>CM036553.1:1894223-2386723 GCA_020745685.1 Tautogolabrus adspersus
CCAGGACATGATGCTGCACTGACTGTAGGCCACTCTAGAGACACATATTCGATACAGAGCGTCCTGATGGTATCTCCCTGTACTGTCAATCATCTCAAATATCAAATCCAAGTATTTAATCAAACATGTGCTGCAGCAGTTTCCCAGATTACGTCACAGAATCATGCTGGTTGTGAAATGAATTGACACTTTTATCTGATTCTCTCCACTAGGAGTTTCTTGCACCTCGGTGCTGGGCTGAGCGTGGGCCTGAGTGGTCTGGCGGCCGGGTTCGCCATCGGCATAGTGGGTGACGCCGGTGTGAGGGGCACCGCCCAGCAGCCCCGGCTCTTCGTGGGCATGATCTTGATCCTGATCTTCGCCGAGGTGCTGGGGCTCTACGGCCTCATTGTGGCCCTCATCCTATCCACAAAATAAGTGTGTGCATCAAACACCATCTCATTCATTCCACATCGAAGCAGCAAGAACAAATAGGAGATTTTCACCAACTTCCATTACACCCCGACGGTCTGACAGGACGGGATGGCAACAGAAACATGTTGGCGGTCTGATTGACAGCCGTGTCCTCGGTAGATGTGATCCTTCCATATTGTTTAAAGCCATCCAGTTGTGTCAGGTGTTGTGCGTACAGAACGGGCATGAAGATGTAGTGGTTGTTGTGGGATGATGTGTGGACAGTCTGCTTGATTTGTTGTCTGATCTTAACCTGTACAGTGATCCAGAGTCCCTCCACCCCCTGTAAATGTAGTAACCAGTCTGTGCTGTGAGTGTGAATATCAACGTTTACCCCCTGCCCATCCCCTCCTTTGGTTTTTGTTTTCCGTTGGTGGTTTTGATCGTTCTCAGTTTGAAACTGCTGAAAAATCGTGCACATTAGTGTTTTATTTTTTCATGTTCTGTTCGGGGACCATTTTTTGAATGAAGGCGGCGAGGAGCTGATGAGACGTATTTTTTTTCACTATTTATGGAAAGTTATGAAGATTATGACTTAATGAAACTGTCTAAATGGAATAATACTGTTTATGGAATACCCTATATACATCAAAATATATAAATTATCTGTGTATAGTTAGTTAATTGCACTGTGGGTAATTGTTCAAAGTGCTTGGAATTCCTCTGGATGTAGTGTGATTATTAATGGAGGATGTCCACATGTTGACATGGGGTTGACAGTGTGTGTGTGTGTGTGCGTGGTGTGTGTGAAGGACCTGAGTGTGTGTGTGTGTGAGTGTGAGTGGGTTTATGTTTAATATGACATTCTCAAACACTAGTATCGTTTACCTGTAGTGCTGCTGTCTTGAGTTTCTGTTTGTTTGTTTTGTTGAAGGTGAGAGCTCACTGTTCAGCCATGCCTGTCAGATTTCCAAATAAAACTCAACCTCCTCCAGAACATCGGGTCGAGACTTTTTTATCTGTTTTAGCATACGGTGGGGGGGGGGGGGGACCTGCAGAAATAGGGCCGAGGTAAAATTTGAACCTGCAGCCGCTGTACATATCCTCTGCACACGGGGCGCTTGACATAACCGCTAGGCTATCTGGCGGTACATTTCTCATTAAGATGTTTATTTCTGTCTTACATTTTCAAAGAACATTATACATTGTAGGGGCGCCGGGGGCTTAGTGGTCAGTTCTCACGCCCAATGTACAGAGCCTGTGGTCCTCAAAGTGGACGGCCCAGATTGAATCAGACCTGTGGCTCCTTTCCCGAATGTGGTTCCCCGCTCTTTCTCTCCCCAATTTCAGACTCTATCCACTGTCCCATCTCTCCAATAAAGGCACAAAAGACCAAAATAAATCCATCCATCCTTTTTCTTAACCTTATCCAGGGTCAGGTCGCGGTGGCAGTAAGCACAGTAAGTCAACCCAGACTTCTCTCTCTCCAGCAACGTTTTCCAGCTCCTCCTGGGGGATCCGAGGTGTTCCCAGGCCAGAGGGGATATATAATCCCTCCAGTGAACTCTGGATGTACCCCGGGGGTTTTCCTCCCAGCTGGGAGTGCCTGGAAAACCTCCAAAGGGAGGCGTCCAGGCCAGTCCAAAATATTAACAAAAGAATATTCTGTATCTGTTAAGCATTTTAACGATGTCAACACTTTTGACACTTCAGTACTTTTCAATAGCATGTGTTTTAAACGACCCAATCTCTATTTTTTAAAAGGTACCTAAGCCTTGTGCTGGTCTTTGCCTGGGGCTGCCAAATTACTAAAACCGGCGCTGTGTGTAAGCGAGCTCAAACTTATTTATTATAACTAATCACACAAGTACTGAGAAGGTGTGTAAACATCACAGGTATCCAAATGAGGAGTTTTTATCCGTAGAAAGTGAATCATAATGTGGATATACCAAGTAGGCCTAAGTGTTTGTGGATTAATTTATTTGAGATATTAACTCATTTTAAGATATGAAGTGACAGAGATAAATACAAAGTGCAGTATTAACAGTAAGAAATTACAAAAGTATTGGACAGTGCGTTTATGGTCAGAATATTGCAATTTTTATAAGTAATGAATTTAAATATCATGTTATTATTAAAAGACAAATACTGTAAACATGAAGTAGTGTTATTAATTAATTAATTAATTAAAGGAACAATATGTAACTCTGACACCTAGTGATTAAAATGGGTACTGCAGTCTAAATTCTAAACATTGCAGAGCGCTGTCTCCCCCCCCCCCCCCCCCCCCTCCTCTCTAGAGTGGATGCTCAGGCAGGTCACCATGTGGTGGACACTGAAGCTTCAGTGTTTAGCCAGCTCTGCATCGGTCTGTAAACCTTTCTGCGTTCTAACCTCTCTCCATTTTTCAAAAGCATCTCCAATATTGATCCTAGTTTGAGCACGTTTCTGCTCGTGGAGCTTATTAGAAACATGCAGAGGCTTTTTAGGTCGGGTACAATCACTTCTATCTGAACCAGTTCTCTTGCCCGCTTCCATCGCTGCAACACCTGTTGGTTTGACCTGATAACTGCTCTCATATCTGGCAAACCGAGGGGCGTCCAAAACGGCCGTGTGGGGGTGCCTTAAAACCGCCTACCTTCTCTGGTCCAACTATATTATTGTAATTAACTTCTTCCTAATTCTTTTCAGGCATGTAGAAATGTAAGAGTGAATATTTAATTTGTTTTCCACATATTTGTAACAACAGCTGCTGTTTTACATGTTCAGAATAAAGACTAATTCAATTTGGTTAACTTATTTTACGCCTTTTCTCGTTTTTAGTCGCTGCAAAGGACTTTGAATTGCATTTGATTTGTATGAAAGGTGCTCTTGATGATTTTTGCAGGATTGGTTTTCATAATCGTTGCTGTAGTGCGATGTGTGGTGAGAAGTTGCTGCTGGAGGCTGTGAGTGTGAGGCTCACAGTGTGAGCTCCGCAGAGTCTCTGTTATTGTTTACGCTCACAGAGTTCATGTAAAGTAGGTCAGAGGAAAAGGGAAGCTCGCCTAGCTGCTTGTTCACTTCTTCTAAATCATCTATTTAATGAAAAGGTGTCTCGAAGGGTCGTCGTGTCCGTGGTGTTTATGGTGATTTTCAGTAGATGCTCCCGTGAACGACCAGCAGGTAATGTTTACGGTGTTTTTAACTCAGAGCTGCTAACGGAGCTAGCTAACTAGCAAGTGTATGCTATGAAGCTAGATGCTAACTAGCTAGTTTATGCTAGGAAGCTAGCTGTGCATCATCTTTCAACTTCATACACATTGTTCTAACTACCTGGTGTAAAACAGTACATTCAAGGTAGTAAAGGGGGATTCTAACATATTTTCACGTATTCTGACTTTAATTATGACGCCTTTGACCTTGTTATCACCTGTTTGGTTCATTCACGGTCCAACGGCTGAATGCTAACTGTGTAGCTAGCATTAGCTTGCTCTGCTAGCTCGGATGGGAGGCTAACCAACGGTTGTAGGTAAAACAGCCTCACCTGTGCAAGAAAGACAATAAATAATCTGCCGATGATGACAGTAAAGTGTAGACTGAGACCAGACTTTATCACCTTTAATCAGCATTGTCTGAGCTAGTTCAGATCCCAGGGGGCTGAACGGTTTCGTTTTTATTCAACATTAACAACAAACAGGTTTCATAAATAACTCCAAGCTGAACATTTAGATGACTCATTAAAACTAAAACAACCAAACTGACCGGGAAAACAATACAAAATATATGATAACTTGAAATAAATCAAAAGTAAATTACTTAAAATAAAATCTTTGTACTTTAATTAATGTAAATGTAGACCGTCTCAAAGCACTTGTTTTTTAAAACAGTTTCAAAGACTGAAAAAGGATTCAAGTCATTTTAAAATGTGAATAATGAATATAAAATATTTCTAATCAAACTAATACACAGAAATTCAATCTCTGTGTTCTGCGTAAACTCACACCTTTACCTTGTGATGCTAAGAAACAGGTACTACATGCTTTGTAACAACACACTCATTGATTCTGTCCTCAAAAAGCTTCACAGTGATCCATTCAACCATATAAAAGATGTTCCTGATTCAGTATCTACATGACAAAACAGGGCACACATTGTTTACCAACTTACATCCGACAAAGGCCCAGACGCTGACCTCAGTGGGTAGAAACACATCAGCTGTTGTAACTTTACTGTGTCAAATAAAGATGTTTTGATCTTGCATGAATCCTAAGATGCACTTTGGTCTTATATGGTTGTGTGAGTTCACATCTTAGCCATAGAATGACCCTTTTTAAATCAGCACCGCCAGCCTGGAGTATCCAAAGAGCACCTGTGTGTGATAGCTATGAAAACCCAGCAGCAACAATCATGTTGTCATCTTGTATTCCAGCAGCTGGACTGATGCAGGTCGTCTGGCCTCTGGACTGAAGCTGAACTGACCGGTGGACTCTTCTTCTGGTCAGACCTCACTGCTGCCATGTCCAGGCGGAGCAGGAACAGTCGTGCTTGGAGATATGTTTGGGGTGAGATACGGCGGGATGCTGATGCTCGGGCGCTTGTGTTGGCTTCTGAAAGTGAAGAATGGGGCTATGAGCGCTTAGAGGTAAGGGCTGTGGGTGTCTCCTGGACTGAAAGGGCACACACGATGTAGGTAGACATGTAAGTTTGTTCTAAATGATGCCTCTTGTTTACACTCCGTGCAGGAGAGATGGGACGTGTCCTCATGTAAAAACAATGTTCACATAAGGGGCCCTTGTCAAACTAATTTGCCTGCAGCCTTTATACACACTATGTCATTGTTGATGCAAATGTCTGGAGCTAATATTTCAGTGCATGCTTTGTATCAGAACTGATCTTTTTTTGCCACAGGGAGGACAGTCTAAGTTTTCCAATGTATGTCCCTCAATGAGGACAGAAAACATCTAAGCCAGTACTGTGTTGTTACGTAAACACTTCTGCTGACGTTTGAATAAGCTCCTTCTTTTTATGTTGGTCACCCCAGAACAGTGATTCAGACTCTGAGGCCGACTTCTCAGCGGTGATGGTCCCTCCGGTGGCCAGCGCAGTGCCTGTCACCGGAGAGTCGTACTGCGGCTGCGATTCTCAGGCTGAGACCAACTACAACCCTCGTCTGCGTGGTTTCCACCAAGTCAGAGACTGCCACTGTGGAGAGGATGATCAAGGTACAGCACTACTCACACATCATTATTTAATATGTGATGTAGCAAATTATGATACCTTTTATCCAGCTCAGATTTGTGCATTCAGGAAACACATTTTAAGGAATATGCATGTTGAGATTTTATTTCTGGTATTAAAAGCAGTGAGTAAACTAATGATGATCAATGTGTCAGAGTTCGACTGGGTTTGGGATACAAACAGCCGATCGACAGCAACAATGCTGAGCTGCGACAATCGCAAAGTGAACTTCCACTCGGAGTACAGCTGTGGGACGGCAGCGATCCGCGGCTCCAAGGAGCTGGCTGAAGGGCAGCATTTCTGGGAGATCAAGATGACGTCTCCAGTGTACGGAACAGACATGGTATACCTCTGCACCTTACTGCTTAACTTCCCCCTACTCTTATGTAAACGTTTTTATCTAAAGAAACCTAAAGGTAGAGCAAATGCTTTTTTGAAGTCATGCTAGGAATATTAATGCTCCCTTAACTGTTGTTTTGACGTCTCTGCAGATGGTCGGCATCGGGACTTCTGATGTCAATCTGGACAAATACAGACACACGTTCTGCAGCCTGTTGGGGAAAGACACAGACAGCTGGGGTCTTTCTTACACTGGTAAGATTAACAGCTGTCCTCATGAAGCAGCAGCTCCTCTCTGCACAACTTATATCAGTTACACATCTGTGATTATCTTCCTTTTTTTCAGGCTTGTTGCATCATAAAGGAGACAAGATGAACTTCTCATCTCGGTTTGGACAGGGGTCCATCATTGGAGTCCACCTGGACACGTGGCACGGCACTCTAACCTTCTTTAAGAATCGCAAGTGCATAGGTAAGTACTAAATAATACTCAGTTTCAAATGTTGGAAATTGTTATTAAAGATAACTGAGTCAAACAGCCCATAGCTGTCAATTTACTCCTTGTCCTATCTCATCGTGTATCACTACCGAACAGTGTCGGTAAGAAGTGAATCTCAACATTAGCTGTTGTCTAACTTTACCAAAATCAAATGATCAATTAGATTTTTTCAACATGACTTGTTGCTGATGTCCTCCAAGTTTTCACGGTTCAATGTTTTGCATCCTCGAACAAAGCAGGGAGACATTTGAATATATTTGAGCTTCTCTTTCTGGATAGTATCTAAGGTACCAAAGCTTTAAATAACCTACATCTGTTTCATAAGACAGGTGCATAGAAGAGGAATTCATCGACCAAAAACGTAGGAAAACTTCAAAAAAGAAATGAACCAATATTGGGTGCATAGAACTTTTACTTTTTGGTTGCCTTGGTATTTTACAGGTATCGATATTGTTTGATTTATACCAGTAACAAGTTCAAAATTCACGACAAACTTAACATGAACATAAATGTTTTCGGTCACTGATTCAGGTGTTGCAGCCACAGAGCTCCAGAATAAGAGGTTTTATCCGATGGCATGCTCCACAGCAGCCAAGAGCAGCATGAAGGTGATCAGATCGTGCTCTGCGCCCACCTCCCTGCTCTACCTCTGCTGCGCTCGTCTTCGCCAGCTGATGCCAGACAGTATAGACACCCTGGACGTGCTGCCACTGCCGCCAGGCCTTCGTCAGCTGCTCCACAACAAACTGGGTTGGGTGCTCAGTCTTAACAGTGGCGCCACAGAGGAAAGCCCTGAAGGGTCGTCACGCTCTCACGTCCCCCCACTGGCTGGACCGTCGTCCTCTGAGAGCGACTCGGAGGGCTGCACGTCGGACCCTGAAGCCTGTCAGAGGAAAAGATGTCGCTGGACATGAGTGGTCGGCGTGAATCCTACCTCCTCTTAAACACTGGCAGACGTTACAAGTGGCATCTAATCGAGTGTTTCCTACCTGCCTCAAGCTTTCCCAACGTCGACGTTATCCTGTAGTGAAAAAAACCAAACAGGGTCAGAGTGGTACGTAAGTGCAAAACTGTGACGGCACGTTTTTAGTGTGATCTTCTCTCATGACATCCAATCGTCCACATGCTCATCAGTATCCAAAGCAGCTTCAGTGATAAGTCACATGGTGTTGGTTATATAGCATTACTTGTTGCCGTGTGTTTGGGGATCAGTGCAGGAGAGGACTGTACAGTGTAACACTGAAGTCAAGCATGGCCACATTTTGGTGGCCATCACGGTTTATTTGCAAAAAAAAGGGGGATTCAAGACTAAGAGACTGTATCTTTTCAGTGTTTTCATCATGTATGCAAGTCATGTACAATGTTCTCATCCTAAATGCTATCCTGTCGTTACGGAGTAATATGTTACATGTTTTACTGGTGTCTACAATTTTTTTGTTACCTTGCCAAAGTGAAATTCAGAGGGACGCTGTCTACCATGAGACCAAAGTCATAAACCTTTTTCACACATGCACTCCTGAAAAATTGTAGAAAATGTCCAACAGGCAGCCCCATATATCGTCTTGAGTTGTTTGTTCACACATGAAAACGACAAACAGCCGACGAGGGGGCGCTGGTAGCCTAGTGGTTAGTACGTGCGCTCCAAGGACGGAGGCTGTAGTTCTCCAGACAGGCGGCCTGGGTTCAAATCCGACCTGTGTCGCCTCTATCCACTGTCCTGCCTCTAAATAAAGGCACAAAAAGACCCAAAATAAACCTTGTAAAAAAAAAAGAAAAGAAACGACGGACGAAGAAACAGCGTCCAACACTTTGATGGCAATTTTTTTCCTTTTCATCAATGCTTTGTGTAATTGGACGTATTGACAGCATGAAGCAGGTTCACTCTGTCCAAGAAGATCTTACAGGTCGTGTAGTTTAAAACATCGTCACCTTCAATTTCCTCAAGATTTCCTGCTGCGTTCAGGTTTACCCCGACTTCACAGAGAACGTGTATCAAGTGGGCTGGCAGGAAAAAGTTGTAGTGAAGAATTTGTCTGTTTGCGTTGTCATCAGCAGCTCACCCCGAACATTTAGGGAACTTTTCAGGAGTTTAGTGCATGTGTGAAAACACCATCAGTATTCTTTTTTATCATCGACAGTCCACAGCTCTAAAGTCAAGAGCTCGACTATCGATAACTTTTAGAGGGATCAAAATAGAAATATTAGATTTTAATCGGCATGTACTTTATAGGATGTTGCCCTCCAAAGAAATAATCATTTTATATTCAATAATAACCAGGATTAAGTAATTTCTTTAAAACTTTAAGAAAAAAAAGGTGAAAGTCAAATGTTTGTTTCATTTTTGGCAACATGTGACAGCAGCAGCCCGGTCACGATGTTTGTAGAAACTCTGGGCTTCCTCTTCCTTCAAACTGACGTCCACAGTGTGCCGAGGATTTAAAAATCTGATCCTGAGTCTGTTACTCAGAAGAGACTGTTGCACATGAAGTCATCGCTGTTACACCTCATCGTTGTTTAAGGATGTTTTTAAAAAGTTACGTTCTTTGACTTACACAATAAGAGACTTTGAGCAGTTTTAATGTTTCATCTTTTTACTGATCTGTTCTCCTGTGGGGTTTTAAAAGCATTGTTCCTTCACTTCCTCCTCATGTTACTCATTGTCATGGTCACACTCGATTTTGAATCCTGTTGTGTTCAAAGTGTTTCCCCCGGAGGGAGGATTTAAAGAAAACTTCATTCCTTTGATATCCAAACATTCTGCTGCCTGATGTGACGATCACTTCAGTATGAACAGACTACGGTTTGGAAAACTTTCCTCTGGCTCCCATTTGTAAATAATATTTAGTTATCTGGAGTATAAAAATATAACAGTATAAGTGTTAAATAGTGTTTTATCCACAGTCTGCACTCATCATGTTCACTCCTCGAGGTTTAAGGAGACGTAAAGAAGGCTTCAGGTACTATGCAATACAAGCATCTTATGTGATGATACAGAAGGGACGGTCTCTCAGGCTGTTATGGTGGACGCACTGACACACTGGTGGAGGTACAGAGGACCATTAGTCGTGACGCGCTTATTGTCTCATTTATAAGAAATGTAACCACCGAGCGGTCGGCTCTACGTCAACAGATATATCATTTGTCTTATCTCACAGTCTTCACATTGATGCATCCAAGCACTTTTAATGTGTTTCTGTAAATAAGAAAGTTCTAAGTGTTTCTTCTTTACCTCGTCATACTAATAATACTGTATGTATGTAAAGACCTTTACTCGCCTTTTTCTGTATCAGCATGGTTCAGCTGGAAATAAAATGAATGCTACGTATGCACCAAGGACTTCCTGTGTTTATTTACAGACCTCATTTCAAGTTTGCTTTGTGTCCAGGTAACTTAAAGGAGCAATATATAACTCTGACACCTAGTGTTTAAAGTGGGTACTCCAGTCCAAATTACAAAACATTGTAGAGAGCTGTCTCCCCCGCCCCCTCCTCTCTAGAGTGGATGCTCACGCAGGTCGCCATGTGGTGGACTCTGAAGCTTCAGTGTTTATCCAGCTCTGCATCGGTCTGTAAACCTTTCTGCGTTCTAACCTCTCTCCATTTTTCAAAAGCATCTCCAATATTGATCCTAGTTTGAGCACGTTTCTGCTCGTGGAGCTTATTAGAAACATGCAGAGGCTTTTTAGGTCGGGTACAATCACTTCTATCTGAACCAGTTCTCTTGCCCGCTTCCATCGCTGCAACACCTGTTGGTTTGACCTGATAACTGCTCTCATATCTGGCAAACCGAGGGGCGTCCAAAACGGCCGTGTGGGGGTGCCTTAAAACCGCCTACCTTCTCTGGTCCAAACAAATCCAGACCATTCAGGACCAGAATCTAAAGTTAGAAGGAGGACATACTGGCTGCTGCATTGTTGAAGCCAGCACTTCAACATAGCATGTTTCCTTAATGTCTGATCATAGAGTAAGGTCATGGAAAGTCTGAGTGAAATAGCTAAATCTATAACACATGTATCTTCTTAACACATATATATTTTATCCATCATGAGATCAAAATTAAAAAGGGGTAATGGTTTAGAGCACATCAGTCACAGGTTTTCATGTCAAAAAAATCACAACAAAGGCTAATAACTACAACATACCTTCCCAAATAATAAGATGCTCATTTGGTGTACTAATGTAGAAATCATTCAAGATATTAGTGTTTATTCGTATTTAATAACCTGGTAACAGTGAGGCTTTATTCAGATTGGAATTCGCTACCTGAAGCTTGTGATTGTATTTCATGCGGAACCAAAGTACACCGGCTGATTTACACGGAACTCTTTCCGGTCGGACCAAGTGAGCGGAAGTTGTGTGCCTTGCTTACGGAGGTCAACTGGACGCAGCCGAAAAACCATTCAGGTATTTTTTTATTCAAGATTTCTGCATTTAATTCAGAATAATGTTGATCAGAGAGAGTTAATGAAACCGGACATTTTGTGACGTAGTACGGAAGTGTTTTTAAAAACTGTTTGTTAGCTAACAGGTTAGCTTCGTTTTGTTTTTACTTTATTAAATGTATTTGATTTTTTTAATTAAGAGATCCAAATTAAAATATGAGAACATGTCAATCAAATAAATTCACATGTTTTTACCGACATGATTAATATACATCTGCACGTGCATGTAGTGCAGGATCAAAAGTATAAACATTAGAAATCAAACAACAACAAATATGAATATTAAATGATAGATAGATAGATAGATAGATAGATAGATAGATAGATAGATAGATAGATAGATAGATAGGTAGATAGATAGATAGATAGATACTTTATTGATCATGAGGGAAATTCAAAGTAATAAATAACAGAAAAACAAACAAGACATCAACAGAACATCAGGAGGGCTCTGCTAACTGGGAGGATAAAACATGAATTTCCAAATAAAGTAATTATTAATAAAGGTTTTATTTCATTTAATTATTTTGTCGTGATTTTATTTGCATAATAAAGAAAGTAAATGAAAAAAACGCTCTCTACTTAAATAATGTTAAGATGTTATCAAATAAAAACACAAATCTACCAATATGTAAAAAACAAAGGTTAAATAAGATTTAAATAAGAGGGTGATGTGGACATTGGATTGGCAGAAATTGTGTTCTATATTTTTTGTTTTATAATCTTTTTCACAATTTTCTAAAAGGGGTTTCTCTAAATCAAACCAAAGGCAGGGGCACGAAAACAGTGTCTGACAGTTTCTCTCTTACAAGCCCCTAAAGTGCATCTACTGATTACAGCAAGAAACACTTACACATTTTTATTAATTATGTACAAATGTAGATAGAAACTCTTTGATTTTACTTGGATGATATTTTTATAAGGCAAAAGAAACACAGCCTTCCATGTTTCTGTATTTAAAAAGGGTCATCATGTGTATTTTCAAAAAGGAGTAGTGATATGATGGAGATGGTTATCCTCGTAATATGTCAGGGCTTATTATCATTTTTCTCTCGTACATGATGAACACCGACAGCAGTTTATCGGGGAGGATCAGCTGCTGAACATCACACAGTCATGGTGAAGAAAAAGCGACTTCGCCTCATCGCAGAGATGGCTCGGAAGATCCGGGCATACCGAGAGCTCAAGTCCCGGCCGAAGGAGTCCCAGAAGTACGCCCTGGACTATGACACCATGAAGCGGCCTCTCACTGGGAAGATGCTGCCTGTGCTGGCGTGGCAGGATGTCCGCAAGGAGAGCCGCCTCTTCTCCCTGCTGGCAAGCATGAGGATGTTCGGAGTGGGTCGTCTTTTTACGCGCAAGTCGTGGTTGGAGGATCACTCGGAGCCGAGCTACTGGCAGGTCACCAAGGTCAAGGTGGACTACACGGCTGAGGTGAGAGCCAGGCCAGATGTATGCTCTATGATGCCACAATGTGTCATGTCAAAGTGTAGAAACTAATCAAGCAAACAAATAAACTTTGATTAGGTTGAAGTCTGATGAGATACCAGATCATCACATCTGATATTTATTTTCTAGAACATGGATCATGGCAGAGCCTGGGGGGTCTTCACCTACAAAGGTAAGTCTGGACAATTGAAGTAAATAATAATTACTCTATAATCAATCTGCATGTAGTGACCGTAATGTTGTGTCTACAGGTAAACAGGAGAACGAGGTCAAGGAGGTGGAAAAGGTGATGTACCATGACTGGCGTCTGATCCCCAAACACATGGAGCAGCAGTTTAAGGACTTTGAGCCGCTCCCTGAGCTGCCTGTGCGTTACGTCCCGTTTCCTCCTCTGCTCCGCGCCATGATGCTCGCCCAGCACAAGAAAGAGATCGGCAGTGTGGTGAGCGAGGAGCCGGCGCTGCCGCTAAAGAGGGACGTCGCGCTCAACAAAGACTATTTCCGCAGGCAGGAACAGGAGACGCAGAGGACTCAGGGGACGGAAGTCTGAAGACAAAGGGTCCCTCATTCTGGACAATTTGGACCAAATCAGTGATGATATTAATACACTGCAGACCCTCACCTTAAAGTCCTGCAAAAACCTGGACTCCTAATGAGATCTCTGCTGTTCATCCAAAGCGGGCCTCTTTTGGTGTCATATGTTTGATGTTCATATTAAATCTGAGTTTAAACACAGCTGATGCTTTTCTTCTTGCGTTACAGAGCGCTTCGTACACGTCTTCAGAATCAGAATCTCTTTATTGTCGTTCAACACGTACAACGAAATTGAAAGAAGAAGTCGCTCTTACAATCGGTGCTTCAGATGCAACAGATAAAAAATGAATAAAATACTGAACAAAAGTATTTATTTCACATTCAGGTGATATTGCACAGGTGAGAGAATCGTTCATACAGCAGTCACATTGGAGCAGCATTTAGTGCCATGATGGTTCTGGGGTAGAAGTTTGTTTTTAATCTGTTGGCCCTAAAACCGCCCCAGAGGGCAACAGTTGAAAATGACGGTGACCTGGGAGGGACGGGTCCCTGAGAATGCTGTGGGCTCTCCGGACACAGTGCGATCTGTAGAAGTCCTCGAGGGAGAGAAGAGGGCATTCAAGGTTTTCTTGGTCAGACTTCGTTGAGGATATTACAGCCTGCAGAACTCGCAGTAAACATTGTGATAATGAAATGCCTTCAAATCTAACTTAGGCCCGAGTTCAACCGCTGAGCACAAAGACAAGATGGAGATAGATCATTAAAGGCTCTATGTGAATGATTCTTTACTGCTCGGCTTTAAGACGTCGTTTGAAATGTTTTCATTTCACTGTGTCATGAATGTTTATTGGCCCGTTATCTTCATCTCGGTAACACGATCACATTACTTTAACTATATTACATCACTTTTATTAGACTGTGTTAAATGACATTTTCCCCTTTTTTATAAAATACTTTTGAACTTTGGTGACTTTAAGTGTTCTTCAGATTTCAGATTTTAAATGTACTCTTTACCTGTAAGTTAAACATTTATCATGTCTTAGACTCATCTTTGTGGAGCGTTGCTAAGCAACGTACGTTCTTACGTAGGTAAACTCGAACGTGCGTTTACGTGAGTACGTCTCCTCCTCTCCTTCATTCAGTTCCTCCGTGTCCGTCCACGATGATCTGCCTGTTTCTGTCCGTGTTCGCCTCCGTCTTTCAGTCAGGTCGGTGTTTAATAGTTCTTCATACTTCCGCCATCATCTCTGAGGTTAGGTTCACTTCCTCTCTGCGTTATAAATGTTTTTATGAACAGTTTCCTGCAGGAGTGGGACGGAGCCGCGGACTGTCCGGACCCAGGATCAGAGTTTACCGGTGAAAATGGTGCCGACAGCTCTGACGGAGTTCTGCTACCTGAGTTTATGTTCACCAGAGTCAACGTAGTGATGTATTCATCAAAGCCTGCCGACGTTTTAGTCACAAATAACACAAAGAAACGTGTTAGCACGAGAGCTCTGCGTCACACACACACGCACGCACTCACACACGCACACACACACACACACACACACACACACACACACACACACACACACACACACACACACACACACACACACACACACACACACACACAACAACGGTTGTCATGCCTCTGTTTCAAAACGACTTTAATCTAGTTCACTTTAATACCATTAAAAAAGCGACCACGTGTCTCCTCCTCACTGTGGAAGAAGTTGATTCATCATCCTATTGATGCTGCCTTCAGGTGCTCCTCGGATTGTTCATGTTTTCAAGTCGTTCTTTCGGCTTCAATACGTTGACAGACTGAAAATAAAAACTTAAACTCGTAATGTAGAAGTAACATGGCAATTCAAGACGAATATGTTGTGCTTAAGTGTCAGGAACAAATCTAAGTCATCAGACCAATGCTTATAAAAATAACACGATGTTACTTAAGACAATTTAGCTAAAGACGAAGTTTTCGCGTCCGAAACTCCTTTTTCCGATTTTTCCGACACCACGTGAACGCATTGTTAGAGCTCGTATGTAAGTGCGCTTCCATTGGTGCCTTCAGGTTCATGTGTGCTGCTCGGTGCTTCAATGGGGCCGAGAAAAAGGTCACAGCGAGTTGTGCAGCATGAACTGGAAGACTTGGTTGTGAAACATGTTCGGATTGAAGACTCCGGTGAGGACTCACTAACCGAGCTGACGTGACGCTGCTGTGACGTACATGTCTGTGACGTGTTGTTTTTTAATTAAATCTTTGCATGTCTGCAGTGGACCTAACCGTGTGGAGGCGTTAAAGTTCAAAGTGTGTGTGTGTGTGTGTGTGTGTGTGTGTGTGTGTGTGTGTGTGTGTGTGTGTGTGTGTGTGTGTGTGTGTGTGTGTGTGTGTGTGTGTGTGTGTGTGTGTGTGTGGTGCAGAGACAGTGTGCAAACATAAAACCTGTCTTAATATGACTCCTCTCTTTACGCATTATTAGACCCTTCTAAATGATCTCTGCATAAATAAACAAACACTTGTTCAACGAGTTATTCATCAGAATAGCTTCCAATTAATTTTCTCTTCACTGTAATGATTGTATTTATTACATACGGGAAGGCACCAACCAATCTGAGGGTAGTTTATATCTGACGTCATCATGTTGAATTATGATCATCAAACAGGTGAAGTGTGCACAGAGAGAGAGAGAAATCATTTCCTCTTCAATATGATCATTTTTGTTTTCATGGAGATAAATAGAAGCGTTTAGTGTGAAGCTCATTTTGTGATGATGTCATTGAGATTTCTTGTGCAGCCTCACTCTTTGCTGCTGATGTTGCAGCATTGTGCATTTTTTATTTATAATGCAAAATGATAAGTATCGACATTCCTCCTTATATTTTGATTTATTACCGTTTTAAAAATACAAATCGTGACTTAAAAGATGTCGACATCTTCTTTTTTTAAAGCTTTGGTCGTCTCTCAACCGAAGGTCGAGGGTTCAATCCCCAGCTCCTACAGTCACATGTCTCGTGTCCTTGGGAGAGACACTTAACCCCAAGTTGCTCCCGCTGCGTCGTCGACAGCGTACGAGTGTGTATGAATGGATGAGTTAATACTGATGGACTCTTTACTCAGCAGCCTCTACCATCAGTGTGAGAATGTGTAGGTGTGACCTGCGGGGTAAAAGAGCTTTGAGTGGTCAGAAGACTAGAAAAGAAATATACGAGCTCAAGTCCATTTACCATTTACAGCGGATAGAGTTGGAGAGAGAGAGAGAGAGGGGAAAGGAGCCGCAGGTCAGACTTGAACCTTCTTGGACGACTCTGTATATGGGGCACAACTTAACCGCTTGGCCTTCAGCATCCTAAAGATGTCAACATCTGATTTATATGAATAAACTTTGCAGTGAAAGTGAAGTCCAAACACTGCTGAGCCTTTGCAGCTGATTTGTACAGTTCATCCTGTTAAAGGTGTTGCTTCCCCTTCAGCGACTGGACGTAAATGTTGGTTAAATTAAAATACATTAATGATGCCGCCATCTTTGTTTTTAACAACTTGAGCCATCACCAGAGAACACCAGGCGTAATCCCATGTTGTGGATTAGAAGAAAACAGTTTGTTTATTTGGAATCATGAAGCCTCTGTGTTGTCCCTCCTCTGGTCCATACTAATGTGCATGCATGCTGCTCCTTATTTCCTGTGTGCTCCCCGTCAGTGAGCGATTGAAGATCTTGGTTTTTTTATGCCTCATAATGAATTTTGTTTCCAGGCTGGACAGGTGTGAACGAGCGCACCTTCATCGCTGTGAAACCGGATGGCGTTCAGCGGAGACTTGTGGGAGAGATCGTGCGTCGCTTCGAGAGGAAAGGCTTCAAACTGGTGGGACTCAAACTTGTGCAGGTTTGTCTCTCTCTGAATCTTCTCAAAGTGGTGTTATTTAACTGAATCTGAATTCTATGTTTAATCTTTGTTGAGTTCAGCACGTGTGTCTCGTCTTGTGCTTCAGGCCTCGGAGGATCTTCTTAAGGAACATTACTGGAGCCTGAGGAGTAAACCGTTCTTCACAGGACTCATTAACTACATGAAATCTGGACCCGTCGTAGCGATGGTGAGATTCTGCCTCATACTGCTCGTGTTCACAGGATGCTAAACCCTTTAAGATATTCAGAAAGTGTTTGCTTTGACAAATAACTCAAGGATTTATGTCATAGTTTACAGTCCTGCTGCAGAGAGAATCAAGATGCTCAAGTTGAAAAGTGTTTCATGAATGTTTACACGTTAACAACAGGGAACGCAGTTTGTTTTAGCCCGTAGTAATGTTTGGTTTCTGTCTCATGAGCCTGCAGACATTAATGTGATATTTGTGGACGTGTTGGAAGACGAAGTCGGCTCAGAAACAAATCACAATGAAAACAATATTTCAGGCAGACAACGTTTGCATTTGTGTGAAATATTGATCTCTTGACCAGAGTATGGACGTTGGTTTGGTTGCTGGAGAGGTGCCAGGTCCCTTCCCGAGTACTGCCGAGGTACACCGAAGCCCCGGCGAGCCCCCCGTGTAGCAGCCTCACTCTGACATCTCTCCATTAATGTCCATAGGCTTGAAACACACACATGTACTCACAGGACCTGTGTGTGTGAGAAGCATGAGCATGTGTAAACCTTGATTTCCCCTCGGGGATTGATAAAGTCTGTAGTCCCACAGGAGGAACTGCACCCTGTGATATCGTTCTGCTCGCTCATTGTACTCCTGTGTCGGTCTGCAGGTGTGGGAGGGGCTGGACGTGGTGAAAACGGCACGTAAGATGTTGGGAGAGACGAACCCGGCAGACTCGCTACCCGGAACCATCCGAGGAGATTTCTGTGTGGAGGTGGGCAGGTAAGCCCCCCCTGATGGTTCACAAACATTACAGGCAGGATGATGCAGGTCGGACCTTCAGTTCATGACCGGGTAGATGTGACAATAGAGATGTACAAGATGAATGAGGTCGCTTCCTCTTTAAACTTAAGGTTAGAAATGTTCACGACCCCCGGGCGACATGTCAAACCTCTGAGAGCAGACTTTGTTGACATGGTGCATTGAAGGAACATTCATTGTTTTATTTTAGAGACTGACTTTAAAGAAGCTGAATGATGTGGTGGAGTAATACGTGATGATTTCAGCTGTTTTTATCCCGTGTGTGTGTGTCTGAAGGTCCTGAATGTGTGTGTTGTTTCAGGAACGTGATCCACGGCAGCGACTCTGTGGAGAGCGCTCAGAGAGAGATCTCTCTGTGGTTTCATCAGAACGAGCTGCAGTGCTGGGAGGACGAGAGCAGACACTGGATCTACAAGTAACGTCTGCATGACCTGTGGTCCTCCGTCCTCTCGCTACCCCAGCCACGGTTCAGTTTGAGGTTGTTGTCGCTACGAGATGCATTTAATTTAACCTCTGAAGAGGTGCTACGCTGTCATGCTAGATCTCTCACTGCTTTCTTTTCTATAAATATTGTTTCTAATGTGTCTGAACTTCAGGTCAGAGGTTGAATAACTTTACAAAGCAAACATGCACTGAGTGAGCAGTCGTTAAATCACTTTACAACAGTCGTGTCTCCATTCAAGTTTTATGTGAAGGTTTTTAAATGTTGCACAAAAAGAGAGTCAGATCAGCTGGTTTGCAAACATCAGAGTGATGTCTGCAGTGTGAGTGAGGCTTTATCTGACATCTGTCAGGAAACAGAGAAGAAGAAGAAGAGAGGAAGTTGGAAGAATATAAAAACCAACCGAGGTCGTCTTAGTGGGGAAAGAAGAGCGAGGTCCTCAGGGATTTGTTTTTACCGTCCATGCAGAGAGAAATGAATGCAGTGGTTGTAAAGTACGCTGCGAGGGTCTCTTCTTCATCACTTGTTTATTTTTCCACATCCAGTGAGGACAAAGACAACACAAACATATGCGTGTGTTTTTTCTGTTTTCTTCCTGCCTTTCCAATCCGATTCTTCTAAATGCTCATAAAATCTATTTTTGGAAACACGACTGTTGCCGGCCTTTAAAGGAGCAATCTGTAACATAGCATGTTTCCTTAATGTTTGATGATGAAGTGAGGTCATTTTTCATTTCATTTACTACATATGTTGAAGTGCTGGCTTCTCTGACAACAATGCAGCAGCCAGTATGTCCTCCTCCTCAGTCCCCCACACGGCCGTTTTGGACGCCCCTCGGTTTGTCAGATAGAAACCAGTTATCACGGATGTGTGAGCATCGACTCTAAAGAGGAGGGGGGGGGGGGGGGGAGACAGCTCGCTTTAATGTTTTGAATTTGGACTGTAGTATCTAATTTGAACACTAGGGGTCAGAGTTACAGATTGCTCCTTTTTTCAGATCTTGTTACGTCCATTATAACACTACTTCATGTTTACAGTATTGATGCAATAAGCTTTGAATGTGGAGCAATAACAGGTTGTGATTAAACTTCCTGTAAATGTTGATGTCTATTGAAAGAAGTTAAACGTTTATATATATATTTGTGTATTCTGCTGAAACGTGCACATCAGTTAAAAACATCTCTGGTTCCTTAAAAAGCTTCTTCAGGTTAAAAAAATCAACCAAACGTGTAAATGACTTGTGAGATAAGTTTCCTTTTTAAAGCTGAACGACTTTCACATCTCATAGTTTGAAGTTCTGTAAGCTCACTGGGACGACTTGAATGTCAGGGTAACAGTCGTGTGTGTGTGTGTGTGTGTGTGCGCCTCGTCTGTGTAGTTTCTGTCACATTCAGACTCTCTTGAACTCGTCATGCTGTATGAAATGGTCAAAAACAATAAATCTTTTCAGGAAGTTGGGTCAGATGTCTGTGTTTTGTAGAGAAAAGAGATCAAGACGTTAACGTGTTTTCAGCACACAAATATGTTTAATATTTAATCCACACAGATAAGAGATCGATGCATGAATCCGTACTGAACAGAGAGGATGGGCTGAGAGTGCGTCTGGAGATTTACAAGAATCCCTGTACACATAAAGACGACGTGTTCACTGATCACCTGCTTCACACCGCACCGTCTGATGCACAGCCAATCACAGGAGAGATAAGAGACCCTAAACACAACACGCTCGACTCCTGAGACTGATTTAAACAACGACCCTGTTTACACGACTTTTCGGACCCGTTCTTCACATCAAACAGCTGCTCCACGTACATCTAGGGTCTGGTAATGCCCCACAAGTTATTATTTAAATCACTTTAGAAAATTAGCAAACTTTAAGCAAGACTGGCTGCAAAATATCATAAATCGGACTTTCTTTATCTTCCATAAACTTTCATTTAGCCTCTTCACAATCAAGCTGACTTCATATTGGACACATCTGCAGCAATGAGCTCGATTTAAACGGTCCATATTTCTGTGTAAATGTTTCTGGATTCCTGATTGGCTGCCGTCAGTAAAATCAGACACATCTGGTGGAAAAAGTGAGTCGGTGCTGTCGTTCACCTTTCTGTAGCTGCTTCTGTTTTTGGTAAAATTGTTGCATGTCGGGCCTTCGCTTTAAGATGAGGTGGAGGTTTCACAGATGACAAACTAAGTGGAGGAGGAGGAGGAACTCTGGGGCGGATGCAGGACAATCGAGGTAAATATAGGAGGAGATACGGTGTGCTTACAGGGTGAATATAAGATCGATACAGAGGAGGGAGGTAGTTATGAGGCCGGGTTACAAGGCTCATGAAGATAGTTACAATGCCCTGTGAGGGACAAACATCATGGCAGGCAGATTATAGATCAGAGGAGGTACTTACAAGGCGTTAAAGTTACAAGGTGACGGGGCAGGAGGGGGTAGAATCGTTACACACGGCTGGGAGGGTCGTTTTTAGAGCCAAGGGGGAACTTTTACATGACCAGGGGAATAATTACAAGGTTTGAGCTGCTGGAAGCTTTCAAGAGAAGGAGGAGGAGGTTTTTTTAAATTAAGGGTGAGGAGGTGTTAAAGCAGACCCAGGTGTCACTCAGGTATGTAAGACACCTGCCAGACGATGATGTGGCTCCGCTCAGCTTTGCACAGTGCAGGTTTCATCTGCGAAGCTCCAGCAGCAGCGGCAACGGCGGCCGCCGCTGCGGCGGCGGCGGCTGCAGCAGCAGCGCTCTCTGCGTCCTCTGTCTCATCGTCCTCGCCGTCTCCTGAGGATGAAGACGGTAAAAAACGGAGAGATTCAGTGCTGTGATTGAGAAATAACTCGACATGAGTTTGTTTAATTTAGAGATTTCTAAACCAACACTTTGACGTACAGGTTCAGCTATTTAGAAATAAATTAAACAGTTTTTGGGCTTTTATAAGGGAGACAGGAGAGAGTTGGAAATTGTGGGAGAGAGACAGAGAGAGAGAGAGAGAGAGAGAGAGCAGGGAATGATGTGGGAAAGGTCGGATTTGAACCCAGGCTGCCTGGTACGAGGACTACAGCCGCTGTACATGGGGCGCACGAACTAACCACTCAGCTACTGGTGCACCTATTGAATAATCTGGGAACAGAAACGGGAATAGATTATTTAATTATTTAAATTTACTTTGTTTTCTCTTCACAAATATTTAGACGTGGTTCATCTCGCTCTCGTGTCTTTTATTTTGTGACATTTAAAAAACAAAAGAACGAAAGCAACATGCAGCAACAGAACAATCTCTCTCAAAGTAGTCAAGGTGTTTTCTGCTTTGCACAGATTCACCTTGTCACGCACGCACGCACGCACACGTCTGTGCGTTCGTGCGTTGCGTTGCATTAGGTTTAAATCCAGACGTGCTGTTATCTCACCTATACGGAAGTCGATGTAGCCCTCTCCTCCGCTCAGCACCAGCACGTTATGGACACTCTGGGCCTCCGTCTCTTGGGAGGGTGCTGTTGAGCCCTGACCCTCTGATGGACTGTCCAGCACACTGCCGTTCAGCGTGGCCAGAACATTTCCTGTCACAGACGCACAAGAACAAAAACAGATTCAAGACGAGGGCGTGGAGCCTGGGCTGGTTTCTCAGGGTTCTGCAGATGTTCGTCCCCAGAGATAGAACAGAACTAGGACGAGAAAGCTTTAAAATACGCCGCCCCTTATTCCAGGAATAATTCAAGAAGGACCTGAAACTGTCAGGACGGACTCCGGGTAGAAAGAGGAGAAAAAGAAGCACACTCAAACGATGAAAACTCTTCAGGTGCACGAACACAAAAAGACTTACAAGAAGGTAGAAAAGTCAGCACACTCAATATCCTCTTACATCTTTGAACCTGCGTGCTGCAGCGTACAGAGCAGCAACAGAAAGCAAAGAGCTTTTATCAGACTGCTAGTGATAACGCACATTTTATACAGGTGTCAGGAAGTACAACAAATCTTTTACACAAAAAGGGCTGCTCAGTCCAATAGCAAAAACAATACTTAAAAGTAATAAAAACAGACACAGAAACTATTTTAAGGAAAGAAAACAGTTCTCCCCGTCAGTGCAAGTTTGCCCCCCCACCTCTGTCTGCATGTGCACACGTGGATTTTAATTCTTGTGTGTACATGTAGTTGCACATTTGATCATACACACGTCTAGTTTGTGTAAATGCACGTAGGCCTACATGTTATTTTATTAAATGCTTTTTGTGTCGGTGTGAAGCACTTTGAATCGCCTGGTGTCTGAAAGGTGATGTATGAATAAACTTGCCTTGTATGCTTCTAATAATGTCACCTGTGCAGATTTCTGAAATGTTCAGTCTACTGAGGTGGACCCAAAAAATGCCACCTGAATGACCACGAGGGTTCAGGCTACTGAAAAGTCCGCACTCCATACTGAACTGTGGCTTTTCAGAAAGAGCCAACGTCTTTTATTTCATACTAACCAGACACAAGTTCCCTCAGTTGTAGTTAATGAAAGTTATATTTGACTACTTGTATTTAAGAACTTTGCTGTGAAGTATAAACCACACTTAGACTTAAATAAAAGAGATAAAGACGTTTGTAACGATCGTGTTTTTAGCATTGTGGTGTGACAGCAGAAGCAGCTTTGTGGGTACCTGGCACGGAGACGAAGAACTTGACGGCATCACGGTGTCCATGGAAACAGAGCTGGGCCTGTGCCATGGAGCAGTACGGGATGAAGCTGCCGCTGCTCTTCTCGGAGCCGTCGTCTCCGTACACGTGGATCACTCCGCCCGACGATGTGGGAGACACCTTATTGGCTGAGAGACAAAAAGTGCAGGAGTGAGAAATCCAACCTATCGGGAATGTTTGCAAGAAAATCATACGTGGAAGAACGTCACATGAAACAGAAACGTTCATAGAATCCACATAAAAAATGAGAAGAGGTTTTTAGAATATCCAAAATAAAAGTTAAACACGTCTTGCATGCAAACAAATCTGCTGCACAACTTTTAGCCACTGATGAGTGAAACCAGCATATTCAACAGCATGCAAAGCAAACAAAGGATTAAAACAACGTTCTGGTCGACACACACAGACACCTTCTGTGTGCTCAAACTGTTCACACATAAAGAGACTAGTTCAGAGCCTGACGCGTCTTCATTCTGAACTCTTCAGTCTGCACGCATGAAGACACCGCTTCAGGGGATTCAAAGGTTTGAGAGTGGGCAAAAGAAAAGGAAGATCACAACAGCAGGAGGGAGGGAGTGCTGCCACTTACCCCTCACACCAAGGAGCTGTCCCCGGTGAAGGACCACCGCTACAGGAGGAGGAGGAGGAGGAGGAGGAGGAGGAGGAGGAGGAGGAGGAGGAGGAGGAGGAGGAGGAGGAGGAGGAGAGAGAGAGGACAGTAACAGTAACGGTTAAGACCAGGACTGTTTGTTAAAGAGGTGAAACTGCTGAGAGGAGGCAGAAAAACAGACGGGTGGAGAGAAAGCTGGGGAGCGCTGCAGTATGCCGGATTATTTTAACATTTTTTGTCCTTTGATAGAATCTGATTGGTTGATTCTTCAGGCTATTATGTGATTATAACTCCTCATTAGCTGACTCTTAATCTTAGTAAATCATTTATTTATAAGCCGATCTTGTGCACAAGAATGACCTCAAACTGAGAAATCTGGAACAGCACTTTTCCTGAGTTTGGGTTGCAGCCAGTGGGCTTTGCAGGGTACTGCAGGTGGTCAGCAAGAAAACTACAACATTTCACTTTCATTTGTTGTGTTTCCTGACAAAATGAAGCGTACTGAAGTGCATCCTCGGTGTGCACTCCGCTTACGTTTGGAGAGGCTGGAGTGGAGATCTTGTGAACTTCAATTTCAGATCTGAATAAAAATCAGACGGCTGATTTCTGCACGACTTTCTAACAGATGGATGAAAACGTTGTGTTTCTGCAGACACAAGAGAAGGTGTAATCGGCCCCTCTCTTTCTAACATCAGGCAGGCCCTGTTTGGATTATTATTTAGGACACAGAGCCACTTTGTCGACGTGTGAGTTAGTGTGAGAACAAAAATAAAACTGAGACTCACTCTCTGTCAGTGGGATGGAGATGATCACACCGTTTCCAGTTCCTACCCAGAGACGATTTCCACCAATGAGCAGAGCTGTGATTCGCACGAAAGAGAAGCCCAGCTTGCCGGTTCCTGTAAAGAAGAAGAAGAAGAAGAAGAAGAAGAAGAAGAGTTAGAATGAATTCTTACAGCTGGAGATCGATGTCAATACAACATATGAAAAGAGTCTCCTTCAGGTTCAGGATAAAGTCTTCTTTAGATGAAGGAAGCTGCAGCAGATTCTTTTAAAACAAGACGACGTGCTCTCACCTAACATCTTGCTGACGTAGGGCTCGATGTCCACGTCCTGGAGGTGCTGGTGTGTGTGTGCATGGTACAGACGCAGCGTGGAGTCTAACCGGATCGACACCCACACACCGTCGCCGATCCACGCCAGCTGCCGCACCTGACTCTCCCTACGAGGGTGCGCGTCGAAGGACTTCTATGGAGCAGAAAAATAACCAGGTGTCGGAAATCAACGTGAGATTCAGACTTTATCACACTGAAAAGATGCTGAGTGATGAACAGGTATTTGTCCAGTCGGATGATGTGACAGTGGGTTCAAAGGTCACCTCGATCTGCATGCTCTTCGGCTGAATGACGTGGATTTTGTTCTTGTAGCCGCACCACACCTTATCGTGGACCACAGCCATGCAGCGGATGGAGTGATGAGGCCGACCGAGGTCCATAAGGTGATAGTTTGATAAGTCCCACTGACCGTCTGTTGACAAAACACAGAAACGCAAACTTATAACCATCTAGGGCTGTCCAAAAAATAAAATATACCTTTCCACCGTTTCCCTTTCCCGTCATACGTGATGAAATGTGAAAACTATTCCACTACTGTTTGCTACTCTCGCAGGTGTTTGTGGGCTTTAGCAGTCTGTTGCATCTCGTAGTGAGGCACATTTCTCCCACTCGGCTGCACGCCTCTGTAAATAAATCGGCCGTGCTGCTGACGTTAGCTGCAGAAGCCTTTGAACAAACTGTAGCGGACTGTGGTTTGTTCGAGATCTGTCACAGCGGAACCAAACCAGTTCCAAATGACTGTCGAGACTGAGCCGTTACAGAGATCAAACTCTTCATTAATGCTGGCAGCCATGTTGTTGTTGTTGTGTCTTTGTGGGAAGTAAAGGAGGGGGGAGGATGTGAACTACGGGAGCCCAAGGGGAGCGCCGGAGGACGTTCAACAGAATATCTAGATTTTCATTTTTTTAAATTGTCTAAAACCACAAATCTGAATTTACATATCACAGTTTTTTCGTGTCAAACGGTGTACGGCTGACTTTGAACTAATATTTACCCTCTGATCTGTGGAAGATGGCGAGGGTCCCATCAGCGAGGGCAACCAGCACTCGACCTTTCACATGCCTGAAATCAGGGAGAGACAAGAGACTGTTAGAGCGGCAGAAAGGCATAAAAAGGAAAACCTCGTGTTTCTAAAAGTTTCAATCAGAGTGTAAGTGTGAGACAAACTTACACCAGGCTGAGCACAGAGTCTTTGAGTTTGATGGAGTGGAGGCACTTCTTCCAGTTTCCAACGGCGGAGTGGACGTAGAGCCTTCAGAGGAAACAGAGGGAAGTGTTCAGAAGCATCGGGTTCTTTTTCTGTTGATTTTATTTATCTTAAAGACGCTGAGAAGAAGCACTTTTAAGAATCAGAGACACGAAACAAAAGAAAAAGCTAAATCAGTAAATCAATGTAAATTGTTAAAATATCTTTCCTGGAGGATGCATCAGTTATAAGAGAACAACCTCACTGGCAAACTTTTTTATCGTCTTTTTCCTCTCTTTTCTTTCTGGAGTCTGTTGTACTTACCATCCGTTCTGAGCCCCGAGCCACATGGTGGGCGCCACGCTGGTGAAGTTCTTGGTCTCGTCACCTCCGTCCTCGGACTCTGGAGGCTGAGAACTTTCCTCTTTGGACTGACCTGCGTTCCTGTTTAAACACAAGAAAGACACACAGAAACATGTACAGTAGATCGTTGTCTCAATGAATGCACACATTAAAGCCCGGCGTACGCTGTACAATTGTAGAGAAGTCTACCAGCAGCTACAGTAAATCAAAACAAACTCTGTCAGCCGAGGTCCACAGATATTTCCTGCTGACGTTTCTTTCATGATCGGAGGGGGAAAACACATCACACAGGCGTGCCTGCTGTTGCCTTGGTGATTTCGGACAATGTCGGTCACTTTTTGTGCAGACACAATCAGGAAAGAAAGAAGTCCTGAGGTCGGGGTATCAGCTCGTGGCTCTGCTCTCACTGTGCGAGTGTGTGCAGTCGTACGACATATGCAAGAAAATCAGTCCACCAGCCGTGAGCAGCTGATCGGGCCGTGATCGTCTGTGCACGATTGAGATGAAATTCAGCCCCACTTCAAAACCAGCAGAACTGTAGACTGAAAAATCCGGTCTAAATCACGCTGAAATGGTTAAGTGTACGTCCGGTTAAGCAGAAACAATGGTTGATACCACAACGGCTACTTTTATACTCTAACTTTGCACAGTCAATGGTACGCTTTTCATAAAGTCATGATACTCCTGATTGTTGCCTTCGTGTTGACCACTTTGTCCTCCTACCTGTCGGAGGCGTCTGCTGAACGAGGCGGAGGATCTGTGAAGACGTGCTCAGTAAACGGTCCTGGAGGTCCGTGCTCTGTGTGGCCCGCCGTCGACTCGGGAACCTCGGTGGCCTCTGTGGCCTCCTCGGCCGACTGTGCCGGATGAATCTTCCCATTCATGGGTGGAGCAGTGGGGGCTGAAGCACAATAACATCAAAATAAATATAATCATCGGTCTGTCTTTTTTTTACTCCAGAGCTTTGGTAATAAACAGAAGGCATTTTTGTGTTTCTTCTTTTAGTGGCCAGTTATTCTAATCCGATAAATCAACGTCCTGCATGCTAGTCCAACCTTTAAAGTCACACTTCCAGCCAACATCAGATACCTACGATGTTAAAAAAAGAGAAGAAGAAGCGTTTAAGGATGCACTCACCTTGTCCTTTGTCCATGATGGGCGTGTCGGTGCGTGACGAGCAGTTGCTTCGTGCGACGCTGCAGTTTGTTGCACAGCCGACCAGAGTGATACCGGCCAACATGCCCTCCACGCTGCCGCTGTCATCACCTCCACCTGCTCCTCCGTCACCTGCATCCAACACGATCTCACCTGCTGGATAGTCACTCTCACTGGCAGCTGGATACAAAAAACACAGATTTCACTCAGAACACATGTTCATAAACATCAACAAAATCGACCCGTTATTAAGAATGAATTTTCTCAAACAGCAAGTGTTGCACAGCAGCCTTTATACGGGCAGGTTTTGTTGGAACATTTCTGAACTCATTTATTAAAATGTAACAAAGATTTCATCACATGTGAGTTCTTTAACAGTCTGATAACTGTTGATTTAGAACTGACAAATACGAGAGGACTGCTCGGGTGGCGGTGGCAGCAGGCTAAGCTAGTCGTCCCAGACGTCCCTCTCCCCAGCAACGTTTTCCAGCTCCTCCTGTGGGGTCCCAAGGTGTTCCCTGGCCAGACAGGATATATTATCCCTCCAGCGAACTCTGGGTCTACCCCGTGGTCTCCTCCAAAGTTGGATGTGTGGGTGAGGGTCTGAACTGGATTGAATGGTAAATCGAAAGCTTTGCCTTCAGGCTCAGCTCACTCCTCACCATGACGGTCTGGAACAACACTTGCAATACTGCTGACGCTGCACCAGTCTGCCTGTCAGTCACTCCTTCGCTTGAGGCAGAGACTCAATGTACTTTTGCTCTTTATTGTTCAGATATAAAACTGGAAGAAGACTCAATTTGAGCGACATCACAAGTAAAAGTCAGCTAAACATCCCAGATGTATAAAACCGAGTCTTTAAGAGAACTCTGCCTCACCTGGCACGCTGGAGATGCAGAGCACGTGGGCGTTGCAGACGTTGAACTGGTCGACCAGTGAGCCCGGCTGGTTTGCGTCGATGATGACCACTTTGCTGGCAGAGTGTGTGCTGGTGAGGATCCACACTCGACTGCTCATGGTGTCTGTCTCCTGGAGCTCCTTCGACTGCGTGGGAGGAGGGAGAGACGACAGTCGAGATGACACAAGTGCATGTTTTTTTAAACTGCACTACAAGTAACATGACTAACTGTCTGTACCTTTCTCTTCTCCGGGGAGCTGTGGGTCTTCTTGTCTCCGTTCTCCTCGGCTTGCAGAGGGTCGCTGCTGCCTGAAGGTGCATTGGTCTGCAGAGACGCCTGATTGCCGGCCCTCCATCCTGTGAGGTCCACTCCAGCTGCACACCACAACTACAAGCACAGCCATGATGAGAAAATACATAAACGACCTGAAAGCCAGCTCAGGGAGCAAACCACCACGTGTCATTCTGAACCCGCGGATGTTTATGTGAACGGATTGATGACGCATGAACTCATCGTCTTTATCGTCCATCTATGGTCCCTTCAACGAACATCACATTTAAACATCACATTTGACCCCGTGGTCATCACTTAGTGTTTAATTTGATTTGGACACATTGATGCTTCATTCTTCGCCTACAGGTGAGAAGTTAAATGTCTTAGACTCAGATTATGTGACCACAAAGAAACGTTTGACTTTCAGCTGAAATAAACAGCCTGTAGGAGTCAAACTCTGCTCACATATCTGAGGATGAAACATTCACATGAACTAACAGAACTTAAAACACATGTTTGAGTAATGCCCGTCATCTGTCACTCCTCCCCTAAACGCCTTACCTTCCTGTTGGGGTCTTTCTCCACCAGAGGACGACAGTAAACGGGGACGGGAACATTCTTCATGCGGTTGTCCTCTTTCTCGTTCGCTGTCTAAAACGCAAACATTAAATCAAAGAAGAGAATGTGTTTACGGCCACAGCTCAGTTTTTCTTGTATGGTTTGTTTACATGAACACACACAGCAAGCATGAAAGGAAAAGTCTACAGGTGTCGCTTCCTCTCAGACCAGGATGCAACTGAACCATCTGTTAATAAATACTTAAGTAAAATGCACGAAGAAAGAATCCACTCCTTGATCACGGCACCAACATGTGATCCTTCAGGTATTAAACTCTAATATAGCTGTTCAGTAAATCACTTTGGGATGGGATCATGTAACATTTTATTTATATTATGTTAAAGGTAGAGTCAGTGACTTTTTCCTAAAATATAAATCATATACTGATCCTAAAGTAAAGCTGCTCCATCATCCCTTCTGGGCCTCCGTACATGTGTGCTGGTGACTGTGTCTGCAGAGACCCTGTCCTCTGACTGGATGTTACTGTCCTGGTTTGTTTTGGTTGACTCGGGACGTTTCTGGGCAGAGCTGGTGTGTTTCCTCCAGCCAATGACAGCGCAGCAGGTGAGTTTAGGAGTGGATACAATTCAGCGATTGGACGCGATTCAAAGCGTGGAATATGACGGACGTGGACGTTGCAGCAAAGGAGATGAAATATAATCACAGTGAGGTGAAACACCAAGCGGATAAAGCTCGTTCTAAAACGAGGGTGAGCTTTAGGCTGGCCTTTACCCGTGGACGTGGAGTTGGTCTGCTTTCTGTGGCGGTTAGCTTGTGCAAGCGTGCGTTAGCTTGCAGTGTAGGTTCAAGCAGTAAACGTACACACCACGTCCTGCGGTGAGTGAGAGCTTGTGGTGGCGATGAGCCCAGGAGGAGGGGCTAGTTTGAATGTTGTGTTTACAAGCTGCAACATTCCTACTGACCCCACCTTTAATAAACGGTAGAGATAAGGTGATCGTGGTGTATTTCCTTTATTTCATTCCACTAATGTCTTCAAAAGAGTGTGCTCTTAAGTGACACTAGTGGGTTTAAAGAATGTTTGAAGAGTTTCAGACATATTTTGAGGATTATCAGGAGGTTATGAAGAATTCATTTCAACTTTCCACATCTTCCCATGCCTCTATGATGTCGAGAGAAATAAGAAAAACCCAAAGAAAGACATGATCTTTTCCTCAGTGACTTTGAACGTGTTACGGAGTGGATTTTTCCTTCAGGAGAGAAGTCTGACATCAAAGCAGGAAGAAGAAAATCATGATAAAATCAACGTGTGAAGTCGGGCAGGTTGAGACAGACAGAGGTTAAACGTTCAAAGGTTGCAAAAAACATACGCAGAGAAAGTTGAAAGGGGTTAAAAGGGTGCACTTATGATGTTTATGTTTCAATATCATGCCTCAAAATAAAGATAAAATGTAATTTCATGCATTTCCAGAGTGTCAGATGTTCTTTTCCAGATGTTAATATTTTGTTCTTTTACTTTGAAAAATGCTCATTCTGTTGAGAGCATTCACATGTAGCTGACATGTGGAGTAAAAGCTAAAGGCTGTATTGGTTATCTTGTTTGGGGGCTTCATGAGGAAGGTTAAAGGGGGGGGGGGGGGCACATGCGGGCACTCTGTCGGTCTCACTTGCCTGTTGTCTCTTCAGCGGGCTGTCCTGAGCGCTGTCCGTCTGACCTCCAGGCTGCGGGAGATCAGAGTTAGAGCCACCTGCCTACCAACACACTCTGCCCTCTGGCCTTCGAGCTGCACAGCGTCAGCCGGCCACTTTAAATAATCTCTGATTCTATGAGATAATGATCATGATCAAGTGGATAGGATTGAGAGCTTCATGTCTATTCTAACAGAAGTGGGTTTATTTGAAGGTCACATATCCTCCTCCTCTTCAGTTTAAATACGTCTCAGAGCTCCTCAAAACATGTGTGTGAAGTGTCTAGTTCTAAATCCACTCTGATCCTGTATTTGATCATGCCTATAAACCCCTCTATTTCAGCCCTGCTCAGAACAGGCTGTTTCTGTGTCTGTAGCTTTAAATGTAAATGAGCTGTGTCTGACCACGCCCCTCTCTGGAAGGGCTTGGGTGGCTCGGGCTTTCTCGCTCCATGCTCTATTGTTTACGGTGAGAAGGCAGACTCAGAGGGCAGAACAAACACCTAGCTGTGGGAGTGTCACCCACCTGGGGGAGGGGTTACTGCCCTTTGTGATGTCAATCTAAAAATGGATTTCTCTTTGCATCATTTATCCGAAGAAGACGAGGAACTGAAGCTCATCTCAAGCCTAAAGTCTCCTCGACCTTCATTTCAGGCCGATATGAAAATGCAGGTGAAGAATTTATATGCGTGTGTGTTTGTGTGTACCTGTTTAAAGCGTGATGGCACACTCCACCCGCAGGCCTGCATGATGCCGTCATCGCGGCGCATGTGCTCGCGGACCTGCCGGTACTGTTCACGCCGCTGCTCTCTGCGAGCCAACAGTGCTGAGTCGCTGAGGAGAGACGCAACACCGTTACTCGCCAGTCTGGAAGCAACGAGAAGGAAAGGGAAGAAGAAGAAGAAGAGAGGAAGAGCGAAGCGTTAGCAGCCGAGCCAGCCGTCAGCAAGAGACAGAGAGAGAAGAAAGAGGAAGATTTTGAGGAGAGGAGGAAAATGAAGCAACAGCAGTGAAAACCAGCTAAGAGTTAAACTAGGGTCATGTCAAGCCCAAGCCAAGCACGGGGTCACTTCACACTTGACTGAAAATCATGGAAAGATCTCTGAATCCTTTTCTAAACAGAACTCGTGCATCTCTCCGCTGGGCATTACCAGACACGCTCCTCAAACCAGTTACTGTTGAACGTTTCTCGACTTGAGTCCGATCAGAACGAGGAAAATCTGCTTTTTCTTATTCTGCACCGGGCGCTTGGAACTAGAAACAACTTCTCCTTCAGGTGAATGAACTTTGACCTTTTGGACATTTTAGAAACCTGATTTTAAACCACCCAACACAACTATTTTACATTATTTTTTGGGGCCATCTTTACCAGGAAGTGTTGGGATGAGAAAGTAGGGGATGACATGCAGCAAAGGGCGAGGGCGGACTCGAACCCATAGCCGCCGCGACAAGGACCACATCAACCGCACATGAGGCGAGCGGCATAACCACCAGGCCACCAGCGCTCCGAGTGTGTTTTATTTATTGTATTTATTTTGATTATACTCATTGAGCTCGCTCAGTTATTTAAGTATATTTAAGGCTTTTTCCTACACTCTTGTATTTACTTCATTGTCTGAGCTTCTTAGAAGTCCTCCGGTTTGTTGATGTCTGTGACCTTGTGTGCGTCTGCCTGGGAGCGACCTCGAAGGACAACCGTTTCTAAAGGAATATGTTCAACAGCAGGAACAGGATGTTCTGTTATTATCAGAGGTTTAGATGAGAAAATATTCAAAACGTAGTTTCAATAGGCATGAAGAGATTTGTCTGGATAGAATTTTAAAGTATGTTGTGAAGAAAAATCCCAAATGCTGATCAGTGAAGAACCAGCTGGAAGCGTTGACTCCCCAAAGCTGCTACGAGCGAGCGAGCGAGCGAGCGAGCGAGCAAGCAACAAACAAACCAAGCGCTCGGATCAGAGTGTGAGGCAGGTGAGATGTAAAGTAAGCGTAAAGTCATCGAGCCGGTTCGCTGCTCACTCTTCAGGGAAGAACTCCAGCGTGCGGTTGGAGGTGGAGATCTGACACATGGTGTGGCTGCGGCGCTGAGAGAAACCAGCCGGAGAGGGAGACTTGTAGTGGATGTTGACGCTGCAGTACGGCCGCTTGACGGGCGGAGGGCTGGACGACGTGCTGAAGAGACGTGCAAAGCTGGAGGATGGAGGAAGAAAGAGAAACAGCGACTTGAGTCTCATAATTACTATTAAAGTTTTTTTTACAGTAAATAAGTAAAAAGCAGAATCTTACAACTGCCAGATGGTGGACTTCTTTTTCTCTGAGATTTGAGGACTTTCTCTGGACGCCCTGAGAGGAAAGAGAGGTGTTGACGTGGCGTTAAAGAAAAGCTAAACCAAACATCAAAGCCTTTCTTAAGTCACTTAATTCATTTTGAGGAATAAGGCAACTATCTCAGACATTTCTGTGCAAACAAACATTCTTGCGCTGCAGAGAAAAATGAAGACCTTAAAACATCTTATTGTTCATCTACCTGATCATCTCCGTCCACCGTACGGCCTCCTGCAGCTCCATCAGCCTCTCTTTGTACTGATTCCTCTCCATCAGCACGCGGGCCATCTCTACCCGGGTGAACCGCCGCCGCTGTGTCATCGTCATGTCGCCGTCCTGCATGGGTGATGAAAACTGGAGGAACAAGAGCTTTTTTAATGAATTGAAAAGAATCGACACAAACGTAAAACTAGACAACCTTTTTCAGCTTACATATGTTTTGTTATAAGTTTGTGAAACTCTTTTCATTCTGTCGATAAAGAAACTGATGATGTGTGGAGGGAGAAAATGTGTCAGGTAAAGAAGTTGTTTTACTCACATCATCTCCGCCTTCATCCTTTGAGTCTCGAGATGCGCCGAGAGCCTCCGCTCGTAACCTGCGGCACAAAACCAGATATCAGTGTCACACAGCCTTTTTCTACCTCTGGCCATCTGAACAGTCAGGGAAGAGTTTGACACTTTTTCTTTTCCTGCTGTGACAGAATATCAAATATTTCTTTCAATTTCACCCTCATGAAGACACTAGCCTTTATCACACAAAAGGACCGTATTAAGCTCAGCTGTCATCACGTTCATAGTAGCCCTAGAGAGAGGCGAGACGGTTTCAGCTGAGTCAGCGGGGGAGCGCAGCGCCGTGTGTGTGTGCATGTCTGACTGTGTGTATGTGGAGCTCCTGCTGTGCTTTGCTTCCGTAACACAATGTGAATACACAGACTGGGACACTTAAATTATGCCAATGCAGAATCCATTTGAATGTACAAAGACGTGATGGCGGCTGAGCTTAGCTACGGCACTTTAGTAAAACAAGCAGTCTGAAAAGGGGTACTGATTTCTCGACAGCGTAATAATGGCGTCCCAGTCTGTGAATTTACAGAGGTGAGAGCACGAGGCGGTACAGTGTGTGCTGATCGACACATGAGCTAATCAGACCTATTTGGTTTTTTGAACCAGGCTGTAAACATGTTAATGTCTGCTGTAAAAACAGGCTTTTTAGAATGGGTGTGTATGTGACTTCCTGTGCTTCTGCAGCCAGCCTCTAGTGGACACTTGAGGAACTGCAGGATTTTGCACTTCAGCATCGGCTTCTTTTTTAAACATTGGAGGTTGCTGTTTTTTTTTTAACTCAGCTCTTTATGGAAGAAGTTGATCCTGAATCAGCTCTAACTGCAGGAACATTACAGCCTCATTCTCTGTGAGCAGATTTACTGAATCCACAGAAAAGAGAGGAAAGCAGGAAAAAAGGCGTTATGACTGTGAGCTCTTTTATTCTTCTTTAAAGAAAAAATCATCCTCAATGAGCGCACTCAGCAGGAAACACAGCTCCTCCTGACACTGACTCAGCAAAGAATAATCAATACAGGATATTACAGGAGTCTGAAGAGGCCAAGATGTCGTCTACAACTCAGACAAACTGAGATCTGCTTGTAGACATTTTGTCCTCTGGATTTCAAACTTGGAAAGGTCTCGGGTGATTGTATTTTAAAAGTTGCTTCTGTTCTGTGTCTGTTGCCAGGATGAGTTACTTTGTTTGGGTCACTAAGGTTTGGATTACATGTCGACAGTTTAACCCGTTACGTTGCGGGGGTTATTGTCGTTATTGTTCTCTTACTGCTGCAGACTGTAACCTATTTTCTGCAATGCATCAAATGTATTTCTGATTTAAATACCATGAAAAGGAGCTCATTGTTTGATTCCTGCAAACAACAAGTGGCTGTTAGTATCACCTCTTGAGTTCTTCTTCCAGCTCCTTCACTCGAGCGTCCACTTTGTTCTTGGACTGCCTCACAGCCTCCAGCTCCTCCCGCAGCACCTCCTGCTCCCCCGACAGCTCGTCCACTTTGGCTATAAGGTCGTTTTTCACGATGTTGAGAGCGTTTCTGTCGAGCAAAGGAAGCAGACAACAGCAGCTTGATGAGACTACGACTCCTACAGATGTTTAGACTTGTGTCATGTGGATTTTTATACTTTATATCTGTATTCTATGCATGCCCACGGACAACAGATGGAAATATGCACGTCTAATATCTGATTCAAGCACTTAGAACTTTATGTCCCACTTTTTAAAGCACATCTTTAGGACACAAACGCATCTTTGTGTTGCTATAAGACACATTATACAAGATGAAGATAAGAAATAACACATATTAAACTCCTCTGTTGCTCTTACTTGGTCTCTAGGAGCTGTTTGTTCTCCGTCAGCAGGTTCTCCACCTCCTTTCCCATCCCTGAAACCGTCACATTCACAGCTGTCACTCTGCACACGGCATGCAGTTATCAACAAACCCACAGAGTGTTTTCACCGCAGGGGAGGTAATTGCCTTTTGTGGAGCCAAAGATGTAAAAGCTCCACAAAAGGCAAAGGTTTTATAATCAAAATGAAAAGGAAAATTAACGCACAGATGGTGGATTTTATAATCATGTTAGAATTAAGCACAGGTCAGGTTGACATGGAGGGTTGGTTGTTAGATTTCAGGAGTAAAATCAGGAGTTTAATCTTAAAGGATTTGTGTCTACACAGGATCTTTGACTGAACCAGCACCAAGCAGCAACAGTTTGACGTTTAGTAGTATGAGAAGAACTTATTCTTCTCCTCAAACATTTAGTCTGAGTTTAGTGTTGATTTTTTGATGACTGCATTTAGATCACACTTAACTTAAAGGTCACATATTCTCCTCCTCTTCAGTGTAAATAAGTCTCAGAGCTCCTCAGAACATGTGTGTGAAGTTTCTTGTTCTAAATCCACTCTGATCCTGTATTTGATCATGCCTATAAACCCCTGTATTTCAGCCCTGCTCAGAACAGGCTGTTTCTGTGTCTGTAGCTTTAAATGTAAATGAGCTGTGTCTGACCACGCCCCTCTCTGGAAGGGCTTGGGTGGCTCGGGCTTTCTCGCTCCATGCCCTATTGTTTACGGTGAGAAGGCAGACTCAGAGGGCAGAACAAACACCTAGCTGTGGGAGTGTCACCCACCTGGGGGAGGGGTTACTGCCCTTTGTGATGTCATGAAGGGAAAATCTCCAAACGGCCTGTTTGAGCACACATTTTCTGAAAAGTGGTGCAGGCTAAAGACGGAGAGGATGGACTTTTCTCATCATTGGGGGGTTTGTAGACAGACTAGGGGCGGATATTACTGTATAAAAACCACATTAAAATTCATTTTGCATAATATGTGACCTTTAAAATTGTTGCTATTAAATCTGAATGATCGCTAATTCATAGAAAATCATACGTGCAAGCAGAGAGCACCGTGCAAAATAAGCCAAGGACACAAACTTTAAGCAGAACTTTTTGAACATGGGGTAAAAAAAAGGGAGCTTTGCACAAACATCAAACACAATCAATACAAAAAGGAAAGAGGTTCTCATTCACCAAGTGTCGATTACAGCAGGGAGGGTTTGAGATGTGTGCAGAGAAAAGTGTTTGTTGTGATATGTGAGCTGACTGCAGAGTCGGCTCAGACGGCACTTTTCAGGGCAAAAATGGAGGTTATACAATTTGTTTCTTTGCTTTGATTCGTCTGGTTTTAAATCAGTTATCAAATGTCATTACTGGAGTTAAACAAACACTTTTGGGAAGACAAATTCGGTACAAGAGTTTATACTTTCCATTTGATTCAGAGATCTCAAAATCCACTTTTCTGTGTCCTTTCATTGTTTTTGTCATTGCCGTTTTTCTATATTGAAAATCTGTACAAAATTAGGAATACGTTTTGCAAAGGTGGCACAAAAAGTAAATATAAAGCCACACGAAAAGCAAACACAAGGAAGCAACCAGGAGGATGTGAAAGCTGGAGGTCGGGGGATGATATGACAAGCAGATGTGACCACGAGTGTAGGCAAGGAGCCTTACCGAAGAAATCATCACGGACTGGAGGCAAAAGAAGAAGAGGAAGAAAGGTGTGGATCAGAGAGGAAGAAGAGGAGATGTTCAAGAGATATTCAAGGGAGAAAAGAGAGGATGCTAGAAATTTTGTTTTTTTTCTGACCCAACAGATGATTCATTCAAACCTCATCAGGTTTATTTTAAAGTCTCAGTGAACTGAAAATCTAAGAGCATACTTATTCTTTGAATTGATTTATTTCATATTTGATTTTGAGGCTGTGAGCATCTGGGATTAACGACACAGAGAGAAAAGCTATATTATTACATTTGGGGGATTTTCAAACCTCTTTTATAAGTCTACCGTTTGGACTTTAAAGGAGCAATCAGTGAGATGTGTAGTGAATGAAATGATAAAGTGAGCTTACTCTATGATCAGACATTAAGGAAACATGCTATGTTGAAGTGCTGGCTTCTCTGACAACAATGCAGCAGCCAGTATGTCCTCCTTCTAACTTTAGATTCTGGTCCTGAATGGTCTGGATTTGTTTGGACCAGAGAAGGTAGGCGGTTTTAAGGCACCCCCACACGGCCGTTTTGGACGCCCCTCGGTTTGCCAGATATGAGAGCAGTTATCAGGTCAAACCAACAGGTGTTGCAGCGATGGAAGCGGGCAAGAGAACTGGTTCAGATAGAAGTGATTGTACCCGACCTAAAAAGCCTCTGCATGTTTCTAATAAGCTCCACGAGCAGAAACGTGCTCAAACTAGGATCAATATTGGAGATGCTTTTGAAAAATGGAGAGAGGTTAGAACGCAGAAAGGTTTACAGACCGATGCAGAGCTGGATAAACACTGAAGCTTCAGTGTCCACCACATGGCGACCTGCGTGAGCATCCACTCTAGAGAGGAGGGGGGGGGGGGGGGGGGGCAGCTCTCTGTAATGATTTGATTTTAGACTGCAGTACCCATTTTAAACACTAGGTGTCAGAGTTACATGTTGCTCCTTTAAGGTTTGCGGATACAAATGATTTCACTGTGACTTTAAAGGGAATTAAAAAGTGTCATGGCGTATTTTACATCAACTGAAAGTTCAAAACTGATTTCTAAGTAATAAACTATCTCATTTGAGATAAGATTTTAAACTGATGTATGTAACTTTACATAAATTGAATGCACTCATTAATATTTACTCTTAATTGTGGAGTTTGGTGCGCAGAGAGGAGTTAAGAGAGTAAAAGTAAAAACAAATGCATGCTCAGATACACACCTGAAAACTCGCCTATGGGTGTCACCAGCAGAAGCACATAAAAGGGAAGAAAGAAAAATGGGTGAGAGGTTAACAGATGGACAAGAAGTCTCAAGTTTCCCCTTTCTATTTCTGCTTTTTGGAATTCAGTGTGAATAAATAAAACCCTAAATGACCCTCTTCTAAAAACAAAACTCATCAATAAACCCTTAAAGTGTGTGTAAATAATGAGAGTATAAGATTTAATAAAGGGCGATAAAAACTTAAAAAAAATAATTATTTCCTCTTTAAGAAAAAGGTCAAACCTGTGAAATGTGTTGCATCAAACAAACATCTGAGAAGGAACTTTAAATGTAACTCTGCATGAGAGGGCAGCTGGCGTTGTTTGTGCAGCCAATGAGGGAGTTCATGATTTTTTGTGACCAATGGTGAGCTGCATGGAGCCTCAGCCATGCAAGAGAGAGAGAGAAGTCAGAGCTGGTGCAGCGGTACAATCACACAGACTCACACTGAGCTCCTGCTCTACAGTTATGCAAAGACAAAAGAAACGCTGGCTTCCAGGAAGGCGCACATGCATCTTCGTCGTCCCTGATTTGGATCTCAATGTATTCAGATATAACTGAGTAATAACGCACATTGGCAGGAGAGGAAATAGGTCAACTTCACTTTCTCCAGGAGGCGTCAAAGGAAGAAGCAGTTTCACTGTGAAATATTTACTAACTTCATCATTAAGGCCGAGCTTCAGAGCAACGTGATGCTGTTTTTCAACCTGTGACCGCAGCCTAAGTCCTGTCCTTAAGTTCTGTTCATACCCAACAGCTCGGCGCCTGCATCCACATCTCCAATGATGTCCGACTTGGCGTCTTTGATCTCGTGGTACAGAGAGTCGGTGTTGATGCCGAAGGCCTCGTTCACGATGCCCTGAGAGGGGCTGAAACACACGTAGGATTTAATCAGACACTCGCAGTGTGAGAACCAAACACTCATTTACATGTTTCCACTTGCTCCGGGGTTAATAGATAAAACTTACCTATGTAAATAAGAGGAGAACGAGCAAGCGGTACCTCGCAGTGTACGAGGTAAGGACCCATAATTATAAACACTGATATGATATTAGTAAAAATCATTCGACATTGATAACTGTTTTGACACCAGGGCAACAAAAATAGAAGTGCTAGCACCCAATATTGGTCAATTTGTTTTAAATAACCAACATTTGCGAGCGAACTCCTGCACACTCACTGTCTAAATGTCAGTACCAAAACATTGCTAAAATATGACGACACTTGATTATAGCCGTCCTGTGCAGGTGAAGATAAAAACATATTTGCTCGGATGAAAAGATGTTTGAGCCAACTGGCTGCAAACCTGCAAACAAGACTTCAACCTAACCTAATTCAACAAAGAAATAATCCAAGGAAACTTTGTTCACTACTCAAGCAGTTTGTTAGTTTCTGTATTTTTCTGCCAGCCTGAGTCCTGATTCTACATGTTGGTTTTAAACGTGCAGATAAGTGGTGTGGTCTGACTTATATCATGAATCGTCATCATTCTGAACACTGCTGAGAGGGAGATATGTTCACTGTACTCTGTTAGTTTGTGAAGGTCAGGTAATGCAGCCACGTTTTGTTGTACCTGTTTCCTCCTCCGTACACTCGGGGGTCCACACACATGTCCAGCTCAGGGGTCGAGTCGATGATCTCCTGAAACTCGGACCACTCATCGCTGCTTCCCATACCTGCAAAAACACGACAGAGACGCAGCTGAAGAACATCTCTGCTGAATTTAAGAACCTTTGGAGGATGTGTTTGTTTAATTCTGCATCAAAAGGTTTTCTTTCCTTCCACTCACCAGATGTTTAAACTAAAGGTCCTATTTTTTTTACGTTTCTTACCGATGCTGACATTCCTGGTCTCCTGGGAAACCTGCACCTCCATGTTCCGGCTGAGCCTCTTGGCGCTTTTCCTGCGATTGCCGGCTCTCATCGCATCAAACTCGGAGTTCGGGGGGAAGCCCTCGTTGATGGGGGTGACACTGGCGGAGGGGACCGAGGAGGTTGGCGTGTTGGACTTGCTTCCTGTGCTGCTTGGTGTGGCCGCCACTGAGTCAGACTCTGATCCATCCTCCTTGGCGTAGAGCGGTTTGTATGAGTCGATGGCATGTGAGCGAGAGACAGAGAAGACAATATGAGCATCAAGTAGAGGAGGGAGGATCAGGCACTATTTTCTTTTACCTGTAACACCTGCATGATGTATTTAAAGACTTCTTACATGATGCTAAATGGGCTCAAATAAGACTCAACTTTCTCGGCTTCATGTTTTATGATGTTGGAAACACCTGAATTAAAACAGAGTCTGTGTTATCACTACGTTTGGACTATTTTGCAAAACTTTCCAACAATGATTCACCATCGTTTTGGTTTCATGCTGGTGCTAAAAGGCGACATCTTTCGGGGAGATGCTCTTACAGACTGAAGGTATAGCTAGCTAACAAAGCTGCGGACTGTGATGTTGAAAATAGCAGCAACTGGCGATCGAGCAGGACAACAGAAGATGCTAAAACGCTCAATGCCTTTATCTCGTTGTAGCGCTATGAGGGCGGGGTTATGCTAAGGAACCCCAGTGCGTCGTCAAGCCCCCTATCTGGCCCCGCCCCCAAAACATAGTACCTGAGTGGTTTCACGTTTACAGCAACTTTTTCCAACATAAAACATTTCTTTTTCTTTGCACAGACGTTAAAAACAATGTTCGATAATGTGCGATATCAAAGTTAAATTAAATCCAACTTATTTGAACCTAAATGATTTGTTCACTGCTCTCTAAAGCTCTCAGGATGTTACAGGAGCTACGACAAGAAAGCAACACTGTCCTCTTACTTTCTTACCTGCGTGTTCGTCTCTCACACATAAAACATGATCTTTAAATATGACATCAATCTGTACGAGTAGAATAACGGCACATAAAGAAACGAAGTGAAACATGAGGACACATGGAAGGAAGTAATCACAGTTATAAAGAAACTCTCTCTGCTTGCTTGAGTCAACGTTTAAACCTCAAAGATATCTGATTTTAAAAAGGTTAAATACAGGTGATTTACTAAAGTTCCTCTAAGGTGACACAAGCAGGCGTGAAGGGAGAGGGGGGTCAGTGTGGGTGTGGCTAGCAGGACGGGCAGCAGTAAGGCTGGCCCCTCCCCTTTCCACTCCCCGGGCAGCGGTTGTGTTTGTGGAGGAGGACATGGCCGCTGTCTGTCCCACCTGATAGGCGGAGCGTAAGGAGGACCGGCCAAGCTCGCTGACCTGCCAGATGTCTTTCCCGGGCATCATCCTAGCCCCCCCGAGACCCCCACGTACCATGCCCTCGCCGCTTGGGTACAGGCTCAATGACGGCGGGCGCTCCGCTTTGCTGCAGGCAGAAAAGACACAGAGAGAGTCGTGTGAGAATCACTGTCAATCACTCGTTTCTTACATTGAATCAGATCGTCTTCTCTGAGGTCGGGTCCTGTCCTGGCATGCATCGATGCAAGGAGCAAAACAACCCTGATAAGGTTTTACAAAAAGTTGAAACACAGGAAAACTTTTCAGGAAACACGCTTATTCTTTCATGCTGAGAGAAGAAGAGAAGAATGATGCCATGATCATTTATGCACAGGTAATATGAAGCTACAAATCCAAGAAGAGAGTCTCGGATTAGGAACATTTATTTAACTGTTGAAGCTCTCATGTGGATTTTTATGCTTTTATTTTGATTTCTTTTATGCACATTATTCAACCTGACGGAGCAATCAGAACAGCTGCACAACTATACAGAAAACAAACCCAGGGATTAAAAGACTTTCTAGAAATACAGAAATCTGCCTTTAAATGTTTTTGCCACATTGGCCAATTTTTATTATCTTCTCCTGTTCTTTGTTTTGCTGTTGTGCTGTTTTAACTCTTTTTGGCACAAATAAAGAACCAACAAAGAATTGAAGAAAGAAATTGAAGAAACAGGAAGACATTAAACCGATAAAAACTGACTGGCAAGCTGAACTCCCTAACAGCTGATAATGACCGAGTGCTGAATCCCCGAGTGCTGTCCTTATCATTTTTCTGCAAATCAGTTTAGGCAAATCATCTTACTCCTGCTTCTCTACAGGACAGCAGACGTGCACAGTGATTTTTAAATGTTTCAATAAATGCATTATTTTCTACATCAGACAGTTGTCAAAATGCTTCCTCTTTGCAAAATATTATTGATTCACTTTTGGGAGATACAGACACGCAGAGCAGGCAGACTGACAGACAGACAGACAGATGGACTGACTGCGACTCACGAGGGAGGAAAAGGAGAAGGTAAAATATGCATTATATAATATGCATTGCTTATCATGACCTCTTAATCATTCCTTATTGCACCACTGATACATTTAGAAATGGTTTTCACAAGCATTAACAGCAAACACCTTAAGGAATAGTTTATAACAGGAGGGGCATCAGCAGTTCTTAAATCACATTTGAGGTCAAAGCAGGCTGGTTTAGAGACAGAGGACGAGGAGGAGGAGGAGGAGGAGTGGGAGGAGGAGGAGGAGGAGGAGGAGGACGAGGAGGAGGAGGAGGAGGAGTGGGAGGAGGAGGAGGAGGAGGAGGAGGAGGAGGAGGAGGAGGAGGAGGAGGAGGAGGAGGAGGGGAAGGAGGAGTGGGAGCAGCTGTGGGACCTGGTTGGATTTACCTTTTCCTCCATGTGTGTTGTCGACTGTAAAACAGCAGCACAGAGAGCAAGCCAGCGAGACAGAACAGACAGAACAGACAGACAGACAGACAGACACAGATTAGAGAGAGACAGGAGACAGGAATGTGCCATGACTCATGAAAACACACACACACACACACACACACACACACACACACACACACACACACACACACCTTTGCACCTTGACAAGCCGACTATAATCAGACAATGTTTGTTTCATTGTTTCACCGTTTGCGCTGCAAACATTCTTAAAAACTGAAAGCATCAAGAGCTGAACCAGCTGCATCCATTTCTTCATTTTTAAAACAGTCGAAGGAGATTTGTAGGATTAGGACGTCTTTAAATAAAAAGTCTATCTGAATAGATTTTTAAGATGCTGCAGGAGGGACTAATCTGTAATTCAGCTGCAGAAGCTGCACCAGATGTCCCACCCCCCGTCTGGTTTCACACTTTGATATTTAAGAATCCACGTTTGGCCGATTGCTGAACAAATAAACTGCAAACTCTTTCATTCATTATTTCCCACGAGGCTCATAATGCTGCCAGCTTTTTGTACATTTCCTTTCCTTGAGTTGGAAGAACCAGCTGTTCATCACAACAAGCACGTTGACGAATGTAAGGCCTGATACATCCAGGACAAAAACATCAGCAACACAAAGATGGGTGAAAGTTACAATTTAAAGATACACACAAAAAGATATTTCGGAGACCTTCACACACACGTAATATAACTCACGTTCGTCCACAGCCGGGGCCGTCTGATTGGCTGTTACTCCCCGCCTGCTGCATTTTGGTTCGCTCTATGTGCTCGACGTACGTCTGAATCATCTGTGAACCACGATGACAACAAACAGAAAAGAGGTTAAGGTCAATCAGGTCAGCTACACGCCTTATTGTGAATAACTCTTATCCTTCATCAAATCAAAACTGATGAGTCATCAAAACATTCACCCCCCGTACAGTGTGTGCTGATCGAGACATGAGCTAATCAGACCTATTTGGTTTTTTGAACCAGGCTGTAAACATGTTAATGTCTGCTGTAAAAACAGGCTTTTTAGAATGGGTGTGTATGTGACTTCCTGTGCTTCTGCAGCCAGCCTCTAGTGGACACTCGAGGAACTGCAGGGTTTTACACTTCAACATCGGCTTCATTTTTCAACACCGGACGTGCCGCTTGCTTTTGTAGCAGCTGATTGTTTTCTATTATTGACTGAGATTTTATTTTTATGAAAATAAACAACTTCATGGTTTGTAGAATTAAACATTTATGTGTAAAAAAAAAAGGCGTTGTTTTGAAACTCAGGTTGGCCCAAATGTAAAACATCTGATCTGACTAAAAAAAAGATCCTTTACTATAATCAAAACAATAGGTAGAGCAATAAAGGACAATAAAGTCATCAAGAGCTGAGTAAGTAACACGCAGGTATCCTGTGTGGATTTATAGAAATGGAAACATGTGCTTAAGGTGTTACCTCAGTGTGGCGCTGGTGCAGAGCGTTGTACTCTTTCTTCATGTCTGATTCTCGCTCCTCCAACCGAGTGACTGAGAGAGAGAGAGAGAGAGAGAGAGAGAGAGAGAGAGAGAGAGAGAGAGAGAGAGAGAGAGTAACAGTAAGAAAACAGCAGGGAGGACTCTTGTAGCACGAGCATGTACAGTAGAAACAAAACTGAATTCATCATAATGGATTCAAACAGCTCTGACCCCAATCCTTTGGGGTTGATCAGTTCACTCCATAATTTGTGGCTAATAAAATATTTGGGCTGAGAAAATTAAACACATTCATGAAAACTCCACAAGGTCTGACAGCCTTAAGGTACTTTTAATCATTTAATCTTGATTTAAAGGACCCATCAGTGAGATGTGTAGAGACTGAGATGATAAAGTGACCTTACTCTATGATCAGACATTAAGGAAACATGCTATGTTGAAGTGCTGGCTTCTCTGACAACAATGCAGCAGCCAGTATGTCCTCCTTCTAACTTTAGATTCTGGTCCTGAATGGTCTGGATTTGTTTGGACCAGAGAAGGTAGGCGGTTTTAAGGCACCCCCACACGGCCGTTTTGGACGCCCCTCGGTTTGCCAGATATGAGAGCAGTTATCAGGTCAAACCAACAGGTGTTGCAGCGATGGAAGCGGGCAAGAGAACTGGTTCAGATAGAAGTGATTGTACCCGACCTAAAAAGCCTCTGCATGTTTCTGATAAGTGAGGCAATCATTCAAAACGGGTCCAAGAGACTAGACAAATATGCTCCCTATTCAGACAGCGTCGATATTTACGCCCCTGTGACGTTTCGCCTTCAGTGTGAATGTTGCAGAGGAGATAGTAACAGAGGCGTTACAGAGGTGAGACGGGATCGGCTGAGCCAGCGGAGGAGAACGGCGCTGTGTGTGTGTGTGTGTGTGTGCATGTCTGACTGTGTGTGTATGTGGAGCTCCTGCTGTGCCGTGCTCTCTCACACTTCTGCATCGCTGTAAAGGAATGTGAATCCACAGACTGCAACACTAATATAATACCATCATTGATTCAATGTGAATGTCTTAAGGCATAATGACGGCAAAGCTTCGTTACAGTGCTGTTGCTGAATCTCACTATGAAGAGGGCTTTTGATAATAAGGATGTTTGTGCACTCACTCTGATCAGAATAGTTCTTTGTCTTGAGCTCCAGCTGTTTCCCCTGCAGCTCCAGAAACTCCACCTGCACCTGCAGGTCCTTCTTCTCGGCCTCCAACGCATCCTCAAATTCAATGAATTTCTGTTGGAAGACACACAAGGAAACCTTAGGAATGTACACAGGTGGAAATGCATTCAGGAGTGTGAGTGCAGGTGTAAAGCTAACAGGGCTGCTGTGAGGTGTCAGGGTGAGAAACATGATATTTTTAGATCACCTATAGGCTCGGTTACATACTTCAGCTCTCTGCACAGTTTACACACAGACTAACAGAAAACAATCTGTATTTGTAAACACACTTCCTCTCACATTGCATCCCCCCCACAAAGCTGTTCACAATGACGTCTTTTTTTCAGTGCAGAAAGTCCACAAAGTCCTAATACTGTAATCCTCTGAACGCAGGCAGACCACGGAAACACGACTGTGCAGCGGACACGCACCACAACAAACAGGCAGCTGCTCCAATATGAAGACCTTCAGCGTGACACAGTCACAACTGTTTGTGTCTAACACTTTGGACAATAATCATTTCTGTTTGTGTGTCAGGACGGGTTTCATCACTCCTTCCAGATACTGACCGTCTCTGACCTCTAAAAGCTACAAAGAGCTGATATAAGGTGTCTGAATGAGCTGCCTTCACAAGTATAATAAACGTAAACACATTCTATATTTATTTATAACATCCGGATAATCACACAAATATATTTTTAATCTCTAATAACTGTTGATCTAAATATCTGAAGGACAGCATGGCGTGATTTCTGGTGCTAAAAATGTGATTTTGACAGCCATAAATAAATGAATAACTTCCTCGAAGTAGACGAAAGCAGAGAAGTTTTCAGCTTGTTTTAAAGTAAAGCTGCGAGGGTCTTAAACTTCTGTCCTCCAATAAACTGGACAGAAGTTCTTCTTTCAGAGCAGCAGACTACAGCTGCATTAAATAATATCCTCTGTCCTGTCCACACACAATCCTACATCCACCACTTTGACTTAAATACCAAACATGAACCCTCAGAGTGTTTGGGATTAAAGTGCGCTGAACTAGAGCTGAATGACGGCGGCATGGACATGTTTCAAGACTTTACACCGACGTCTACCTGAGACTACGCTGAGAACAGCATGAAAATAAAGATGTGCAGCAAAATACAGAGTCTGTCATTGAGGAGGGCTGCACCATGAATCGCCATTTTACTGTCATCGTAATAATAATCAGATCAGCAGAGAGTGCCTTATCATCATGAATAAGAAAACCTTTAACATGCATTCTCATCCATATGCAAACTTTTCACCTATCAGAAGCAGCCATGTGTGCAGGCAGGTAGGCTACCAAGCATTCAAGCCACCGTTCATCCAGCTAGAACACAAGCAGCCAAACTCAGATCAACTGGAGTCAGTGGAGTGGCAACTGTGACGTCAGCTAGCATCGGAACGAGGAGGATGCGGTCGATAAAGATACTTGCGAGGAAGAGACTAAGGTCCTGTAGAAAAATAATAATATCAATACCTGTTTTGTTGCCGTGGCAACAAAAATAGAAGTCCAAGGCATCAAATGTTGCAGGCAAACTCCTGCACACTGACTAAAGTGCACAAATACGTTGGCAATGTTTGGTACCTAAAGGTTGCTACTGTGCAGGACTGATGGACTCATTCCTCTCCTACACACCTGTCTCATGACATAGACACATACTTTTAGAAACCTGTACACGGCGCTGTAACGGCCAAATTCCACCAGATGCGTGTTCGGTCCGTCTCCGCTCCGTTCCGGCAGCGGAACAATGCACACGGATCTGGTGGAAATTTCGGCGAGACATACACGTGACTTTTGCATCTTTTTGAGACTCTGAAAGGACTCGAGAAACCTCAATCTGTGTGTGAACCCCTGCTGCTCTCTCTTTCTCTCGCAGCAGCTTTTGGTTTTAAACACGATTGAAGATGTGAAGGTTTTTTAAGCGTTGGTACTTCTCGATACGATTAATTATTAAACTAACAGAGACTGTATTGTTTTAAAACATGCAATGCCACAAAGTATCCAAAAACATATTTATCGCACATTACATCATTACTGCAATATTTAAGAATGTCATCACACATCGCAGGTTTTCCTCATATCTTGCAGGTCCACATTTGAGGAAGCGTTATCGGGTTAAACTAAATCAAACATCATGTTTAGATGAGGCAGACCACATCAGGAGAGAAGGTGTAGAGAGCTTCCTGCAGAGACTGAGATAATCTTTAACTGTCGTCACTTCTCAAAGTGTGAAACCTGTCGGTCAGTGATGCAAAGAGACGGATCATTCATGCTTCAAAAAGGCTGAAGTTGTTCATCTGACTTTGATAAACTGTAATCCTGGATGTCTCTTTGCAGGCTCTCTGCGCAGACAGGGAGCTGTGGCTTTTGTTTACCATTAGCTTCAGCCTAATAACCTTGTAATCTGAGCCTGTGCAGCCTGCGTCCTGTGAGAGAAGCTGCTTCATGTCTGTCCTGAGGCTCTGAGATTCTCTCTCTCATGCTGCCTTTTCTCCTCATCGTCCCCCGCTTGTTTCAGACCGTCTAGCCTGTGCGTTTACTCGCTCACTCTGCAGCTTTCAGAACCTCAGTCTATTTTTTTCTCTCTACTTTTGTGGTTCTGTCTCTCTGCTCCTCGTAAGCATAAATCAGGTTACAGTGCCGGGGCGTCCTCAGTGTGCAGTATTGATTTCCTATGATTCCCCACCCCTCGAACGCCGTCCCATCCCCCATTACACCCTCCAATATACTCCGTCGAAACTGTCTGTTATTTTTGCCCTTTAAATCGGTCGCCTTCTGGGAGCCAAATGAATCATACTGCTGAAGCTGGTGTTGTGAAAAGAGTCCTGAACACAACATTTAATTTAGGAACAATAACATACAGGATACATAATTGTTGTTATTCTTAAAGGCCTGAATCATGAATAAGAGCAAAGTTTACAGTTTTACCAACACAGAACCGGCGTGACACTAAGCTTTTAAGACTGTAAATACACTTATTGTCATCATCGATTCACTGATCAGTTCTTCGATTCATATCAAGATCTCAGGTTGGCCAAATGTTGAAAACAACACAATCTCTGTTAACTTAATGATTGATATCACAAACACTGCATCTGCTTCATAAGACAGACGAGAGAGCGAAGGAATCAGTCAAACAATGGAAACAAACACGCTGTCTTAAATGCACAGAAACATTTAGACAGTGTGCAGGAGTTTGTCTGCAACTTTGGATAACTAAACAAGAAATGAACAAATACTGTGCACAGAGGTGCTGCTTGCCAACAGGCAAGGCAGACAACTGCTAGGGGCCCCAGGCAAGTAGCCCCCCCCCCCCCTCTCCTCCGAGGGCTAGTGCAAGTTTTACAGTAACAGTAGGAAACCTCCGTAATGGGGCCCCTTCTTACTTAAGTTGGTCACGTAAAGTTGCCGTTGGTGTCAGAAAAGGTTTTTTTTAACATAATGGCGATGATGGCGATGAATGCTATTCAAAGGGGCCCCCTGTGAATTTTGCTTGGAGCCCCAACAGACTCTAAAATCTCCACTGACTGATTGTGCATAATGATGCGTTCCATTTGGTCTCAGGAGTCGGAAATTCAGAGTTGCCGGTCTGAGTCTTCATCAGGAACGCCCCCCTGGAGTCGGAATTCCGACTTGGAAACTCTGAGAACCTTCATTAGCCCGAGTTATAAAACCGATTCATCTGCAGAATCTGTTGGATTGGTTCTTTTTAATACGTCCACTTTGACCATATTTTAATGATAAATAATTCTCTCCTGACATTTAAAGAAGCTTTAACAGGCTAACACTGATCTTTAAATATGAACCAGACAGCTCCCTCTAATTTAACAGCTTACATGAGACACAATCTGGGGAGGAAACCCAGCGGGGGGGGGGGGGATGATGAAACGGACTAAAAGCTGAGCTAAGCTGATACGAGCAGCGCTGACGGTGATATGCCGAGGCCTCTTTGGATGGGAGGAGGATTACAGTTGATCTATGATGTCTGCTGGATCACACAACTGCTCAGAGGAAGACAGGAACGAATAAAGAAAAGGAGAACCAGATTTTCTGGAGGCGGAGTTTAGCCGGTAACATGATAACGCCGTACTGATGTCCACTTTTGTTGTTGGGGTCCTTGTTTTTGCTGTTTTCAGGCGTTAACGCCCACCGACAGTCTCCTGCTTACCGCCTTCATCCGTCAGAGCTCAGCTGACACATCCTGTATGACCACTATCACGTCTTTACTCTATGTTTGCATAATGTCTGCTCGTGTAATTTGAATATGAACCCTCTGCTGTGAGAGGTCAAAGGGTGATGATGATTTCTATTGTTCATTGTACAATTGGTGCTGGTTGAAGGGTTTGCAGCGGTGGAGGAAATGTTTAGTATAAGGGTCGTAGCTAAGGGTTGTCAGGACACCAAAAATCTAAACGTTGTAAATCAAATGAAATAGATACCTGTTTCAAAACCCCGACAACCAAAAACAGAACTCTTAGACTCCTCATACTATTTGATATTTCCTGTTTTCAATGATCAAAAATTGCAGGCCAAAGTGCAAAAGTTGCATTCCTCTCCTCTCCCTGTCTAATGAAAAACATACACTGAGTTCTACTTTATCTTTAATTAGCAAACTGTACTCAGAGCTGTAAGAGACATAAACGTCACTTAAGCATCTTTTTCCACAAGTCCACATGTAGGCGGGTATTTTTGAGTTTTCTCTGTACTTTTTGACCGTTTGTACGCAAACTGCATTTTAGGTCCCTGAAAACGCACTTTTGGAAAACACCTTCCAGGGTGAAGATGATGTTCAGAAATAGAAAGGGAATATTGCAAAAATCTGGGAATAAATTATTTCCCAAGAAATGTATCCACAAACGTGTTCATGGAGGTGTCTTATAATAACACATATAAAAAGATTACAATCCAACTCCTGGAGGAAAATCTGTGAGAGCTGCTCAAAGTCGGAGTACCTGGAACCGTATGGAAAATGTTAACCTCTGCCTTTGGTAGCTTGTGAGGGGTCAAACTAGGGGTTCTTTAGGATTCTGAATCCATTGCAAACATTTGTTTAGCAAATAATCCACTCCTTGGTGGAAAAACAGCCTCGCCCACTTTTGTAAATTTACAGTAGCTTTATATGTTGATTTTAATATCTCGAATACTCGTTAAAAAAAATACAGCACCACATTGTCAAATGTCTCAGGGGTCCAGGTCTGAGTCTTCTCCAGACTCTACTGTTCTTAAAGTGGGGATCGGGACCCCATGGGGGGTCGTGAGACACTGAGAGGGGGGTCGTGAGATGCCTTCCATAATCAAATAAAAAAGTGTACTGATTTAAAATTGCATATTTTACCCATTACAAAAAAGTAGTTGAATTTAAAATAAACTTTAGTCGTTTAGTAAGATTTATGCTGAAATGAAAGTTTCAAATGTAAGGTTCACATAAGTTCAACAATGTAGGTGTCTGTTTCCTTACAAATAAATACACATCAGCTGAGTGTCTGTTCATGACATGTTGAATGTCTGCTCAGGTGATGTCTCAGTCCTACAGTTTATGCATGGAGATCACATGTTCTGCTTCTAGCCTCTCTTAGAATAAATGACTTCAATAAGGACAGTGCTTCAACTCTACTACTGACCTTCAAAATAACTGAGGCTGTATCGTTCTAAAACACACGATATTGCAAAGTATAAAAACCTTTGGTTGTAGCAGCATAAAATAAAACCTAAGAGTTCAAAACCACAGAAGCTGTTGAAGTGGGTTAGAAGATGAAATCAGACTCCTCGTCTTTGTCCTCTGCACGTTTCTGAGGACATTCTTCCTTTTTTATTAAACTATCAGTTTTTAAGGTATACTCTCATAGATTTCATTATTCTCTCGTTCATCTTTTACATTCATCAATCCATTTTATTGAACTCAGTTTTCCCGTGATAACAGGAACATGGTTGTAGAAGTCTTGAATAAGAAGTATGACGCTGTCATCCTTACATGTTGCTGTCACAGCACAGAACACAACAATGCATGGATTCTTTATGTTCCCCTTTTCCCCAGATTCTCACCCAAACAAAATGTGCATTAAAGCTTTATACAGCACAGCATACATACACTGGAGATATCTGATACTTTCACCTTTACACACTCAAACCTGCACACCTCACACATATGAGTAAGTGCTGTGTTTTGTCGAGCGATGCTTTAGCAAAAGAGACTAACATGTTTGTTTCCAGGTAATTATGTGCACCTGAGACCTGACAGCAGCTGCGTGAAGAATGGATCTAAAGTTCCAGATAATGTGTGTGAAGGAATGTTTCTTTAGGAAATGGTTGCAGCAGTTTGTGGACTTTCTCGGCTCTACAGTGACCTCAACATTTCTGAGTTATGTGTAAACTTTCACTGGAAGGCAGATTTAGATTCAAACCTAAACTGTTCCTCGAGTTGTGAGGCGTCATATTAAAGATTTCCAGCCTGTAGGATCTGATCACTTGCTTCACTGCTGTTCCCTTAAAGTTACCTGATGAAAACATAAGCTGAAGTTAATTTAAAGTAAATGGTAAATGGACTTGAGCTTGTATATTTATTTTCTAGTCTTCTGACTACTCAAAGCTCTTTTACACCACATGTCACACCTCCACATTCACACACTGATGGTAGAGGCTGCTGTGTAAAGAGTCCATCAGAAGTAACTAATCCCATTCATACACCGCCAACGAAGCAGCGGGAGCAACTTGTGGTTAAGTGTCTTGCCCGAGGACACATCGGACATGTTGCTGCAGGAGCTGGGGATCGTGCCCCTGACCTTCTGATTGAGAGACGACAAACTGAGCCACAGCTAACTGAAGTCTTCTACTTAAGAACAAGGTGGTCAAAATATTGGATACTTTGTGATGTCGCTTGTTATAAAACGATATAATCTGCTATTTTAATGATCGATAACATCGTTCAGTACCGAAGCTTTTAAAGGAAACTGCAGATTTTCAGTCATATTTTTAAACTGTTGTGAGAGAAAGAGTACGGAAGCCCAAAGGGGACAAGCATCAACATGTTCTATTCAACCTTTTTCCCATAAAAACAAGAACATTTGGGGTTTCTTCACGACCTCAATGTTTTTATCTCGTTATCATGGGATAAATATGCTGGTCTCCCGTGATTATGTGTTGATTTTAGAAGTTTTCTCTAGAAATGACCTCGTTATCTTAGGAAAACCAGCGTTGTTAACCCGAGATAATGAGATAAATTAGGCAAGATCTTGAGAAAACAACCAAAATATACTCGGTATGACAGTCAAACTCAGTAAAATAAAATATAAGGGTGTATGTCTGCTTAGGGCTTCCATAGAAAGAGGCAGCAGAGGTGGTTCATTCAAATTTACAAATACTAATACTGATGTTTCTCGAGTCCTTTTAGAGTCTCAGAAGGATGTGAAACTTACGTTTATGTCTCTAACAGCGCTGTGTGCATGTTGCTTATAAAAAACAAAGCTGACAAATACTTTGCATTTCTATTTCATAAGACAGATGTGTAGGAGAGGAAAGAGTCAAACAAACTCCTGTAAAGAGTCTAAATTGCACAAATACATTGGCGATATTTCTTTTTGTGCAATTTAGACAGTGTGCTGGACTTTACTTTCATTTTCTGATGGATGAAAACAAGAAATTACGCAAAATGGTGCCTAGGACTTCTATTTTTGTTGAACAGGTAGGGTCTAGGTAGATTTTGACTAGAATCATACCTGAGTTTTAAATTCTGGTATGGTGACAACCCTAGTTAAGAGAAACATTGATTTGCTTGATGAAATACAACATGTGTCAGAAGAGCACTGAGGCTCAAAATAAGCTTGACACTGTCCTGTCACAGGCCCAAACATGAGTCACATGAAGCCAGATTAGACAGAGCACCATGACTGTGAAGAAAGCAGCGTGGAGCTGATGTGATGATGCGGGCAGAGGCCCCCACACACAGCCGGGGAGGGGTCACTCACCTCCTCGGCCTGCTTCCTCAGCGCTTTCTCCCTCTCGTACTGGGTGATGAGCTGCTCGTTGTCCTCCTTCAGCAGCTCCAGCTCCACTTCGTGCTCCTGGTTCTCCGTCAGCACCGCGTCCAGGTTCTCCAGGACGTTCACAACCAGCGGCATCAGCTCCTTCACCACCTCCTCGTCATAGCTGCGGATCAGCCTCTCGAACTCCCGGTAGATGCTGTTTGCCAGGCCGGATACCCGCTCCGACATCACGGATCCGGAACCGTAGTCGTCCTGGTAGACCACCTCGTCTATCTGCAGCTCCATCCTCTTGGCAGCTGGTTCTGTCTCCAGATGAGGAGGCTGATGACTATTTTTACGGCCCTTAAGGCGAGTTTGTCACGGTTTGGATCAGAAAAAAGGAAACAATCACAGTTTTTACTAAGATAAAGAAAACATTGAATCCATGTTTCAGCAGCAAAGATTCACTGAACGCGGACGGGCTGTCGTGTGCAGTTGCGCATAACCTTGAGCTCGGTACTGAAAATACTGGCTCTGATATTCGGATGTAAAGAGGGCCCCCCCTCGCCTCCTCCAGCAACAGCCCGTTGTATCGCCTCCAGTCGCGGCCCAGCTACTGCTCTCCTCCCGCAGGGAGCATCTGATCCGGGGAGCGGTGGATGTGGGCTGGGCCGGCCTGAGGATCGGCCCTGGGTGAGTCCATGCCGAGAAACGAAATGCCTTCGTCGATGATAATGCACCTGCCTCTCAGAAGCCGCAAACATGGACCCCAGCCATTCCAGGCAGGGGAAATAAATAAATAAATAAATATGTAAATAAATAATCTCTCGCTGCTGCTCCGCCTCTATGATATCGTCTCCTCCATGTTTGCTCCCCTTCCAGCGGGCTGCCGACGCTGCTCCGGGCTCGGGCGGTGATGGTGATGTCTCCCTTTGGGAGAGGCTCTCCCTGCTGTTTAGATGGAGGAGCCAGCTGACCGAATCTGGCTGACGTCACACCGTCTGCATCGAGGAGCGGACTCGGTGCGTCAAGTCAGACTTACAGACACGCGATACCGGAAATAACATCACGATTTCAAAATAAAGCAACAAACTATGAAGACTTAAACTGTCAATAGATTTAAGGTTTGTATTAGGCAAAATGTTCTAAAAGTTAACTAAACTAAATGTGTCTGTGTTATTGTGTTGTCTCCTGGCTTCTCTGCTTTTGTTTTACAATATTCATGTATGTTTTTGTATTGTTTATAATCGAGGTAGGCTACCTTTTTGTATTTAAAGGTTTATTTTTGGACTTTTTTCATCCTATGTTTTTTATGCCTATATGTGGAGATAGGACAGTTGAAAGAGTTGGAAATCAGGGAGAGAGAGAGAGTGGGGAAGCAGCCGCAGGCCGGATTTGAACCCATGCTGCTTACTTTGAAGACTACGGCCTCTGTACAAGGGGCACGAACTAGCCTCTAGGCCACTGGCATCCCACTGAGTGTGTTTAGTGTAAGTCGATATATATAGAGCCGAACATCAGGGAGAGAGGGGGGGAATGACATGCAGAGGGGAGCCACAGGTCGGATTTGAACCTGGGACGCCCACTTGGAGGACCGCAGCCTCAGTACATCGGACATGCACCACCGACGCCCTGACTTATATTTTTAACTTTTATCATTACACTGTATTTTTGTACTTTGTGTAAATTTCTACTTTGAAATAAAGTTTATTAGAAAGAAAAACTACGAAGACTGAATGAACTAACTATGTTAGTCTGTTGTTCTCTGAAGCCTCAGTATGGATCATTTGGTAATATTCTGACGCCACAGAAATTTGAAGATAATGTCAAATAGTCCTTTTCAGAGCCACACCCAAAAGGATCAATGAGCTTTTGAATCCAGTTTTCCCTCAGTGCATCCAAAAAACGATTCAACGCCAAATATGTACTAACACATCATTTGTCCAGTTCTGCAATATTTCATTTCAATAGTCCTCACTTATTATCTTAATAAAACAATTATAAAGAGTACGAAGGGTACGTCCTGCTTGATGAAATCACAGTCCTGTCTTTTCCACGTTGCTTTATGAACGCAAAAGCTTATACCAGTGCTTTTATTTTGAAAGCTTTAATCGGAAGTCGTAGCGTTACTCACACACCCACTTGATGTCAGTCAGCAGCAGAACCTGGTGCCTAAATGTAATAATAATGACAATGCATTCTCGGAAAATGAAACAAAAATCTTAAAAACCCAAACAAACAAGAGCAACCAATCATGACGAGGCTTCAGAAAACCTGACGATCATTTATTCTAACTTCAGACAGATCTGAAGTTTAAGATCGGAGCTCCATGTTTACAGATTCCAACCACAGAGAATCTTAAACATTTTTTACGATCAGCTACAGAAAAATATCTTCAACACTATTGTTGCTGTTCAGAGAGTTTGTGCTCTCCGCTTTAATCTTAGCTGCAGACCAAATCTGTCTGCAGAGGGTCCAAATATAAGAACTAGATGTGACACGTGCTGGTTTACCCCACACAGGAGGAAACTGAGTCAACATTTCTGTTCCTAGAAAAACTAATCATCTGTTAATGTATGCTTCAGGAAGCTCAAACCACCATCACAGACATCGAACACCTTTGGACTAAATGAACCTTTTCCTGACTGAAGTCAAATGTATATGTTCTTCACTGTTGGTCAAGGCTGAGCAAATTAGAGAGCCATAGAAATGTTTCACACTCCTCTAAGTCTGAGGCTGCTTCGTCTATTTTTAGTCCTGAGTCACGAGACGACACTGATTTCTCTTATTTTCAACAAAAAACCTTCAAGAACAAAAGTTAAGGAACTTCTGCTTCTCATAATTGATGCACACTTTGTCTGGACTGTTGCAGAACATATTTAAAAAGAAAAAATAACCTGTTGTTTCTTTTTGGTCCATCCATGACATTAGCAGACACATAGCCTACTCTTAAGTGTCCTCTAGTGTTTCTGTAACGCAGTGATTCCCAAAGTAGGGCGCGGGACCCCTAGGGGGGGCCAGAGTTATGACAGAGGGGGCCCGACGCGGCTTAACAAAGACAACGCACGCCGGTTTTCACTGCCAGCAAAGCATGGTACACTTTGAGAGAGGACTTCCGGGTGAACGTAAGGCTGAAAATGAATCCACAGCGACGTCACAGATTGTGAAGTTTCATGTCACAGTATCAAGGTTAATTATTTCCTCTTTAGGAGAGGCTTGTTAGTTAGTTTGCTTGTTAGCCACACACTGAAAATGTATTCTGGAAACTACTTTTTGCAGCCAGTTTTTGAGATAACTTCTAAAAATAAAGGAATTGTATAGACAGTGACTGCCAGTGTGTTGAAAGATCTATTTTTTAAGCCTTTATTGTGGAGATAGGACGGTGGATAGAGTTAGAAATCAGGCAGAGAGAGAGAGTGGGGAACAGAATGTAAGAAAGGAGCCACAGGCTGGACCCAAACCTAGGCCGCCCACTTGGAGGACCACAGCCTCCATACATGGGGCGCTCGCACCAACCACTAGGCCACTGGCGCCCCCCAATCCTATACTGTCTTTTAACAGTAATATGCATCACTCACTGTGAATCTTTGCTGTGCAACATGTAAATAAGGGCTGTTTCTGCAGCCCGCTGCAACTCACTCTGAGTGACAGCAGTGGTTACAAACATGAAGAATTACTATAAAGAAATAATAATCAGTCTTGATGTTAAGTCTGCTTATAGGTCGTATAGATGCATCAATATTAACTGCAGTAAGGTTGTCAACATGTTAAATATTTCCACGCTATTCGATACTACGTTTTAAACAGTACAATCTTATGATGGATCGTATCCAGAAGTACCACAGCTTCTATTTCATGAGGCAGGTGTGTAGGAGAGGAATGAGACCATGAACATGCCTAAAACACTTTCTACACTGCACAAAAACACTGTCAGTATTTACGTGCAGGAGTTAGTCTGCAGTTTCTGCTAATTAAAAACTACAAATAACAAAATATTTGGAGCCTAGGACTTCCATCTATGTGGCCATGGTACTGTAATCTTAACAAACTTTAAAATTGTGTTATTGTGAGAACCTTAAATTCAAGTCCCTCTTATTACTGCTGTGGTTCAGTTGGTAGAGTCAGTCGTCTCTTAACTTTAAGATTGAGGGTTCGATCCCCAGCTTCTGCAGCAACAAGTCTGATGTGTCCCTGGGCAAGACACTTAACCCCAAGTTGCTCCCGCTGCTTCTTTGGCATCGTATGAATGGGTTAGTTTCTTCTGATGGTCTCTTTACACAGCAGCCTCTACCATCAGTGTGTGAATGTGTAGGTGTGACCTGCGGTGTAAAAGAGCTTTGAGTAGTCAGAAGACTAAAAAAGAAATATACAAGCTCAAGTCCATTCACCATTTTTACCTTTACCAGTAAAAAACTCCTCATGAGTTATAAGTCTAGAAGGAGTTGAATCAAATGCGTAGTAAGAGATTCAAAACAAAAAAACATTTCAATATGTGCTTTGATTGAGCGTAATCTGGATATCTCACATATTTGTAATGATGTTAGACATGCTGTGCAGGTTCTGAGTCATCCAGCTCTGAGATTTCTGCTGTTTTATGAAAACTGGATAAATTTCAGAACACAGTCAGAAAAGGGATTTACCTCCGGGACAGGAGCTTTGAGTCGTATGACCACGCAGAGGGGGATTTCAGCTTCACCTGGTCAGACTTTTATCCGCCTATGCACCTGACTCTGCAAAAGAGACGAGCAGAGTTGCAAAATCTTCTTCCATGCAGAGTTGTAAAACGTAATGAGGGAGGTATGTCTCCAAGCTTTATCAGGTGCATTTGAAATAAAATATTTTAAGATGAAGTCACAGAAGTCAGGATCTGTTTCTTCAGATGGTCTTATGTTGATTCTTAGCTTTAAAATCAAACCTTTAACCTTATTGTACGGTGTGCAGATGCAGACTGTTGTTATTAAGTTTTTTATGAAAGGGTGAGAAATGTTCCCCAACATGATGAGAGGTGATTGTATCATGACCTCACAGACAGGACAAACAAAGAGGAGGAGCTGCGAGCAAACATCTTTCACTTGAACTTTCCTTCACTCAGACGTGTTTAAGCTTGGGCCATTGTTCACTGTGGAGAGGATTAACAAAAGAGACAAAAAAAGGTCAATGAAGCAGAAAAAACGGGCAGATGAGGGGGGACAGACTCCAAGGCCGAATGAATCTTAACGACCTCCATATTTAACAGCTCACTCCCACGTTCAGTGTGTACCTGTGGTCACTTCTAAATTATTAATCATCACATTGTGCTCTTCAAATCTCCTCCCTGACAGAGAGACGGACGCATCAATATACATGTGACAGCAGGGCTTAAAAATCAGGATCATTCAAGTTACAGAGTTAATTAGAAACCTTTAAATTAATTTAACTCTTAGATCTGATCATTCACTGGATCATGGATCTTGAGTTTTCTTCTTTCTTTCAGTAGGTGGCAGTGAAACACCGACAATATTCACATTTGACACCTTTCTTCAAGAAGCTGGGTGGCTCTGTGACGGTCCTCCCTCTGTCTCAGTAAACTGTTCATGATAGTGGAAAAAGCAGAAGAAAACTTGCATGCCGTGGATCTCTTTGTGCTGTTTGTTGGAGGTTCTTCACTAAGAAGTCCATCACAAACATGTCGTAAATCTTCATTAGTCATTGAATCAGCAGTTGAACAAACTGCAGAGAGCTTTGGCTTCACACTGAACTTCAATGATTCTGCACAGCAGCTCGACTCTCTCTGGACGCAACAAGAGCTCGACTCCAGCTCTTGTTGCGTTTTCCTCCTGCATGGATGTCACAGGATTCTCAAAATCAAGGAAGAGCGTTGTGATGGTATACAAACCACCATCACAACCTTTTGCAAGTCCTTTCTATTCACACTTTCAAATTAAATAGGGGCAATAAAGCTCATATTTTTTTACTTTTTGGTATAGTCTTTCCTGCTGGCTGCCTCTTGCTTAAAGGTCACCTATTCTGCAGAATACAATTCACCATGTTTTTCTAACACTAACATGTGTCTCTAGTCCGTCTACAAACCCCCCAATGATGAGAAAAGTCCATCCTCTCTGTCTTTTGCCTGCTCTACTTTTCAGAAAATGTGTGCTCAAACAGGCCGTTTGGAGATTTTCCCTTCATGACATCACAAAGGGCAGTAACCCCTCCCCCAGGTGGGTGACACTCCCACAGCTAGGTGTTAGTTCTGCCCTCTGAGTCTGCCTTCTCACCGTAAACAATAGGACATGGAGCGAGAAAGCCCGAGCCACCCAAGCCCTTCCAGAGAGGGGCGTGGTCAGACACAGCTCATTTACATTTAAAGCTACAGACACAGAAACAGCCTGTTCTGAGCAGGGCTGAAATAGAGGGGTTTATAGGCATGACCAAATACAGGACCAGAGTGGATTTAGAACAAGACACTTCACACACATGTTTTGAGGAGCTCTGAGACTTATTTACACTGAAGAGGAGGAGGATATGTGACCTTTAAAGACCTCATGAACTGTAAACATGTTAAACGAGACAGTTTTGTCAGTATCTAACGTTTACACCCTTGTTTGTTTTTTCTTTTTGAAGATAACAGCAGTAGCACAGAGTCTAACATGCAGTTGCAAAGACAAAACTACATTTTCCTCGGGGGGCCTAGCGTGACCTTTTTTCCTTCTACTTCAAGATTTTTTTGGAGTGCTGCTAAAGGCAAAAACATCAGTGTCTGATTCTTAAAGACATAACTAAGTGTATCGGTAAGAGACAGCTTTCATATACAATGACCTTAAAAAATGTACGCATGGTCATCTCTTTATAATCGCCATCACTGGAGCTCAAATATGGTGAGAAGAAATGTTGTTGATGTGCTTTTGGAAAGTAAACGACATAAACAAACTCTAAATGCAAAACAACAGTTTTATTGCAATACACAGGACTTCTTTCTTCTGCTGCACTCATTGCCTGCCAGGCACATCAACACGAGGGGGACAGGCCGGCACCAGAATACCGAGAGTGTGCGTCATGAAGTGGGTGAGAAGTTGATTATCAATGAGCCCACCTGGACTCAGGTAGGCCGCACGCTAGTCCAGAGTTCACTTGTCTTCAGCCGTTTTAATTTAAAACATAAACAGAGGCCTACCCCAAGCAAAACAAAACAAAAGAGGCATGTTTTCAGTTACAGCAAGCAATGAGGACCAAGCAGAAAAGTACCTGCACAATACAACGCATAAAATCAAAATGGAATTTTTTTAAGGAAGCAGAAACATTTGGGAGGAAATAACCACATTCGTCTTTGTTTTAGACTTAACTTTTGGTATTTTTTTTTTTTAAATCTTTGAATCGTTTGTGTTGAGTGGCGGGTCAGCACACAAACGAAGGAGTTAATAATAAGAAGGCAACAAAACACAGCTGAGCTGATTTAAGGCTTTTTGATTACAGTCGTTTGTTATCAGACACATGTTCTTTTAAAAGTGGCCTAACAAAAGGTGTGACGTAGTCAGCCAATGAGGATCTGGCAATGCATGAAAAGGTGGCACGAGTGGAACTCCCTTAAGCTTTTTTTAAATTGGCGAGAAAATCTATTCACCTCCTCCTGACTGAGCGTCTGCTCATTGAAAACAAGCACCCCGATATTAAAGCACATTTCTGGTGAGAATCTAAACGCCAGGATTTTAGTTATAATTGAAGTCGATTGTTTAAAGCTGAATATTGGAAAGACACTTCAACGTTTTAACCATTCTCCCAAAAATGTTTGCATCATGACAAATACTTGTGACTTTAACCGAACTACAAGAACACTTGTTGGAACAGAACAGCGAGACACGCGATGTTGGGATTGAACCGTATCACGGGTAAAAGGATTAGGGTACAGCTTGGGTTGATTGATCAGTTGGTGATTGTATGACTGCAGGTTTCAAAGAGGAATAAGGAGGATTGGACAATAACAGAGCTGAAAGTGCAAGAAGTTGAGGACAACGTAAGTGATCAGGAACCGTGTGTGAAGAGCCAAAGTTCCCGGTTGGATGAACAGTTGGAAGTTACCGTGGGAGGAGGGAGGGGTGTTGGAATGAGAGAAGATATCAGGGGAGCAGACAGGAGCAGGGAGGAGAGGTGTGCTCAGCTCATCAGTAGAATACCACACTCGACTTTCCTCCGGGGGGGTTCAGGACCCTGTTGTGAGAGCGAGGTTTGGGTCCCAGGTGAGGCTCGTGGTTCTTCCGCTCACCGGTCTCTTCGTTCTGAGGAGGTGAGGAAGAGGAGGAGGAAGAGGAGGAGGAAGGGGGCTCAGGCTGAGGGGGGGGCTGCCACCACAACAGCAGGCTCTTCCTTGGCTGGCACAGGAGCAGGAGCCGGAGCCGGTGCAGGAGCAGGAGCAGGAGCAGGAGCCGGAGCCAGAGCAGGAGCAGGAGCAGGAGGGGCGGCTTCCACCTTCACTTGAGGCTGGCTGACCTTGACTGCAGGTGCTGAGAGAGGAAAAAGATAAGATGCTACAGAAATGCCAGAACAGAGTAATTTCCTGAAAGTATAGACATGTTTCTACATGTAATACATAATAAACATATATAAATAAATGCCCTTTTTATGTCATCTTTAAAACTAAGTAATGACCACTGCACGATCAACAAGCAAAGCAATTAGTTGAAGTTATTTTTTCCAGTAAATATCAAATAGAAAGAAACTGAATAACTTCTTTCTTTGCTCTCCATCTGCTTAACGAGACCCTGTAACAGGTACTGTCATCGCTACAGTGACGAGTATGCTAAATGCTAAATGGACTTGAGCTTGTAAATTTCTTTTCTAATCTTCTGACTAGTCAAAACACTTTTTACACCGCAGGTCACACCTACACATTCACACATGATGGTAGAGGCTGCTGTGTAAAGTGACCATCAGTATTAACTGATCCAACTCTACCACTGAGCCACAGCCGCCCCAGTATGATGAACTACGAAACAAATCTCCTGGACATTCTCCTTGGTGTAACAAGCTCACCTGGTGGTTCTGGCTGAGGTACCATACCAAGATTGTCCTGTAAAAAAACCAAAACAAGATTAGCAAAATCTCAACAGTGAACTAAATTATGTTAAATTTGGTCAAATACTGGCGCCAGTGGACTAGCGGTTAGTTCATGCGCCCCCAAATAGAGGCTGTAGTCCTTGAAGCAGGAGGCCCTAGTTTGAGTATGACCTTTGAGTCCTTACCCGTATGCCATCCCCACTCTCTCTCTCCCCAGTTACCCTCTCTATCCACTCCCCTGTACTCTCGACACAAAAGGCAAAAAAAGGTAAAATAAAGAAAACTTAAAAATAAAGTTCTGCTGTATTTTTAGATCAATGCATCCTGCGATGTGGCTGAACCTTTTCTTTGTAGTCTTGCAGAATCTTATCACACGTGCTCTGTGGAAAGGATCAAACGAGCCACAGCAGGCGAGTGAGACGTGCCTACGCTGTTTGAGTCTGCAGCGAAGAAATCTCCCCATTAAAGTGTTTTTTAACATTGAAAATGTTTGATAAAAGGCATAGGTTTTTAGTTAGAATATAAAAGTAAAGCTTGTTGAATTTCCTTAGGAAGACATTGGATATTTACAGAATATTAGGGATGAGGATGGTCACAGTTTTCAGGTCTAATCTGTCAGCGCTCGTCTTTAAAACAGCCTGTGGGGACATCCTATCAGAGTCTGTGCTGGGGCTACAAACATAAATAATGTTTGTCAGCAATTAAGATCTCTAAAGCTGAAGCCCAACACAGTGAAGTGCTGCTGCAAAAAGATTATCCAAAATCTTCTTAAAATTCCTTTTTGCAGGGAAGGATAAACGCCTTAACTGACCATGTTTTCTGGGCTAATTGCAAACAGCTGTTTGGATGACAAACGCCTTCACTAACCACAAAAAGTTCAAAGAAAACAAGTAAATTACCTGATTTAAGTTATTTCTTTGGAATCAATAATGTGTCTCTGCTGAGATTGTGGCAGAATAGACTCAGCAGTCTCAGCTAAGAAGCTCTGGTTGCACAAACACTATTGATTTATGGAGAAGAAGGACTGACACAGGAGGGTATGCGACACAGTTGCTGTGCGTTTGATTTCTTACCGACTGTAATGTCATAAGTTTATCTTAAGTTGGGGTTAAATATTCCTTTAAAGGCTCACTAGCTGCTGTGGTATGAAGAGTCAGGGGTAAATAAAGAATAACATACACAAAACAAGTCAAAATACATCCACAACAAATGTATGTGCACATTCTACCTTTGGCTTATTTGGATGGCTTCGGCTTGAGCTTTGGACAGCTGCACTTTCTGCAGCCCCGAATATGTTGCTGGTTTGTCCACCTGGAGGTACGTGTCTCTGTGGCTGAGCAGGAGGTGCAGGATGCCCAAATATTCCACTACTCTTCCCACCTACATAAGGGATGACCAAAATGTGTGTCAGGTTTTCAACAGTGTCATAGAAACAATTCTGTCAGCTTTAAGTTTTGATAACTCTTAAACTGTCCTCCCAGTAGGTTTGGTGGTGGGCTAAACTATACCCTCATATGCTGTACGGATACTAAACTGAGGTATCCAGACCAATTGTTAGGATGCAAATCTCACAGAGAAAAATCCCGAAATAAGGCATTCAGGGTGACTCTACGGTGCTAGCTTGGGGACTCTGAGTATTTTCTAAAAGTAGACGAGACTGTAAACATGATTTACTATTGGCTACCACATACTTAACAAATCTGGAGGTGGCTCGAAATGAGGCACAGAACACAGTGAGGGGTTTATGTTGGAGTTATCACATTATAGTAACAGATTTCACACCCTAGACATTGAGAGAGGTTTTTATTTGCCTGCCTCTGCACATCCTTTACCCCTGACATGCTGGCCTGACCTGGAGGATTGGAGCGTCTGGGTGCACTCTGGGTCTGGGGCTCCTCTGGGGGGGCGAAAACCTTAGAGGCCGTCTTACTAGGTCTTCTTGATGCTCCAGCGTCTTCTTCATAGCTCCCAAACAGGTTACTGGAGCCACCTCCGGGAGGCTGCAACACCCTGCAGAATATGAAAGAGCATCAGTATCACTTATATAGGATCGTATTAAGATCGATAACCTTCTGAGAGTGTGATCTGACACAGGCTCAGTATGGGCCCTGAGTCGCCTGGCTATAAACACGTTACAGTGCAGCCCACAGCCTGAGCCAAATAACAGGTTATTTGATTACACACCCGGTATGGCGCCATACGTCTAAAATCTCTCTAGTACGGTGACCCTATGGCTTGTAAAAAGCCCAAGCACATAGGAACCCTTCAATTTTTGAAAAAGGCCCCACAAAGGACACTATCGAGTCAGAAACTGGACCTCCTTTGACTCGAACAATGTGGCTCATGTTGCCGTTGTTAGTGAGCGAGACAGCTTTACTTAAAAAGTCACAAAAAAAGATTGTTCTATCTTCCAAAAATGTCAAATTGTCAGATACCGTAAAACTTAAAATAAAGGCCCATCGTAATTTAAGGCCCAGTCCCTTTTACCAGCCTGGTGTTGCTACATGTTTTGACATACAAAGTCAGCTCTCAATTAGAGGCCCCTATGAATTTAGTGTTGAAATAGTTTGTGGATGGAGCGCAGATGGCCTAGCGGTTAGGTTACACCCCATTTAGGAGGCTATAGCCCTCCAAGCGGGCAGCCCAGGTTCAAATCCGGCCTGTGGCTCATTTCCCCGCGTGTCATTCCCCACTCTCGCCCTCACCTGTTTTCTACTCTGTCCACTGTCCTATCAAATAAAGGCAAAAAGCCCCAAAATCAATCTTTAAAAAAAGAAGTTTGTGAATCAAAATTTGGGATAGAAAGCACACGGTGCAAAAAATAAAGATGAACTAAAACATCTGTTCAAGAAATACAGAATCATGCTTGTATGTGTGCAGGCCGTGAAGCAGGTTTGCACGCCGTTTTATATATTTTGTTGACAGTTAAATATTCTTTCTGGTGTCATTTTCCAATTTCACAAGCTTTGGTTATTCATACAAATGTAACAGCACGTGGTCATTCAAACCTTATTACAGAGAGGATTTGCTCCTTTTACTTGTGAGTAAATGTAGAAATACATTTGAATATTCACCTTGAGCTCTAGGATGTTTTGATGAGCATTATTTAGACCAAACTGCTCATCAATTAGTAGATTAATCCTTTACTTAAAGTAGTTGATTGCAGCTCTATTTCACTGAGCCTAATCACCATAGCTAATACTTAAAGGATGTAATCCCACATTCCCGGGGGAAAGTGACACATGTTGGTCTGCATAATTTAAAACACACAAAAAAAACATGCTAGCGAAAACACTGAGTCATCTGACCATAACTATGTTACAGTACAGCAGACAGCTTAATAAGCCATATAACATATCATGTCATTACACACCCGGTTTGTCGACATGTGTGTAATAATCTTCAAGTTTAGGAGTCCTAATGTTTAACTAATAGGGATGTAAAGACTAATCGAAAAATCGTGATAAATCAATTCAAAGGTGTAAGGTGTAGATTCTGATAAATGAATCTCAATAATATGGTGAGCGTCAGCAGCTGCAGAGCAAGATTTAGAAATTGAGGACGCACCAGCGTCTTTTTAATCGGAGGTGTGGAAGCATTTTGGCTTCAAGACAGAAAATGAAAGAGGTGAGAAGATAACAGACGAGACAAAAACTGTGTGACAATATTACAAGAAGACAGAGAACTACACAAATAGCACAACCAACATGATGCAGCATTTAATCGACACCACAATGAGAAGCTCCAATCACCTCCCCTTGTTGAGAGAAACAAACATTAAAAGGACAAACCACATTGACAAGCGGGTTAGCAGCTCCTAAAGGAATCTCTGTCACTCATCATTTGTCTACAGTCTCATTTTATAAAATAAATCGTGAGAGAATCGTATCGTGAACCCAGTATCATGAGTTTAGTGAATCGTTACATCCCTACATATAACATGTCATGTCATTACACACCCGGTTTGGCGCCATATGTTCAATAATCTTCCAGTTTGGGAGTCCTAATATTTAACTAGTATACGTGACTAAATGCCCAAGCACATGTGGACGCTGTGTTTCTCGGGAATTACCCAAAACGTCCGAAACAGGACACTGGACCTCCTTTTACTGGGACAATGTGTCTCATGTTGCTACGAACACAAAGAGTCTAAAGAGGCTTTCCCACTTCCGCAGGGCAGCAGCAGACAACGCCTGCCGAGCTAGCTTCAAGGCTAACTCTTCACACTTAAGTTTGCTAACGCGAGACAACTCACACCAAGCTAGCTCAACTTTGACGACCAATCACAGAGTTAGCTCTTAATGTCCTCGTGTTAAATCTTAATGTGTTAACGATATGTTTGAAAACACTAAAGGAAAAAAGCTACGACGAGCTGCTGTCATTTAACGTTAACCTACATTATGATGCTAGCTGTACAGCCGGCTACTCGAAATAACACATCGCAGGTCGTTCATTTCAAATCTAAACAAGCTTAAACACTTATATTTTCTTCACCTCGAACTTGGTTTGGACCCACTCTCCAACCCTTGGAACATGTTCGTCGAAGTCATGGTGGTTTTTTGTTTTGAGGCTTCAAGTTTCCGCAGATAACTTCGTCAGTTTGCCAACTGGACGTTCAGCAAGTTTCCCCCTGTCTGCGCATGCGTGCCCAGCAGAAGTGCGGAGTGAGGAATTTGAGACCTCCCCGCAGTGACACGGAGGAATGTGATTGGTCAACTGCCAACCTGCTGAGCGTGGGGAGCGCTCGTTTCATTGCACCGGACGGGGTACCCCACCCACCAAAATAAGACATCATATTATAAATCATCATTAAATAAAAAAGTCGAAATTTCTGGAATAAAGTTTAAATACAAATTTCGAGAATAAATCAAAATCTTGTGAAAAAGGCAAAATGTCAGTTTCTATTGTCATCAACATTTTGATTTTTTTTCTCGAAGTGCATAATGGAAAAAAATCATCCTCCTTACCCTTTCATTATTTATTTCGCATGTCTGGCCCCAATCCTCCTCCGTAGTTATTCACGTCTTGCTTGTAAAACAAGAGAAGTTAAACTCCGCCCCGCTGGTCTGTTAATAGGTTTAACACTTCTACATCTAGTCTGGACGGAGGAAATGTAGGCTGAGTATGAAATGTCAACAAAAAACTGAATACAGATCCTGTTGAACAATAATCTCATGGTGACTTATTTTGTTTATTGCTAGCTGTAACGTTGAAGCCCATGCTTCTGGGTGATTGTCGGCATACGCCTGAATATAAATCGAGTGCTTCCCAAGAGTTCCACCAGTTGATTTGACAATCAAAATGTCAATCACTTCTGGGCGGAACTTATTTTTAGACCGCAAAATAACTCTAATATAATTTATTTGAAATGCCGCTTTATTATGAAGTAAATATCGGATACTGTCGAAGAGAGAACCAGGCTTAGTATTATGAAAATATCATCAGGAAACCTTTACGGCATGACAGGAAGAGAACGTCAATTGGTCCTTCGCAGTAGAATTCTCACCAATCATTCGCGGAGCTTTCTGTCACTCAAATTTTAACCGTCGTCCTCGTGTACTTGTGACCAATCACATGATTTGTTTTCGAGTAGTAGTGGGCGTGTCTAAGCGCGTGGGCAATCGCACAGCAGGAACTGTCAACGGTAACAAGCTGGACAGTTGCCGTCAGCTAGCAATGCTAGCCCGTGTTTCTTTTGGGAATACCTCCGTCGGGACTCTACTTAAGGTAATTCCTAAACCCTGTCAGTGTTTTTCTACATCACAAGCTGAATGAGACGCCACATAGCGTGTTCCGTTGAGTTTTGTTTTGGTTTGTTTGACCAGCACAGCGGTACCGTTAGCTAGCCGACAGTAGCAGCTATGCTAGCTCCCATGTTATGGATGTAGGAGATTGTTGTATACGAGTTATTATACTTTAACAAAACTTCAACAAAGTTAACGACAGCTGTTTGTAAAGATAATTCAAGCGGTAACACTTTAGACATTTAAAGTAACGTTACACTTTGATTCAAGACATGTGGTGTGACCACTAGACACTGAGCTGTTGTACTGTAACAATGCAGGGGAAGTAAAGTTTGTAGTGTAACGTCATGGAGAGGGTTTTAACATGTTTTTGTAAGATTTTACAAAAGCTTCAAGTTAGATTAAAACGACAGGAGTGTTAGTCAGAGTGTAATAACATCCATACGTGTTGCCTTTACAGTACATAGTGTTTCTGAGTCGTTTGAGGTGAAGTAAATAAACTTTATTAGTAAGTTCTTGTAGTCGTTGTTAGTTCAGTTACATGTGGTGGCTTTTTAAATCTGCCTGACATTGAGGTCTTAAATGACAGAAAACAGCTGTGTGGGAATGCAGAAAGGAGGGATGCGTTATTACAATCGTGCTACTTATGTACAATTAAATCTTTCTTTGTTCAGCTTTCTAATGTTGTCATCCCTCTGCATTGCAATCATCTTGGTCAATCTGATAGAAACAGTCAGTGCATAACAACGAGAGCAAAATTATATTAATATTCCTATGATTTTACTCATTTCAACACAGTTATAATGCTATACACACTCGCTTTGACATGCACAGGGTAAATAAAGCCTGGTTGGGATTTTGAAGTGTGATTAATTGTTTGTAAGAGATTAAAGTAATGTTAGCTAATAGGGTTATGTGGTCAGTATTTACAGAGGCATGCTCTTTATTGAATAAATTGCTTTACAGACATGATTTCTGCAGACGATGGTGACGTAGTGACAAGCAAAGTCCACTTGCAGACAGGTTTATTAAAGTATCTGTGATTATCAATTCAAATGAGCAGATCCGGAATGAATTACAGCAAAATCTTCTTTAATTCGTGCATTAACCTTTTCTGATGTGACAGAGGTGTTGTGGTTGTATTCCTTGTTTGTAAGTTGTGGAGTAATGTTGTTGCTGATAGAAAACAGTTGAACTGCGCAGGGAGTTCAGCTCAGTCGAAGCGGAGCAAGGAGAGAGGGCAGAAAGCGGAGGAATCGCTATCGGTTTTATTATGCTCAGTTTGGTCAGTATTTGTAAATCTAACCAGTCGGACTCATGGTGAAAAGGAAGAAGACGTCGTCCGGTACAGAAGAGCATGAAAATGGGTAAATTAATGTTTGAAATAAACACTTTATTTAGAGGTCGATTGCACCGAGGGGTTTCGTTGTCGTTTCTGCAGGGCGCTAAACTGAAAAGCGCTCGCATTTCAATTTAGTTGAAATTCAACCCGAAAAATGTCATTTTGAGCGGAAAGGCACGAAGTAAAACACCCCCGTTAGTTACTGAAGTGTGTTAGTTGTTGAATATAATTTATTTGAAGACGTTAAATGGAAATATTTGGTGTTGTTTTGTCGGGACTGGAGAGGGGATTTGAAACAAACAGCGGCGGCCATGTTGAGAGACACTGTACGTCGTCTTTAGAAGTTAATTTTGCACACCGCTTTGCTCCTAATGTGACAATTTGTCCCTGAATGTGTTTTGGCAGCATGACACCGGGCTCCAGGGAGGGGATCGGTGTCGATGGGAGGAGGAATCCGTCCAGAAAGCCCGAAGGTTGCGACGAGGAGGAGAGCGGAGAGCAGGCGAGCGAGGAGCGCAGTACAAAGGGAGACGACGGAGTGGAGCTCCTTAATCCATCAGCCACGGCTCTCAGCCCCGGTTCAGCTCCAGTCCTCCCCGCCTCTCCACCGAACCGAGCCGTTCTGGGCTCGACCCAGCATCCCCAGACGTCCGCGGAGACCGCCCCTCAGTGTCAGGACCAGCATCATTTTCTGCGATCCAGCGTCCGACCTCCGAGCAAGCGGATCCGGAAGGATTCAATCGTCTCGGCCATCAATGGACATGGCGGGGCGAAATCGAAAGGTACCGTAGGTGACCGGCTCATGGGATAAGTGTGCTTGACTGGGATTAGCAGGGGGTCTGTGTCCTCACTAATAAGTGTGTCACTGTGTTTGTGTATCAGTGATGGTGGGCACACTGATGTGTTGTTGCTGTATGTTCCCTCTGTGGGCTGCTGGCTCTCTGGCTGCTCCCACATGAGTTTCTAAACGATCCTGTGAACACTTTGTGAGGAGAGTTACTCCTGAAACATCTAAATGAAGCTGTCATCTAATCCCTTTAATTTACAATGTATGCTCAACATGTCTTTATAAATTCAAAACACAATGACTGTCTTTATCAGGTGTAGTCAAATGAAACAGGCGGAGTGTTGAAGTGTTGAACCGGAGAGCTGCACGCTGTTTTCTTTTCTTTATGAAGTAGTTAAAATGGCATCATCGACTTTATCCTCTGGTCCAAACAGTTGATGATTAAATTAACCTTTTCTTTTCATTTAAGTCTAAAAAAAAAAAGTTGAATGATCCAAACACGTCCCTAAAATAACCGTGAAGTCTATGCAGTGCATTCATTTCTCACACTGTGGTGAGTGGAAATATTATACAGACTTTTAAGCCCACTGGATTGACTCCTGGTTGATGACTGATTAAAGTAATTAATCATAAAGATAAATCAAAACCTGCTGAGTATTTCTGCATCTGTCTGAGTCTCTGTACCATCAGTCTCACCCTTTTGCTCAGGTGTCTCCTGCTTCTTTGTAAGCAAGAAATCAAAGTGATTCAACACCAAACAGAACAAACATTCTTTGTACTCGAGTGTTTGGTGTTCTCACACACATTTATTTCACGTTGTGTTATTTTAACTTGCTCTGTGATAGTGATATCAAAATGCCCTTTGAGACTAGAAGCAAACATTTTCAGTCTCTTGAAGAATTTGAGCGCTCTGACAGGTCGGACTGGTGCTTTTTGTTGTTGTTGTTGTTGTTGTTGTTGTTGGGAAGAGAAAGAGACTGTGATTGTTTCCTCACATTTAGATTTAGATTTCCAGAGTGGTTTGATAGGATGCTATATTGGTCTAGTCTATTTTGAAAGAGACACTACTGCGTTGGATGCTGTGAGCAGTCACACACATTTGCATTTGTAAATGAAACACCCATTTTGGCTGAAAACCTGCAGTTGCTGCAACAGCACCGTCCTCTGTGTTTGTGTTAAAGCCTGCTGGCTTCGTGCTCCGTGCTGGGGGGAGCTCGGACACTAGAGCCCACCACGAGTTAGTTTTGGAGCGTGGTACTGTGGATCTGGCTGTAGGGACTGATTGCTTTTCCTGCCTCCATGCCAGAGCTGAACCACAGAGCGGGAAGCTCTGCAGGTTTTGCAGGGTAACGGTTGTGGGTGGCTTTGTGTGCATGTATTGAAACATTTCCAGAACCAAACACAATTGTTTAATTCCTCCTTGTTCAACAAATCCCTCAGAGCAGTTAAGAGAAATAATTTATACTCTGATATTGAAGCTGTTTTCCTCTGACTGATGGATTTGTGGTCTCTCTCTCTGTCTGTGTAACACAGGAGCAGAGAACGGCTCCTCCTCTCAGGGGACACTGGGACAGTCGGGGCCAGTGGTCGGCTCCACAGGAGGAGTGTCCAAGACCTCGAAGGGCCAGGGGTCAGCTGAGAAGGAGGAACAATCTGGAAACCAGAAGAGGGCTCGTCGTCAGTGGGAGTCCTGGAGCGCTGAGGACAAAAACAGCTTTTTTGAGGGTCTCTACGAGGTAAAGAGAGTATCCAGATGGATATGTTTAAAAGTGTTGGTTTTAATGTTTATGATTTGTTTCTTTAAACAATCTTTAAAATATCGTCTTTACGTTTCTTTTGACTTCTTCCACTCATCTCTGCAGCATGGGAAGGATTTTGAGGCCATCCAGAACAACATTGCAATGAAGTACAAGAAAAGAGGCAAACCAGCCAACATGGTGAAGAACAAGGAGCAGGTCCGACACTTCTACTACCGCACCTGGCACAAGATCTCCAAACACATCGACTTCACCAGCGGTGAGACGCCCTTTAACCTTGTCACACAAGAAGCAAAGAACAGCATTCATTTCAGAGTTTGAGCTCCACGTCCATCAGGAGAATAAGAATATTGTTTCTTTTTTACTGTTCCCGCCCTTTGATCAGCTAAGAGATGTAGTCCCTAAACATGTGTTTGCCTCTCTCTCTGGAACATAAAGCCCTCATCGTCTCTGTTGTTTTATATTTAAATGTCGTTACGTTTCCTCCTGCGATGCTGCTAACAGCCGTGTTGTGACTTTATCGACTCCTTCCTTTTCAGTGTACTCCAGAGCACTGAAGAAATCCTCACAAGAACTCTACGGTCTCATCTGCTACGCCGAGCTCCGCAAAAAAGTTGGAGGATGTAAGTGAAAGCTGTGCATTTGTTTTTCACTGTTTGTGTTTTTCTGCTGTTAGTTTGGGACACGAGGGATGTGATTAAAGTCGGCATGTCATGAGGGGACAGCTGCTCATGAGGGACGACGCTCTGAACGTCTCTCTGCTTCTGTGTTTTGTCTCTGACAGTAATGGATGATAAGAACGTGGCGAAGCTCAACGAACTCATTCAGCAAGGGTAAGAAAAAGTTCAACTTGAAAACCTCACCTCACACTCACACAGATTTTATGTTTTTTATTTTAGAAATACACAAAAAGGGTGCTTACATTCATACATCTGAGTTTGTCAAGTAGATTGTTTTTAATTTAAAGAACAATTCACAAGTAGCTGGACCATACAGGTACAATATTTACAAGTGGAAGACAAAAGTAGGGTTGTCAGGATACAAGAGTTTAAACCTGTGATACGATGCCAGTAAAAACCAAACAACATTGATACCTGCATCGATATCACAGCAACAAAAATAGTCCTGGAAGTCCAATTTGTTGTTTTCAATGATCTACAATTCAAAGTAAGCTCCTGCACACTGTCTAAAATGCACAAAAACATTGGCAACGTATCAGTACCGAAATGTTGTCAAACGTATTTGTGCATTTTCCACAGTGATTAGAAGTTTACTGCAATTTCAAAGGACTCATTCCTCTCCTGATTACCTTCTTAATATAAAACACGTAAAGTCCAAGGGAGTCCAAGACGACCTCGGGCAAAAGTAGTGTAAAAGTGTCAGTACCATTTTTTTCTACTTCCTGTGTTATTGTTAGTGATTCTGAATGGTCGCCCTTAAAGAACGTTAAAGATGTCACTGTTGTCGTGTCTGTCTGATCAGGGCCACCACCGTACGCTCCAAAGGGAGGAACCTGCGGATCAAAGCGCCGATGTGCCGCGCGCTGAAGAAACTTTGTGACCCAGATGGTGAGCGTGTGCAAAACAGACTCCCAACATGTCTCACAAATACTGCACAGAGTAAACAAACATCAACACATCAATGCTGAAAATAAAAAAAAACAGTGGCTTTGATTAGAAACCAGGGTTTGTGTGGGCGGGGTTTTGGCTATAACAATGGCAGCATGTGGGCTAGTGGCGTTACCATGGTTACTGTGTGGTAGCAGAGTGAGGAGGAGGAGGATGGAGATGAGTTGTCCGACTGGCTGCCATCTTACCTCTGTTAAAAAAAAACAGCAGAGTACTGAAACATTATTCAACCAAAGACAGAATTATAACCTTTTTCTAATTTCAGTGTTTGATTTCTGTTTTGATGGTTTCTGCTTCTCTTCATTACTGCTGGATTTTTGTTTCTTATCTTTTCTTGCTTTCTTTACATGAAGCATCAAAGTTTGCAAAAGATGATAAACTCTTCACCTGAAGTTCCACCTCATTTAGTATTCCTGCACCTCCTTCTCTTCTAAAGCTCCCGACCTTGTCTTGTAATGGAGCTCTGTTTGTGCTCACTGAGTCTGTATGTCCCTGCAGGAGTGAGTGACGAGGAGGACCAGAAGCCGGTGCGTCTCCCCTTAAAAGTGGCCGTAGAGCTCCAGCCGCGCAGCAACCACTCCTGGGCTCGAGTTCAGAGCCTGGCACACAACCCTCGCCTCAGGTCAGACATTCCCTTTCACTACAGTCTGAGAGGACTTCATTACTGTTTCAACGTTTCTCTAAAGCATACTACGACATATCAACATGTCTTTGTCACAAGCTGTAAACCTCTGCATTCACTGCAGCCCTGCAGGGAAATCCGTGAGCAGCACCTTCTCCACTTTCTTGTTTCTCCAAGTTCGTTATTTTCTTTTGGTAGCCCTTCTAAAAGCACAAACTGGAGAAAACTTAGTGTCATCAAACTGTCTGACACATGTCATCTGTTTTAAGTTCACACACATCAATTAGCTTTTCTTTGAACCCAATGAACCCCTGAGTTTGAACCAATACATCTTAGTGCAGTTAAAATAAAACATCATGCCTGTCGGGGCTGAAGCGACACAAGACTTCAACATAAGCTTGCTTGTGTTTAATGTACAAAGTCACTCATGACTTGTCTTTACTGCAGCTTGTAGTTTATATCGACATAAGAACCAATGATCATGTGAGAAAGGCTCTATAAGAGGAGACTGTTGTTCTGTAAGCAGTCCGATTTACTTCAAGTTCTTTCAGTCGTTCGTTTTTCTCCCCATCTTGATGTCCTGTACAGAAGCCCGAAGAGGACACACATCTGTACTTTTTATTTAACTCTGTTTTCCAGTATTAATGAATCATTTCAGTTCTCGAGATCTCGACTTATGAACCCCGTATTCTCGCTTGTTTTCCTGTGATAACGACTTAATTTCTCGATATCTTGAGGAAACGACTGAGATGTAGTCGTCCACCAAATATACTAAACAGATCTAATTACCGGTGAAAAGATTTAGAGAATTGTCCCAAGAAATCCCAAATAGAGGTAAATATGTTTATAGTTGATGGCTCAACACATAAAACACCAGCCCGATGGGACATGTAGTGTATGTCAAAAATAAAATAACCCTGTGTCTTGTAAATAAATATCCGTCTGTTTCTGTCTCTTTTCTGATCCAGGATGGTGGTGGAGCTCCACAGGAAAGTCTCGAGCCTCATCGAGTATCTGAAGCAGAAGTGGGCGTACCACGACCAGCGGATTGTATCCTTTCAGCGAACGGTTTGCACAGATCGTGAGAGTCTTTCATGCAAAGTCGTCATGTGAAGGCATTCGTTCATTCGAGTGTTAGGATGTGTTATCAGTTTTTATTGTGAATTTTAGCAGTGTGCAACGTCGTCAACATTTGAAATACTTTGAGAATGTTTGATACCACTTGTTTTAAAACAACCCAACCTCTGTTATCTTAATAAAAGATAGAATCGAAAAACAACTGAGCTTTAAAAAAGACTGCAGGGTTTCAGTCGTGTGTGAACCCAAACAGAGCGCTGTCCAAACATGCTCAATGTCATTGTACAATTTAGACCGTGTGCCGGAGTTTGCCTGCATTATTTAGAAGTAATCCAACATGGGAGACTTTGATATTTACTAGAATTGTATCGAAGTTCGAGATGCTGGTTTTATGACACCCTAGCTGTGTGGTTGCACATTGGCTGTTCACATAAAAGGGGGCGTTGCCTCTTTCTCTCAGTTCTTTTTGGCTCCTTGACTCGAAGGCTTCAGCTCAAGAGTCTCATGGAGAGAGAGGCCCTGGAGGGCGGTCCGTCCAGCACGGCATCTCCCAGTAAATCCCAGCAGGAAGAGCTCTTTCTTTTCCCCGCTGAGAGCAGCACTTTGACCACACTGCCTGGCGTGGCTCGTGTGGTTCACTCCAAGGCATCCTGCACTGTACACTGGCTGGAGAGCGGCAAGAACCGACCAAATGCCAAGGAACTGCCAGCTGCTCAGATTCTGGGTATTCGGACTGGCACCAAAGCTGGACGAGGAGGCCCTGGTGCTGCTGGTACTGGTGGTGGTGGTGCTCCAGGGACTGTATTAGGTGAAGGTCGGCGTCCAGAGCCTCTTAACTCTGAGCCTTCTCAAGACAGTTCTCCAAAAGTAGAGGAGAAGCGACCCCCGTCTGTTTCTCTCCCTGCTACCTCTCAGCCCACTGTGGCTCCCAGTGAAGAGAGCACCGGGTTGGGGGCCTTTGAAGGGGGCCGGACATGTACTGATGTGGAGTTCAGTGGGAGCGTAGTCGCAACAAAGAGCATGGAGAATTTATGTAGTGGTGCAGAGGGTTCATCAGATCAGTGTACAGAGGAGCAGAACATCAGCACGTCCTCCCCAGAGGCGAACCAGACTCCTCCAGCCAAACCTCCCACAGGTGGAGGCTTAGAGGAGGGTCTGTCACAGAGCTCTGCACCCCTCGCCAAAGAACGGGCAGTGGAGCAGATCAGAGAAGAGGGCTGGAGCGCCCGCGATGCAGAAAACGTCACCCTGGCTGAGCTCTACTTGATGTTGGGGAAGCCTGGAAAGCTGCAGTTGGAGTACGAGTGGCAGCCGGCTGTCGGCCATGCAAACAACCAGGACGACGGGCAGACCTCGGCGCAGCCCAGACCACATCGGACAAACCGGGTTCTACGCTGCCTGCTCAAACTGGTTTCTACTGAGGTCAACCCAAAGCCATTGGTAGGGATCAACTGTTACTTCTCACAGAGTTGTTGCTGGTTATCAGATTTACTCATTTGAATATCCTGCAACTTAAAAATGATTCTGGTTTTAAAAAGTTGTTGTTAAAATGCCACAACAGGACCAAAGTGTGCAAGGTGCATTCACAAGAAATCCCTCACAGATAGATGAAGGTTTAACACACGTTAATGTTAAGATTAAAACTTTAATGGCTTATGTTTAATATTGGGAGTGGTCTCTGTGCAAGCCTTTGTTTAGTTAAGTTAACTTAAAAAATACAGAAACAGAAACATGAAGCACATTTGTGTGGGTTTGGTAGAAAGCTAAATATTGCTTGTATGAAAACACAAAAGATATATAAACGTTTAACATATAATATCACAGAGGTTTGAAGTTCCACACATGGGTAGACCATCATTTAATTTGGAAACTGACCAACAGGCGCAGTGGTTCCTAATATTTAGTGTCTTTCTGTTCATGCACAGAGCAGTTCATTGAATCAGCTTTAAAGGTGTGTGAAAGTTTTATAAAGAAGTGTTCTTTAAAGCTGATTGTCTCAATAAAGCATCCTCTCTGCCAGGCTCCAGAGCTCTGCTCCACAGCCACGTCACCACTTAAGACCCCTCTGGAGGAGCAGAACCAGGCCCTCACACCTCCAGGGAAGGGTCCCATAGCCGGGGTCCGCAGCCCCAACTGTGGGCGACAGCAGGCATCTCTTCGAGGGGCTCGTTTACACCTGCCCAACGCTGCAGCATCGGGTATCTCTCACATTCTGTACAGTTGCATGCTCTAAATGTGCTTCACCATAAAAGCTGAAGCTGCAGGATTAAACCGCTTGTTTTTCTAGAAACCGTATACGACAAATTCTTTTTGAATTTAAAATCATGTCTTTCTTGTTTCTCTGGATTCAGGTGGACGCTGCCTCCCTCGATCTCTGCTGGGGTCGACTGCAGGAAGCGACGCTGAAGGCGGTGTGTTCGCAGTCCCCACCACGCTGCCCCCCAACAGCTCACGGCACAACCGAATGTTTTCCCCCAACAAGGAGGCTGAGCTCGCCTTCAGACAGCAGCTCGACTCCATCAGTGTACGACAGAGCGTCCCTTTTTGTGTCACCGTCCATGCAAAGACTTTATTTCTTTATTGTCCACAAGAATTTACACAAATGTTCATTTCTTTTCTTTCTTTAATTTGCAGATGCAGTCAGATCTTTTCCTCTCCAGACAAAGAAAACCTCGAAACAGACAACTCCGGAAACCGCTCGTAGTTCAAGTAAGACGATAAGAGTATGATTGATCTATTCTGTGGTATGAATGTTAATAAAACTGTAAATGTCTTTATAATGCATCCCTCAGCTGTGTTGGTAAACCACAACAGGCTTAAAGATAAACTGTGTTGCTCTGTCTGGTCCACAGAGAACACTCCTACCCCGGACTACAGGAGATACTCCTCAACACGTCTGCTCCTTCTCCATCCTCTCCAACTCCTCAGCCACAGGTACTCCTCAGAGATTAACACATTACTCAACACAAAACAGATTCAGCAGAAATAAAAATGTTTAAAGTATTGTAAAACTTAAAGTAAGTCAAACTTCTGTTTTTAACGTCGGGGATTCTCTGCTGATGTGCTCTTTGTACCTGACTAAATGTTATTTCTGTTTCTCAACAACAACCCCTCTAATCTCTCGCCTCTCTTCCTGTTTCTTCCCTCAGGAACTGGATCCTTCCGGCCAATCCACACTCGCCTGGCTCCTCCCACTCGCCCCCTCCCGTCTAAAACTTCCTCTGCTGTGACTGGCTCCGCAGCAGCCAGCCAGCTCTCCAGTATGCACTGCTCTTGATTTATTATCCCCAAATAAATTTCACCTCTTTAATTGCGAAAGCTGTAATTTATGTTAATCTGTTCAAGTGTTTGGTTGGTGGTTAGTTTATGTTTTTGCTTCATTGGTTATACATTCTTTTGAATGTTAAATTCTCTTTCAGGTGCCATTGACCTTGCAGCCAAGTCTGCAGGTATCATCCCCGCCAGTCCCCGCCGGGAGCCGGACTCTCCCTCTGTTGACAACAGCGACCTGCTCCCTTCCACGCCCATCACTGAAGCTGAACCAGACTCTCAACTCCCCCAGCACGGCGTCCCCGAGGTCTGCAGCTAAACATAGAAACACAAATAGATCAAATGTTTCGTATGTAAAGACAGACATCAAGAGAGAAAGCACAGAGATCATGAGCTCATCACGTTATCTCTCTGCTTTAACACTTTTTTGTGTTCTTGCAGATTCCTTTCATTCTTTAGATGCCTGACATTTCACTTGGTACTAGTTTCCCTCTGCTTGTAGAGTCTGTCAAGGCCTAACATATTTATCTCTGTGTTCTGGTCGTGGAGTCAGGGTCAGGCTAACATGCTGTTCTTAAAACACATTGTTGAAGATTTTGAAAATCTAACAAAGCTGCTCCATGTGTGTTCAACTTCCACAGAACGGTGTTCCTCCTCCGTCTCCTGGAGTGACTGGAGGTGGGGACTCTCTCCTCTCTCCGCCTAGTGTTGCCTCCCTCCTCGACATCTCGCTCCCCGGCCCCCCTGAGGAGGCTCTGGCCCCGGGGGGACCTCAGACACACATCAGTGACTCAATCATCGAGCTCGCCATCAACTCTGCTCACTACGGTTTGTTTCTCTCCCACTTACCTGGAAACTTGAAGGATTCTGTGAAGACGTTTACACTGAACGCTGTGTGTTTATTAAGATGACGGTTTCTTTCTCTCATGAGCGACTGTGCTGCACGAAGGACGGTTTTAAAATATGTGAAGCATCCTTAAAAAAATTGTCAGCCGGCTGGACTTGTGAGACGACTTCTGCAGGCTAAATGTTAACTAATGGCTGTTTGCATGTTCGGCTGCAGGTGAGGAGGCTGCGCTCTCTCCAGCCAAGCTGAGCAACAACGACGGCTCCAAACTTTTATCCTCGTCTCCCTCAGTCAGCCCGTCCAGAGGCTGGATCCCCTCGCCAAGCCACGACCCCCAGTGGTACCCCAGCGACTCCTCTGACTCCACACTGGGCTGCCTCCTCTGTGGGTCTTTTTCTCTCAAATAAACATTTACATAAACACTTTACTTCAGCTCTGTGCAACTGTAAGACGACAACTTGTTGGAGTAAACTCTTTGTGCCTTTACATCTTTATTCAAATCACTCTAAAGATGACACAGCTGCACACCTTCTCTTGCAGTGTGATGTATCAGGAAGACACATTTGTTTTCACGTGTTCTTCTGTCCTTTTTATTCACCGTCTCTCGGTCTCTTTTCCTTCCAGCCAGCATGGTCTCCCCTGATAAGAGCAGGCGGACCACCCTCACCCCCTCTGGCCCCTCCAGTGGCACGGCTCTGCTCGGTCCTAGCCTTCTGGACTGCAACTCCCATGATTCGTTTCAGTCCCGTGGCCTTCCTGATGTGGCAGAAGTAAGTTGAGCCTTCTCTCAGATGGAGATGTATGTTGGATGAATTTGCTCTTTATTTCTTATTTAGAGTTTGATGACAAGATCTATACCTCTCTCACATTTGTAGAGTTAATATGAAACTACAGCCAGCTGCCTGTGAGCTCAGCTTTGTAATAAAGGATCAGTCAGTGAGATGTGTAGTGAGTGAAATGATTCAGTGAGCTTACTCTATGATCAGACATTAAGGAAACATGCTATGTTGAAGTGCTGGCTTCTCTGACAACAATGCAGCAGCCAGTATGCCCTCCTTCTAACTTTAGATTCTGGTCCTGAATGGTCTGGATTTGTTTGGACCAGAGCAGATAGCTCTCTGTAAGGTTTAGAATTTGGACTGCAGTACCCATTTTAAACACTAGGTATCAGAGTTACATGTTGCTCCTTTAAGATGCAAAACAGGAGGAAACAGGTAGCATTGCTTTGTCATGGCTCAGAAATTAAGAATTAAATGAAACTGAAATGTACGAACTTGAAACTCGTTTGGAGGTTGTTGTTTTTTTGTCGTTGGTTAAAGTCTAGCTGATCACCCTCTGTTTGTAGTATTTTCCCTTAGGTAGATTTCAACTGACTGTAGGCTTTTCTTTGGTGGAACGAAATGAGAGGTTTCCTTCTCTATCGCTCCATCAGAAATCAGATAACCATACTACCCAAATGTAGAACTTTCCTCTCTCTATTTCTTAAGGAAATATGTTTTATAAGTTCCCGTTCTTGTCACTGCCGTGCGTTAAAAGCTTGTTGTTCGCTCTTGCAGATGGACTCTCAGCTTGCCTGTATGATGAGTGAGAGCAGCGTCGACTACATCGCCCGCTTCAACGACCTGGCTCAGGAGCTGGCTGTGACAGAGCCCTCCATCCCCCCGCCCTGAGGAGGAGACGACCCTGCTCCACCTCCGTACTGCTGAGTGACCCGAGGAGAGGTCTGCCGCACGCTGTGCCTCCTTCTCCGGAGAGAGGAGGACTGTGGAGGAACACGAAGCCCCTAAAGCCATCCCTGCCCTGTTTGTTAAAGTGCAATAATAATGTTGAACCTTGATAATCGTTCAAGGAGAGTTTGAAACAAGTTTGTTTCTGTGAACTGTTTCTTCAAGGTGAGACGCCCTTTAAAAGTCTTCAAAACACTTTAGAAAAATAACTGCGTTTACAAAACACAACCTCATGTAAGGAAATACTATGCCATATCTGAACAAAATATTTTCACTGTTCTTGTATGTCTCTTCCTGCTCTGTGTGTGTGTGTGTATGTTTGTTTGTCTTCTTCTCGGTCAAATCTACCCGCAAAATGTGTAAATCCGCCAAAATGTGCAGTTCAGATCCCAGCTGGAGGCAAACAGCTGCTGGAGGCTGATTCTCAAAGTCGAGGCAGCGATAAAGACGTACAACGTGGTGCGACGCGAGCCGTCGTTCGTTCAATTCACTTCATTTCATGCACGCTCAGTCAGTTCAGGTTTTATCGGCTTCATCTGAGAAAAAAACGCCTGGAATCAAGTTTGTCATTTGTTACGATGACTCGCGATACGGCAGCTTTATGTTGGATATACGGACGTGATCGTCTGCAGCTACACTTCTTTAATCCGTGATCAAAGTACAACACAGTCATTCATAATATCCTCGTGGATTTTTAAAGTCTTTGAGGACGATAATACAGATTTCTACAGTACATCAACTGTCTCCTTCCACGTTCTGATTTACTTTCCCCCTCGCTCGCTCGCTCGCTCTCATGTTTACCTTTGGTTGAGTTTTCAGTAACTTGCAGACGTAGTTTGGAGTGTTTTAACTCGGCTAACGTGATGAATAACATTAAAGGAGCGACACCGGGAGGCACTTTGATCCCACAATGTGACCAACCATGTTTTCATGTTCGTATGCAGCTGATCTTTAAACAGTCCTGGTGGCTTCTGAAGGTTCCCGGTTGTTTAAACTCCCTGAGAATGAGCTCAAACACTAAAGCCGCGCTCAGCGCTCCACTCGGACTGTGTTTTAGCTTTATAATTATTCTTTTTATCACAAGGAAAAACCTTCAGAATGATTCCTGGTCAGTTAAAAGAAAAACCCGGCTTATGTGAAGGTGAGAAGGTGATCGGATTCTATCTTCAGTTTAGTAAGAAAATAATTTAAAGGAGCTTTAAGTTCTTTCTCTTAAAGCTCCTGCGTAGTTTTCACGTGTTGAACGACACGTCAGACTCATTGAATCTACATGAACTCTGAATTTTAATTAACCAGCATCATCTTTATGCACAGAAGCCCTAAACTGACATCTGTACTTATTTAAATCCATTTCTCTGTGATAAGGAGGAAATCACGATGTTTTCTCATGACCTCGACTTATGTATCTCGTTATCGGGGCGCCGGTGGCCTGGCAGTCGGTGCATGCACCTCATGTGCGGAGGCTGGTCCTCGAGAGCCGATGGCCCAGGGTTCGGGTCTGCCTTGTGGCTCCGTTCCTGCATGTCGTTCCCCACTCTCCTCCCCGGTTACTGACTCTGTCCACTGTCCTGTCGACAGCGGTCTTGGTCTCAGTCTCGTCTCGGAATCGAAAGTATTTTGACTCGGTCTGGTCTCGGTCTAGGACTGGGCGGACTCCAGATTCTAAATCAAGACCACCACTGACAGGCTATCTTTCCACGCCGTTGCTGTGATTGGAAGGAGACGCCTCTTTTCTAAACAAACATATTACTTCAATTCATTTGTAATTTCATTTTTATCCCCCGGTTACGGCCACAACCTTCCCGGTGTTACGGTCTAATTAAGGAACGCGCCCCTTGCACACAAGATGATGATTTCTGTGGTATTTATGGTCTCGGTCTTGACTCGGTCTCACCCTGCCTTGGTCGTGGTCTTGGTCTGGTCTCGGGTATGTCCTGGTCTCAGTTAGTTTGGTCTTGACTACATCACTACTTGAGAAATGAACTCGTTATCCTTAAGGGTACACCGGCGTTGTTGTCCCGAGATAACGGGAACTGAAGGAGATAAATCAGTCGAGATCATTTCCTCGTTACCATGGTAACATGTTTGTGTTTGAAAGTCCAGATGCACGGCGGTTTAGGGCTCGTTTATCCATGCAGTATTGTGAACATTTTCTCTCATCGATGCGTCTGCCTTCCTCTCCGAGTGTAAACGGTTCAAGAGCTCCGCTTGTCTCCGCTAAAAAAGATTTCAAACGTCGCTCTGCTCGAAGCACCTTGAAGCTCTGAAACATTTCATCTTCTCACACTAGAAAACAATGAAGATGATTCTTACTGAGTAAACAGCAGGTTTGTCTGTATTTTCTGTTGAAAGGATTTATTTGTAAATTCCAGTATTCTCTTTTTGTAACATAATGTAAATTGTTATTTGGACTATTTATTGTTAACATTTCAGAAAGTGTTTGTTTAACTCTAAATTAAGATGACGTCTAAAAAGGAGAAGCTCTGTTGAAAGTTTTCAGTTTGTAAGAGTTGTTTTTATTCTGTGTATAAAGAAGGTTATAAAAAATCTGCTGTCTGTTGAGTGAAACCAGTTTAAAAACAAACTTTAACATCAAGTGTCGAGCCGGGAGGTGAAACGGTTAACGGTGTGTCAGCTTTTTCTCTGCTGACACCTTCAGAGAAAATGACTTCTTTACCATTAAAACAAACAAACAACCGTTTTAATGACCAGGATGAAAGAAAAGTTTAGTCTTTCTGCATCACAATAAACACAATAAGTGGAGATCAGTCTGCTCACTGAAGGAGCTTGATTCTGCGTTTGTTACAGATTAAAAGTATAATCTTCCTTTAATGTTTTAAACAGAAGATATCCTTTATTAATCCCGCGAGAGGAAATTACTTTTTCATGTCTTTACACCGCCTCTCTATGCGACCTCCGTGTAAAGATTCACTTTCTGCCCGTATGTTCTCCACTCGTTCCTGGGATGCTGCTGCTGCTTCACTCGTCTTTAGCTTTGTGTTCTTTGCGAGCGCGTGAGGACATGAGTTTGAAAAAGAGAGCGGGCCATAGCGTGCGAAGGTAGATGGCCACATGAGGCAGAGGTCCTGCCAGGACGACGTCTTTGCTCCTCTGACGGACGGCCTTCAGAACAGCCTGAGCCACGTCCCGGGGATCCCGACCCGCCGCTGTGGTTTTATCCAGAACTGAAAACAACAAACAGGATACTAGCATTAGTAATAATACCAAGAAGTCAGAGGGCAGCTCTGACAACTGAGATGAAGTCTATTGTTTTTTTACTGCAGCATGTTTTCCTTTAATGACCAATCTGAACATTTTTCACGTGTTTTCTTAAAGTATTTAAATAGTGAATTATTTTGATAATCTCTGACACAAACAAACTCGTCAGGCCTCCATCTTTGATAGTTTCTGTTCTACAAACTGCACAGTGAGTTGGGTCAGTGATGTGTTGGATTGAGCCGATTGTTGTGAACGAATCCTCTGCCTCACCTCCGTATTTGGATCCGTCTCCTGTGACGGCGTTGACTGACAGGTTGGTTCTGATGTACCCCGGACTGATGACGCTCACCGGGATCCCGTAGGGCTCCATTTCTGCCCGTAAGCAGTCGAAGTAAGCTTGGGTGGCGTGTTTAGAGGCCGCATCTGACCACAGAGAACAAACCAGAGTTCTGCGTCATCTTCATCAAACAATAAGATAACAAAATGTTTGGGGTTTAAGTTTGCTTTCATTGAAGGAGAACAGGAAACGTACAGGCTGATCTGTAAGGGATGGATATCTTTCCCTGGACACTGCTGATGACCACGATGTGGCCGCTTCGCCGGCGAACCATCGAGGGCAGGAGAGCTGTGAGGGAAGAGGAGAGTTCATGTTTGAAACATTTTTTCACTTGTGCATGTTAACAATGATTGATATTAAAGAAGTCCTCTTTCATATTCTGCTCAGATCATCACAGTCGTCCTCGCTAACCTTGAGTCAGAGCGACCGGCCCAAAGTAGTTTGTCTCCATCACATCCCGCTGGACTGAAATGTTGGTATCCAGTATGTTGCCGCGGTAACTGATTCCAGCATTATTAATCAGCACATCCACGTGTCCGTAACATTTCAGGATCGCCTCTGCAGATCCGTCCACCGAGTCAGCGTCAGCCAGGTCGAAGGTCACGGTGCGGGGAGTGTGAGTCTGAGTATTTGAACAGAGCAGAAGTTCTTTTATACCTCACTGACATTAAAACCATCTGATTTCATCTACAAGCAAACTGTTTTAATACTTCTATGACTGCAGGTCAACCTCCAACAGGAAACGACCAGAGTCACTTTTTTCTTAGTTAGGTGACCTGGAGAACAAAACGTCTCAAACCCTCGGCAGTGAGCGTACACACCTGTCTCTGTGAGCCCGCTGAGCCCGCAGTGAGCTCTTCGACCACCTGCTGCAGACGACCTGCGTCTCGTCCACACAGAACAAGCCGAGCTCCTGCAGCGTGGAAGACCCGCGCACACTCTGCAACAGAAAGGTCAGAAATGTAGGAGTTATGTTTTGAAGGTTATCTGAACTTTGAAACACATGAGGAGATCTCTGCAGCTTTGCTTTCTTCAACTCTTAAAATTTGAGAGGTTTTTGGGCCATGCTGATTTGTAGAGGGACATTTTGCTTTTTTTTTTCCATTTTATTTGGACTATTGCATCGTCTTTGTACCTGCCTCTGTCAATAATCCATCACAAGACTCCAGCTCCTCCACAACGCTGCAGCAGGAATATCAGCTATCACTACTTAGAGAGTCTATATCAGCTTTGAACAGGCGTCCTGTGAGACCAAGAAATGATTTTCAGATGTTACTAAATACTCCTAATAAGGCAAAGAAAGGTCTGGAAACCAAACCAGGGTATACTGCTGACTTTTTAATATCTTATGAGCCGACTGGTTCGTTCTTAAAGTCATAAACAGCAAACTAAAACTAACTGCTCTGAGTTGATGCAACCTGATTTGTGCGCTTAAGAGAATAAAAAGCGAGCAGCAGGCCAACCTTTCCCCAGTCCCGAGCTGGCGCCGGTGATGACCACCACGGCGTCCTGCAGAGCAGCTCCTGGTCTGAGGCGCAGCAGGATCCTGTAAAGCAGCCAGACCCCCGCACCGGCTAAAACCAGCTGAAGCACTCCTCCTCCTCCCATCACTCGCTCCATGGACGACAATCACCCTCCTCTCTCAACGTGAGCGATCTGCAAACAAAAAGAAGTAGAACTGATGGTGTGCAATATTAAAACATTGAAATCAGGGCGCCAGTAGCCTTGTGGTTATGTCGTGCGCCCCATGTACAGTGGCTATAATCCTTGTCGCAGCGACCATGGGTTCAAGTTTAACCTCGGCCCTCTGCTGCATGTCATTCCCCGCTCCCTCCTCCTCATGTTTCCTGTCTCCCTTCAGCTGTCCTCTCTATTAAAGGCAAAAATGTCACAAAAATGTCCTAAAAAAAACATTAAAATCGATTACAGAGAAGTCAGCGAGCCAACGTGTGCATGAAACACATCTCACCAAACATATGTCACATTATTCTCTACTATACAGAAGGACAACTTAACCTGAGCATGAAGCCCCAGGTAGTAACACCTTAACTTCTTTAAATCTAATAAACAAACGAGAAGTTTTTGAGTTTTAATCTCCAGTTTTCTTTGATTAGTCAGGTTCATGTCAAGACGAGGAAGGACTCGCTGAACCTCAGAACACAAAGGAAGACATGACCTTTGCAAAAGATTTATCATTTAAAATAATAGCAGGTAGTGATCAGGATTTTATATTTAAACAACTGCAGACGTGTTATTCTTTAGTCCATAATCTGGTTTGGTGAGCATATTCCACTTCAAGAGAAATAATGAATAAAAAACACCAAAAAGGGCTTTAACCCCGCCTCAGTGTGACCTTGATGTGTCCTCTGTAAGCTCCCACTAAAGGGATTGTGAACGATTTGATGTGCCTGCATTAAGTTAAGTCCCGGCGTCTACACGTCAGGCCCAACGCTAACGGTAAACATGGCAACAGGGAGGAGTACTGACACCAAAAACACCTCTCTCTCTCTCTCTCTCTCTCTCTCTCTGTCTGTCCCTCTTCACCCTGCTCCTCCTTTCTGTCTGTCCCTCTTCACCCTGCTCCTCCTCTCTCTGTCTGTCCCTCTTCACCCTGCTCCTCCTCTCTCTGTCTGTCCCTCTTCACCCTGCTCCTCCTCTCTCTGTCTGTCCCTCTTCACCCTGCTCCTCCTCTCTCTGTCTGTCCCTCTTCACCCTGCTCCTCCTCTCTGTCTGTCCCTCTTCACCCTGCTCCTCCTCCTCTCTGTCTGTCCCTCTTCACCCTGCTCCTCCTCTCTCTGTCTGTCCCTCTTCACCCTGCTCCTCCTCTCTCTGTCTGTCCCTCTTCACCCTGCTCCTCCTCTCTCTGTCTGTCCCTCTTCACCCTGCTCCTCCTCCTCTCTGTCTGTCCCTCTTCACCCTGCTCCTCCTCTCTCTGTCTGTCCCTCTTCACCCTGCTCCTCCTCTCTCTGTCTGTCCCTCTTCACCCTGCTCCTCCTCTCTGTCTGTCCCTCTTCACCCTGCTCCTCCTCTCTCTGTCTGTCCCTCTTCACCCTGCTCCTCCTCTCTCTGTCTGTCCCTCTTCACCCTGCTCCTCCTCTCTGTCTGTCCCTCTTCACCCTGCTCCTCCTCTCTCAAAATGCAGTTGTGTTTTGTAATCCTGTTGTAAAGGTTATCCTGAGGAACACATCACCATCTGAACTTAAAAAACTGACAAGAGTTCAAGGTTTTGTAAGACACGAGTAAAACAATGGCTGACACTGAAGCAATCTGTGAGCACTGACTGTGTCAGCGTTTCCTTTTTTAGTTTCTTATTTGTATCACATTATGATGTCTGTATTTGTAGTATCACTGTATGTATCTTATCTGGTTAAATAAAGGTTAATAATGTATTTACGTCCAATGGTTCAGTTTTAATCCTAAAGCCAGGGACATGGGTTGTAAATTAGCCACAGCTATAAAACCTGAATACATGACATCCACTTTGTATTTCACGTATAAAGCAATGATCATTGCAAGTGTCCCCCTCTTAAATAAACGAATACAATAACGACTTAAGGTTCCTGAATGCACCAAAGCCAAAGGAACCTTTTTCCTATTAAGGTAACTCAAACTCCGAGCAGCTAAATAGGACGTGAATGCAGCATTAAGTACTCATTTAGCACATTTCCTGACGCCAACTTGGATTGTCGACAATGTTTATAATGACATGTTTCACTCAGAAATGAGCATACGTGATCAAAATTAGCTTGATGTTAAAAACTAAGCCTATATGACAGAAAACAATGATACGCTACACAGCTAAGTGTATGACAGGGGGCCATGCTAATGCTAATGCTAACGACAGCTACATTTCCACTGTGCTTCAGCTCTCATGTCAACAGTGGTTGTCATTCATAGTTTGAGCTCACCAAAGTTGCTGTCCTGAGGTACAAACAACAGCCAGCGTGAGTCGGTTTCATCAACACTTCCGGGTTCATTCAACGGGAGGACCCGACGACCAGAGCTATAGAGATACTAAGAGTTGCGACACTCTATGATGTCGCCGCCGGGGCAGTCACGTGGTTCATGTAAGCCCTAATAGTTCCAAACACACGCTGGCTGTCATGTTCTTCTATGGGACAGACAGCAGCGATTGCGTTATTGAACGGTAAATATTATAAAAACACACACCCAAGTACTTTTTCAGCTGTTATTGCATTATTGCAAATGTCAGTTTTGCATTTGGAGAGTCAGGGTGACAACGAAAAGCTGTGTATTACTTAGATAAGTTTTACATTTTTAGAGGGAAAAGCTTAGTGTTCACGTTTAACTTTTCTTTTCCATATCATTCATCTGATGATAGACGTCTCGTGATTTTCATTTTAGCGCAACTGGGCTGTATTATTGATTCCCCTGATTTTGCTCATAAATTCCGATTCAGCCGTTAGCTTACCTCCGTGGTCGCGCTAAGAGGTCTGCCGTGGTCCGTTCAGCATTCGTCTAGCAGCTAGCATACTTCTTCTGATGAAAGCGGCCACCCCCAGGAGGACCACAACGTGAAACATGATCATGTTAAGACTAAGAATATCATTTTAAGATTAAACCATACACACATTATCAAAACTATTACAGAATGAAAACTCATTGAGGCTTGTATGTTTGGGTCTATAGGTAAGTGCAGTGCTATTAAGATTTAACTCAACCCAAGTAACTTCAGCAATTAACTATTATTTAATAACTACTATTTCACATTCAGAAGTATATGTTGGTCCTGTTATTTCTTGTATAGATTATTATTGTTTATAGTTTGCACTGTGTATATACACATTGTATATATTTTGCTTTCTATTTATGTTCAGAGTGTTTCTCTTTCTTCTTTTTTTTGTGGACCCACTGCTGCTGTGACAAAATCATTTCCCAGTCTGGGATCAATAAAGTCATTCTATTCTAACAAATCACTTGTAACTTCTGTTACAGCTATTGAGACATCAATGTAAGGATGGCTGATACAAATGAAGGTTTGCAAATGAAGTATTTTTTATTAAACAATGACAGACAACAAGAATGTGTGCTTGTGTTTGTGCGTGTGTTTGAGAAAGAAGAACAATTATGAGAACAAAAATAGACGGGGGAATATCCATTTCCAATAGATGAATGTCACTATAGGAGTGTAGTGTTCCCTTAAATGACAATGGGTGCAAATCTAAGGCAGCATACACATATGACAGCAAGAATACCTTGTTATTGTTACAGAGATTGAGGGAGAAATTGAGGTGGAGATCGAAGGGAATGAAAGGGACATAACAGACAGAGAGAGTGAAACAGAAAAGGATTTATTTGGCATTAAGAAAAAAACACAATTTGATTCATCAAAAGTTTAAAAAAATCTTCAACACAGACAAAATTCGAGCACTTGGGCATTCAAAAAAAGGGGGGATATGGAGGGGCAAAGAAACCGTGAAAAAAGCAATTGGAATTAGGTTCTGTTGTGGCACTACAGGATATAAAACCCTCCAAGCCATGAATATGCCTCTGCCCGACATCAGGACCATTCAGAGGAGGATGCAGCATGTCAAAATGGAGCCAGGAGTGTTGGGGGAGGTGTTTGATATGCTGAGACAAAGGCTGCATGGACCTTGGTGCTCTGAGGGAGACAGAAAGCAGAGGTGAGGTCAGATATGCTAGATTTATCTGATACTGGTTCTTCTAGAATTAAAATAAGAGCTAGTAAACTCACAATGAAAGAAAGCGAACACATGTAAACTCCACATCAGGGAAAGGCAAACCTTCACTCCAGAGAGGCCAGGTGGGTCAAGAGAACAGTGAGAATGAGTGTTTCAAAAACTGTACATTGACAGTATTGGTGTCTTTAAAATAATGCAATAATAGATAGTTGCATTCATTACAGTCACTCTGTAGAAGTAGTAGGTTTTATGACCATCCAGGTGGATGTCAGCAAAAACACATAACAACAGTATACAGTATAGTAAACTTACAAATGTGAAGAAAGCCTGTGAAGTCCACACCAATTAAAGGCACATCCCTGGGGGACAGGGCAGCCTTAAAGAGAAAGAGTTGCATTATAACAGGACTAATGACAGAAAGAGAGAGAGGCAGGAATGTTAATTTCACTAGTGTTATTTCTCTGGTTACCTACCAATGTTAAATCATCCGTTTCTGCAAAGCAATGTTTCACTAATTGAAATTCCTGCCATTCCTAATTATATAACCCTCGCTCAAATCACGAGTCACAGACAATGCCTTGACATGCCCTGATCACGAGCTCATTAAACAGATGAATATATATCACACACAAAATCGACTAACGAACGATGGCTAACACGGTCAGGTTCAGCGGATAAAAGCCACAATAAATTAAAACTCCTTGACAATACATCTAAATCCTGCTTGTTAGTTACCCAACATCATTAATATAAAAGTTGCTAGCGATTCATTACCGGACTCTTACTTTACCTTCACAGCTAGCGAAATCGCGCTAGCTAACTAGCTAGCACACAATGCTTGAAAATTGGTTGCAACAACCAAGATAAAATATAGATAATTACGCTGTGCATATACAAATGAAGACCAGTGTAAGCATCACAAAGGGCCTCTGGTGCAATATAGACAGTTGACAATTCAAAAGAGGTCGATATTTCAGCAACTTACCTCTGGAACTATTCGACGCGCTGCAATGTAAGTGAACGAGGTCCAACGCCGAAATGACAATGTTTGGAACTAAGCCGAGCTCCATACCCCGGAAGTAGGCGGTACAAAGCGCCGCCATTTTTTACAACGAAGGTCTATGGGAGTGTCGCCACTCTGTTATTATCTATCTCTCTGCCGACGACCAAAGAGCGTTTCTCGGGCTGCATTCACGTGCTATCACAATAATCGGAAAAAACAGTTTTGAACCGGGCAAACTCGCGCTGATGGAGAAACTTCGCGGAAAGTCGGAACATTTTTGTAACTCGATAACCGAAGTTGATAAATTAACGCCAAATTACGCGGAAACATGGCGGCTTACAGCTAACGTTGGCTTATTGGTTAAAATATTTCTTTCAACTCATGCATTGTTGTCATTTTTGCATAATTTAAAATATATGTAACCTGGAGGAGATCGTAAACATGTGTTACTTACCATAAAGACTGTGATGAGAACTGAAACATGTAAACCGTTTGAGCTTCCATGTTTGTCAAAGTTACCATTTGATGTTCATACACATACAAATCAGAAGACTCATCAACTCGGGAGAAGAGAAAGTCGAAGTAGCACTTGAAGGCAGCACTGAGGCGCTCTCCGCTTGGAATTGTGGGAAATTGAGTCTTGTGAAACAATCAGCCTGAAAACTTCAAAAGCTGCCCTTGCGTGCATTTCTGTATATTTCTGTTTAGCAGTACAGTGAGATCAATTGATGAATAATTCTACAGCGTAATGTTTATTCATATTTAAAGAGGCCTTCACAGTCACATCCATTTAAAACTATTTGGGAAATGTTGCTGCTGTTCAAAGACTACACAGGATCTCATTTAAACGGGATGATAGGTGTGTGTTTTTTAAGGGATTCATATATCTCAACTCCATCAACAATAATGTGTCTGAATGATTTCATGGTTAAACTTCAGATTCATTCTCAAACATAAAGTCAAACTTCGATCAGCAGTTTAGGGGACCTTCAGACTTTTCATTCAGGCATCCTAGAAAAAATAAAGTTACTAGAACAGGTTAGCTTTGACCTCTGACCTGTCAATAAATGAATCTTCCTCATGATGACAGGGGGCATCCTTAAGTCACCACACATGTATTGTAAACAGCCAGCTGTGAGTCCGCTGACAGATAATGAGCCGGCTTTGGCCTCAAATCAGCTAAATGTTGAGTCGTCTCAGTTCGTCCCTCTGTGAACTCAAACCTCTGCTTCTGTGTTGTCGTCGTCTCTGCTCCTCCTGCAGAGGAACTTGTTTGATGAGAGGAAACAGTAGTGTGTGCGAGGGCTGCTCAATGTTGGAAAAAAGTGAAATTGCGATATCTTTTCTTTCTGCGATAAAGATCGCGATATGAGAAAATACAGGAAGTTATTCCAAACAAATGCAGTAATATTTTCTATAGGCTTTAATATGGACAATTAACATTTGAATCTTACAATTATAATTTGATGATGTTAAAGTCTATTTGATCTGAGGCCAGCACTGTATGAGTAAAAGATGCACAGTACTATTCTTCCACATTGTGATCATGATAGGAAGTAGTGTTGTAGGACTTGAAAATGGTCTTAGTCTCAAGACCACTTTTTGAAGGTCTCGTCTGGGCATCAAAAGCATTTTCACTCGGTCTTGTCTCGGTCTCAGACTGGGCGGACTGTCGATGTTAAATCAAGACCTCCACTGATCGGCTATTTTACATCATTTCTGAGATTAGAAGGAAAACACCTCTTTCTAAAAGAACAAATAACTTCAATTCATTCATAATTTAGTTTTTATCTCCCGGTTACGGCTGCAACCTTCCCGGTGTTACGGTCTAAGTGAGTGACACGCCTGCTGCACACAAGATGAGGATTTTTCAGAGATATTTATGGTCTTGGTCTTCTCTCGGTCTCGATCCCTAAATGTCTTAGTCTTGCCTCGATTAGTGTGGTCTTGACTACAACACTAAGAAAGTTTGATAAATAAACTAATACTTAACTGCAACTCTTCTTGTGAACTTCAAATGAATCAAGCATTTTTATTTTACTGCTACATTTGTTCCCGTACCTCTGAGGGTAGCTATCCGCTCGCTTGAGTTTCACCTGAACATGCTGAGAGAAGTGATCAGTGCTTGTTCCTTAATTATTACGATTAATTCAGACCTTTGCGATGTATTTATTGCGTAAGCTCATACTGTACTGCGATAACCATATCGCGGTTTATTGTGCAGCCATACAGTTTGTTTTTTGTTCAGTGCAACTTTAATACTGCCGTGTCAAAGTCAACGTAAAGACAACAGACTTGTTCTCAGTTTTTAAAGTAGTTAATCATTAAGTATTGTACAAACTTCAGCAGCTCACCGAGGGTTGAGAAGCTCCTCGTTATAAAGCTCGGACCTCTATGACGTCATTTATCGACAACATTTGATTTATTTCTCTTAACGACCTTTCTGCTGTCGTTTAAACCCGGTGTAAAACACACGACTGAGTCCGTGCTCAGGTCATAAGTTGGCAACAACATTTTTGACTGCTTGGGTGACGTGTCATCACGCTACTTCCTGAAACACGGTCATCCTCGTAGGAAAATAACAGGTGGAATCCATTTGAGATATTTTTTTTAATGGAGCTTTTATGGAAATTTCAAAACTGTCTTTGGGAAACTCTTCATGAACAGACAAAACTTCTTGAACAGGTTTCAATCGGATTCTTTCCTGCAGTCAAAGTAAAACAGACGTTTGTGGAAAGTCATTAAAAAAAGATTTAAGTGCCCGTTACGTAACGACTGCGACTCTCCGGACCTCGAAATTACATTTTCTTTTTAGAAGTCTCTCGTTCTCTCGACTCATCCATATTCAGTTTCTTTAATCTCATAACTATTAACACAACATTTCATCTGTCACATGACGAGCCCTGCTGGATCAGCCTCTTAGCTTTAATTTGGAGGGTTTCCCAGATTTGAATGCACGTTTGAAACATGACCAACCAGGAGTTCAGATTGGTGTAGTGTTTTGAGCGAGCACATCGAGTCACAGAAATATCAAATCTTAAATGTCACTCCTTTAAACAAGAAATTCTTCATGAACGACACACAATCTCAAGAAGTCGCAGCCTTTCGCTCTTTTCTGGACATTATGTAGAATCCATTTAATGAAAAAGAAAAGCAAAATAAAATACAGAAAAGTGAGTTTGAAATATCCTAATGTTTAATGAAAGGGTGACGTACTGATCAGCGAGAAAGGGGTACAGTAAAACTACGAGGGAAAGGGGGAGAGAGAGCTCGATACTCAGAACATCACTGTCCGTTTCAACTCCGATGCCGTTCAGTCCAGAGGACCTGCTGCCGTACCCTTGAGCACTAACCTGCTGTGTGTCAAGTATGCCGGTGGAGGGCGCATTGGGGGAGGCGCAAGGGTACTACAGAGATAAGTGTGCTGATGATGTCACAAAAAGTAAAGGAAACGTAAGGGAACAAACAATTCCTTCTAGTTTTTACTATATCCCTCTGATCAAAGTTCAAAACGGAAGCACCCACCGCACGTGTGGAGCTTCCTGCTGGGCCTGATCAGGACTTCCACTTTTCTTACATCTGGGGGCGGACAGGTTCTGGTTTTTTTGTTGTTTTTTTCCTTTAATATGTTGGTTTTTAAACCCTCTTTAGAGTGCACTCATACCGCATAGAGTTCGTAGATCTTCTTGGCGCAGTACGCCAGGGCAGCCAGTGCTATCGTGTTATGGAGTCTCTTTCTGTGGATGTCATCCCTGCGTACCAAAACCACGGGCGTCGAAGAGGTGAGTGTATGCAGGGGCAGCCGTGAGAGTTTTTGGCTGTCGTACTCCACCTGGTACTTGCAGCAGGGGTCAAACTGCCATGAAATTCCGTAGAGGGCAGAGCAGGCCACACTGAGGGCGCCAGCAGGCAACGCCACGTAGCGCGAGTATTCGACGGGCAGTGAAAGGGGCGTCAGGAGACACGCGGTGCCTGACAGCACGGCCGTCTTGTGCAGGCAGTTGCCCACGGTAATCCATCGAGCCGTCTCGTCTCCGATGCGTGTGGGCTCGATAACAATGTATTTATACTGGGCCTCCAGTGCCTGCTCCAGCTCATACTCAAACTGGTCCTGCGCGTTCTCGCCGTTGTAGATCTCGTGCACAATGTAGCAGTCTGTCGCCGCCATCACTCCCCTGTGAGGAAACAGAAAAAACACCAAGGACGAGTGAGAGAAAGAACGGCAGTCAAGTAAAATACTCAATCAACCTCCTTATTTTGGATTTAGAAGAAACATGTTGCAAACAGGAGTTCTGTGAAACATGGAGAACAGCAGACAGACACTGTGAGTTTCAGCTAATATATACTCTTCATATTTGTTTATCACAATTCATGTTGTCATCAGAATATTAAGCACATCTCAAACTGTTGCAGGCCTAATCACCACAGAACGTTGGATCACCACCTCGACTCACATTTAGTCTTCAACATGTGAATGTTAATTAAACATTCAACTGGAAATATTGAAAAAGACGTTTGCAGTAAAGTCTCCATTAGAAAAAGGTACGGTCCTGTTAAAACTCCATGAAACTTATTGAAGCAGTTGCCTTATTTGAGCTGGATTTTTAATGTTTATTTAAACAGGAAGCTTCGTGTTGACATTAAGAATGTGTTCCAAAGTGTCCTGGCTAAGAGACCCAGCTGCACAAAGTCTTCTTAACTTGGCGTCCGTGTTCTCGGCCTTGTGTCAATCATTTTTTTAACGCTAACTTGTGTGCTGCCGTCTTTGCAACGTCCCCCTGAGAAAAGAGATTTAAATCCGGAGAACGTCCTGATTAAATAAAAAGGTATCGCTTCGGCTCTTTGGAAACATTTCTGCACAGATTTAATGTTCATCTGTTGCCTTCAGTCACTCCTCCTGTAGAACATACAGTACCATGTAATGTCATTTCCAAGGTCAATGACTCTGAAGCATTTCTATTATGAATTTAAACACAGACAGTCGGTTGTCACAATAACACAATTTTAAACAATTCTAGTGAAAATCTACAGAGCCCCTACAGGGACATGGGCGAAGAAAAAAATAACCTTTCTGTATCTGGTGTGCACTAAAAACTACCTTTGTCCCAGATAATGTGTTACCCATGCAAGAGAGTGCACACTATATTTTCTCATGAGCTGTAAACCCCGAAAGTATCTCGTGCACATGCAATACCATCTCGTGATCACGGGTAGTTTCTTATCAGCACAAGATAGTAGCCCTATTCAGACATTTCAAACAGCGCTATTAACGGCCGCTGTGACGTTTCACCTTCAATCTGAATGACCCGAAGGCGTAATGGGAGGTGAAGTGATCCCCCTCTGTACCGTCTTCAGAGGTAGTAACAGAGGCGTTACTGAGGTGAAATGGCTTCAGCTGAGCCAGCAGGGGAGCGCAGCGGCGTGTGTGTGCATGTCTGACTGTGTGTGTGTATGTGGAGCTCCCGCTGTGCAGTGTTTCTGCATCACTAAAACGCAATGTGAACTTACAGACTGGGACACCAATATTACACCTACACGGAATCAATATGAATGTACAGACACGTGATGACGGCCGAGCTTAGTTGCGGCACTTTTGTTGTGAAAACAGCCGTCTGAAAAGGGCTAGTTTCTCGTGCAAACCAGACTTTTTTTTTTTCTTTCTGCCAATGTCCCCTTAGGGCCTCTGTACAAATTAAACTTTAACATTTGTATATGTGCAATTTAGGCTGTCTGCAGGTGTTGACTTTCAAATGCAGCCTGTACAAAGCTGACGTGTGAATATAAGTGAACCCCTGCTGCTCTCTCTTTCTCTCCAGTAGCAGCTTTTAGGTTAAAATGTGACTGAAGATCTTTAGATTTCTCTAAAGCTTCGATACTATTAATCATTAAAATAACAGACCTTAAAAACAACATGTTTAGGGGTCAGTGTCAACTCTCTTAGGCCTTCCACTTCATGTTGACAAGCAAACCTGACAAAGCTAACATAACACAGCAAGCTCACAGCGCCTCAAAGACAGCGGGTCATGGGCTAGATGAAATGGGAAGTCGTATCGGACACTCCCTATCTAACGATTCACTAAACTCACGATTCATGATACTGGGTTCACGATACGATTCTCTCACGATTTATTTTACTAAATGAAACTGTAGATAAATGATGAGTGAAACAGATTCCTTTAGGAGCTGCTAACCTGCTTGTCAGTGTGGTTTGTCCTTTTAATGTTTTCTTTCTCTCAACAAGGGGAGGTGATTGGAGCTTCTCATTGTGGTGTCGATTAAATGCTGCATCATGTTGGTTGTGTTATTTGTGTAGTTCTCTGTCTTCTTGCAATATTTGCACAGTTTTTGTCTGTTATCTTCTCACCTCTTTCATTTTCTGTCTTGAAGTCAAAATGCTTCCACACCTCCGATTTAAAAGACGGTGGTGCGTCCTCAATTTCTAAATCTCTCTACAGCTGCTGAAGCTCACCATATTATTGAGATTCATTTTTCAGAGTACTGATGTGAACCGTGACACCTTTGAATCGATTTTTCACGATTTTACGTTTCATCTTTACATCCCTAGGACATAATGTACCTTATTAGCTTCGTTTAGATAACACAGGCTAACTCGCGTGCATTGCAGAAAGTTGGAGGACTGGCGAGCTAAAGTTGAGCAGCGATCACTTCAAGAAAAGGTCGACAACACCAGGCAGACAGCCGCGTTAGCTTAGCCGGGACTGTGTAGCATGTTAGCGGAAACAAACCGTACCGACTTGACGGCTAAACTCAACTTTTTCTACAGTCGATCGGGTCGAGCTGAAACAACCAAAACATCACATGAGCAGCTCGTTTGTTTTCTCGCTAACGTCAGCTAGCAGTATGTTAGCTAGCTAACAGTTAGCAGTAAAAATCCGACTTGTCGTGTTGGCGTTTTCCGTTAATCCCAAACGATATGCGCGTTTGACATTTCGCAAATGGAGACGCCAGTAAAAAGGTAAATCAAATGAAAACCTTTTCGTTTAATGGCCAAGGTGTGCAGTAACTGACCTCTCCCTGCTTACTGGGACACCGCGCCTCCTTCCCAGCGACGCCATGTTGGAGATACAACTGTGATTGCAGTTGACGTATGAGAGCGCCTAGCCTTGTGGGTAATGTAGTGTATCAGCGTCGTAAAGGTATGACAACGAGCTGAATGCACACTACAGTTCCCGTGATACACTGTAGGTAGAGGACCTTCCGTTACGTATTTTATAACAGCCCACTGAAGTTTGAGAGGTCAGAGCATATTTTAATGAAAAATAATAAAAATATATTTATATGAAATACAACACATGACGTAAGCATATGAAAATGAGCGCCATATAAAAACCGGAACTGGTCAGATTTGAATGTGTAAGAACATACACGCATACACAGCATGTAATATTGAGTTTCAGTTATTAAGTTTCGCGTTAATATTTGTGTCTGTAAACTCAAGATACTCACCCATATTGTGTCCCCGTGCGCTCCGTCGCTGTGTCCTCGTGCACTAGTTTGAGCTACCTCTCCTGTTCGCGTCCTGTAACCTGACACGCGTTCACTGTAACAACTACAATGGTTACCTTCAGGACTGTGACACCAGCTGAAACCAAACGCTGTACCTGTCACAACAATTGATATAGCTCTTTTTTATTATCCAGGTGAATTAATGATGAATGTATGACGTTTCAAAATGAATCAATCCAAAAAAATAAAGACTATCGACTATGGCATCTTTACATTTCATACCTTTATTTAGATGTCACATATAATAACAAGTTTACAGGAGCAGTATCTACAGTAAGATATCTACTGAGTGAAATGATAAAGTGAGCTTACTCTATGATCAGACATTAAGGAAACATGTTATGTTGAAGTGCTGGCTTCTCTGACAACACTGCAGCAGCCAGTATGTCCTCCTTCTAACTTTAGATTCTGGTCCTGAATGGTCTGGATTTGTTTGGACCAGAGAAGGTAGGCGGTTTTAAGGCACCCCCACACGGCCGTTTTGGACGCCCCTCTGTTTGCCAGATATGAGAGCAGTTATCAGGTCAAACCAACAGGTGTTGCAGCGATGGAAGCGGGCAAGAGAACTGGTTCAGATAGAAGTGATTGTACCCGACCTAAAAAGCCTCTGCATGTTTCTAATAAGCTCCACGAGCAGAAACGTGCTCAAACTAGGATCAATATTGGAGAGCATCAACTCTAGAGAGGAGGGGGCAGGGGGAAACAGCTCCCTCCAATGTTTTCAACCATTTTAAACACTAGGTGTTAGAATTACATATTGCTCCTTTAAATAAGTCTCAGAGCTCCCAAAAACATGTCTGTTAAGTTTCTTGTTGTAAATCCACTCTGATCCTGTATTTGATCATGCCTATAAACCCCTCTATTTCAGCCCTGCTCAGAACAGGCTGTTTCTGTGTCTGTAGCTTTAAATGTAAATGAGCTGTGTCTGACCACGCCCCTCTCTGGAAGGGCTTGGGTGGCTCGGGCTTTCTTGCTCCATGCCCTATTGTTTACGGTGAGAAGGCAGACTCAGAGGGCAGAACAAACACCTAGCTGTGGGAGTGTCACCCACCTGGGGGAGGGGTTACTGCCCTTTGTGATGTCATGAAGGGAAAATCTCCAAACGGCCTGTTTGAGCACACATTTTCTGAAAAGTGGAGCAGGCAAAAGACGGAGAGGATGGACTTTTCTCATCATTGGGGGGTTTGTAGACAGACTATGGACACATATTAGTGTTAGAGAAACATGGGGAAGGACTTATTTTAGCTTCAATATTCATTATAACTATTTTTTTACCGACTGCACAGCCCTTTATTTGACTTAATGTCGTTTTCTGTGCCGTGCGTCTGAACTGTTTCAGCCTCGGGCTCAGTGTGGTTGAAGTACCTGTTTTTCACTTGAGCTGTGGATCTTCTTTATGCCTGTATTTCTGATGTTGTCATTTGTGTACCTGTCGTGTCTTGTTGCCTGCTGCAGATCTAATTTCCTTTGGGGTAATAATGAAGTGGAAGTTGTACTGTGAGTATTAATGTTATGGATGTGTTATGTAATCTAACTAACAAAATATTGTCAATGAAGAGCCCCCTGAAGAGTAGCTTTACGGTTTAACACAGAATCTAATGGGGATCTTAATAAACAGAGTAGACCCTTGGTCATTTAAGAGGACATTAGACAGCAGATGGTGTTTACACATTTATGTGTTTTATGTTTATTGGAAGCTGATTAAATGTGCAGTTTGGTAATAAAGGTCAGGCCTCATTGTGTTTATGTTCACTGTGTGACGACCCCTGACTGTGTCAGCGCTCTTCCTGTTGCTTTGTCTCTCTCCCTATTCAGATAGGGAGGGAAGGAGCCAGTTAATTTGATTTCATGCACCTGGGCAAGCTGGGCCTCGGTATTTAAATTGGTTTCAGTCTCTCTCTTAACATTACCGACTTTGGTTTGTTGTCTTTGTTTTTTCATTGCCACACCACATACACACACACTGGAGAGGTAGATCTGTTGGCTGAAATTACGTCTTGGATCCATCAGGTACTGTCTGGCAAGATTTAGCTTTGAGTATGTGCCAGTTCTCAGTCATCCAGGTAATCATGGTAATTCCATTCTTGATCCAAAGAGTCAACTGGACCTGGTTCAAGGTCTGGGGGATGTTTTGCATCTCCTCCAGAAGGCTTCTTCAATTCTGTCTTTTTTAAAGATGTGTTGTTTTTTTACCTCCAGCTCACTGAGCCTGGATTGTGACAAAAGAAAAATTCAGCATACCTCATGTATTAAATGACGATGTCATTCTTAATACCTCCACCAGGTGGCGCCAAATCTACGTTCAAAACTAAATAAACACATTTTTTGTGATGTTGATGCCATTTGTTGCACGTTTAACATTTTTTATTAAAGAGATAATGTATCTAAGTTTCATGCTAAACATAAATACACAGTTTAAAGTTAAAGGCATCCCTCTGATATACTGATAATTCACTTATTTTCCATTTTGTTGAGATCGATTTATTTCCCACTACAGTCGCTGCTAGACCACTTTAATAAAAATGAATCCACACCGTGTGGTCTGTGATAACTCAGGGTTTAAAAGTACGGAAGCCCCAAGTGGACATAAATCCATACATTTTATTTCGAACTAATCTTAACTATCTCGGGATAACCACTGATTTTAAGTTATCATATGCTGAAGGCTGCTGTATGAAATAACTGGAAAACATTATTCTTTTTTTAGCCTCATCTAAAAACTCTTTCCTGTGATAAACAGCTCAGCTGCAAAAAGAAACCAATAGGACTTAAAATAAAGTGTAACGTCCCCGTTCTTTAAAAAAAAGATTCTGAGAATATTCAAGGATTTTTTTATTTCTTTATTTATAGATAAGAAGAAAAAAACAAAAGTTGTCAAGCACAAAACACATGAAGAAAGATTGGTTCATTTTTACTCATTTGGTCGAGCCATGCAGCTCAGGATTTCCTTTCAAGCAAACACACGGATACAAACATGAAAACAAGAAGAGGAGTAGGTGCATCACCCAAGAGAGAGAGAGTCGTCTCCTGCAGTAACCTCTGAGCGATCAAAGCAGACAAGACGCTCTACCTGCGCATTCATCCTGACAGTGTCGAGTAACCTGAGGGATTCTTCTCTTCGACACTTTAGATTGTCAGCAGCAACAACAAAAAGAAAACTCATGAAGAGGTGAAAGAGAGAGCGTCGTACACCTGTGTGTCTGCGAGCTGTCCTCTCTGATGACCTTTGACATAAGGGGAAGGGGTTAATAAGTAGTGGGACCATCAAACATCATTTTCCTGAATGACTTAAAGGAGGCAGAATGTAACAGTGCTGTTTTCATGAAATGCTGGTAAGAGCAGAAATATTCATCAATATCCCCACTGAGGTTTTTTTATCCACACAGTGACAAACTCCAGACCCAATTGATCCCACGTGCGTTAATGTGACCTTTAACCTTTAATGTAACCTTTAACACACAGGCGAGATCATTATTACTCAGTGTTTGTTCTTTGGTTTACAAATCCCTGCACCTTTTCCTGATCAATTCGAGACACAAATTATAGATTTTAAATGTCTGTTACCGGGCAGAATGTGAGTGGATCTCCAGAGTTTGAGAAAATAAATGTCATCAAAATACAAATTATATCTTTCTAGTTTTAAATGACCCATTACCCAACAAACATTTGTCTGTAACTCTGGCAATTAACAAGAAGAAATACATCATGTAGGGATGCAACGATACTCTCATCTCACGATACAAAACGTTTCCAGACACTGGGTTCAAGAGGATCTGCTAATTTCTATAAAGAAATAATGCCCCGTGTCCACCTAGCGTTTTTTTCTGGGCAGAAAAGTTCTGGCTGTGCGCTTGGAAGCTCTTGAATGAAACGTTTGTGCGATGAGAATAAAAGCGCTGCAAGTCCGTCTTGTCTCCATGGCAACAGTCTTTTAAAAGTGGCCGCAGTATGACCGACACTGCTCTGTTTCTTTTTACTGTATGTTTTATATACGAGATCCATTTTTTTCCCTTCACTATGATTAAAAGTTAAAGGATTTTCAACTGGAAGCGGCCGCACACAAAAGGCGGAGCGCTCTGGAAAAAAAGACGCTGGGCGCTGCGCTTCTTTCCGGGCAGTGGCCTGCTGCTGCAAACGCTCTCTACTCATTGACGCTGGGCCTAAATGCTGCTTCATGTTGGTCACACTCGTGTTGTTTATCAGTCTCTTGCTGTATTTGAAAACTGATTTTGAATGTCTGTTTTTCCGCTCAAGTCGCTTCTACGCCCCCCCCCCCCCCCCCTTAGGACCTTCAGCTGCTGACATCGAACAAGTGACGTAAAAGCAGATAGCGCCATCTGCAAATTTGAATTGTCCTTATTTGCATTGATTTTTAATTTGCATCTCCAGGTATCGTCACACCCCTTCTCTTTTGATGTCAAAGATTACTTAGGCATTTGTTATCTACTAAACTAGCATTTTAGCCCAAGGAAACCAAACTTTACTAAGAGTGTAGCCAAGAAAAAGAAGATGAAGAAAGAGGAAGTACAAAAGTCATCACAGTTGGTCAGTGAAGGCATCATTGCCTCTATTTATGTAGACACTGCCGGCACCCATCGCGTTGCATTGCTCACTACCAATGAACAAATGAGGGGAGGAAAGAGAGTTTGCATCCCAATATTTGACCCACAGCTGCTCTCAATCATTCCTAACCCTTCATTTCCATCAGTGGTGGGAGGGTTTCGGTCCGACGGAACAGCTTTGGTTACTTAACTGCTCATAATTATCAGAATTTGTGACCAGCTGGTCCACTTCTCGGTTCTGATTATGGACAAAACTCAACCGTGGACCGAATGCTCAGCTCACAGACGTCTTCTCTGTGTCTCTGGAGTAGCTCAAAGTCCTGTTGAACAATGCCTGGAAGGTCCTGTTTGTGTATCGGTCCTGTAACTCCAAAGCATGCTGCAGCACAGTGTGAATCCTCCGGGAGTCTCTTTTTCCCTCTCCTGCCAGAGCAACATCGGGTCATTGATAAATATGTTCAAAGTACTGAGGCTGAGGATTCTCTTTGACGTATTTCTGGATGTACCAGCAGGTCAAGTGGGCCTTCAGGTCCTCTTCCACCACGAAATCCATGGCCGCCTGCCGTCATAGAAAATAAAAATCAGATCAAACTGGTAACAGTCGTCTACAAGTACTCTGCACATTTCTTCAGGTGTGCTTGGCTTTACTTCCCAGATTAAAGTCGCTAAATCACAAGTTCAGTCATCAAAATTAAATACTCTTTCAGGTTTTGTAATAAAGAAACTCTGTCCTACAGCCGGTCAATCTTTTCTTTCATAACGTACATTGGTTAAAATATATTCAGTTGGGCCATAAAAACAGCCAGTCCTCAGGTGTTCTACCTTGGCCAGGTGCTTGGCTATCCCTCTCCCTCTGTAAGCATCTGGAACCTCGGTGTGCTGCAGGTCCACCGTCTTCTTCCCGACATATTCATACAGAAGAACGGCTCGATCGTGAGATCCTGAGGGTAGAAAGAAGTTAAAGAGGACATATACCTTTTCAAACAGTCCCCTGTGGTCTAAATGAAACATCTGTGCTGTGCTTTGGTCCAAATATAACATGAATCAAGCACCAGAGGAGGTTTGTGACCCTGTATAAACCAGCTCTCTCAGAACGCTCCGTTTTGGTGTGTGTGTCTCTTTAAATGCAATGAGCCCCCCCCCCCCCGAGTTTTCCCGGTTTTGCTCTAGGCTGGGGGTGGAGTCCATGGGTGGAGATACCAGGGGAGGGGAGGAGATTTTTTTAACCAGAATCCCACTGTGACATCACAAGGAGAGCAAATTTGAAACGGAGCATTTTTCTCTGTGTTGTAAGACTTATGAAGACCACAAACAAAGGACTGGATGGGTTTATTTCACATTTTGTGGGTCGATAGACACTCAGGTTACCAAATATATGTTCAAAAACCACGTACAAGTGGATTTTTTCATAATATGGCCCCTTTAAGTTATTTTGTTCTGGTCGCATTATTTCATAGGATATATGGAGAGCCTCTGCTATCGTTTCACACTATGGGAGCATTTTCTGACAAGGCAGCACATCTCCACAGAACACCAGCTGCATAATAAACTCACAGTTTACATATAGCACTGAAACATGGCTGCTTCACAAGACAAGCATGAGATCTTTCACACCCTGACAGACATGTGCTGGAGGAGAAAAATGGATTACGAGCTGTGAGGAGACACACACACACACACACACACACACACACACACACACACACACACACACACACACACACACACACACACAGATGTTTGTTGGACAGCTTCCCTCTTCAGATAGACACATTAGAACATCTGTAAACTAAATAATCAAAGTTTTAAACAAAAGGAAGTTGGTTTAAGTCGAAATACAACATATATATATATATATATATATATATATATATATATATACTGTAACTGTGACTAATAATTAATTAAGTAAAATAATGCAAATGCATTGAAGTTATTGTCGCCTGAAGTCTAACTTTTAAAGGCTGTGAAGAGGGATAACTTAATGTGAGTGTTTATTCATGTCTGTTAAAGTGTGTTTTGTAAATGGGAGGGGGCAGATTTGTTTTCAGGAGAGGAACAAGTAAGAAAAAACAACAAGCTTGTGGAGTTACAAGTGAAGACCCTGTGGCCTGTTCGGGACTCTGACACGGAACAAACCCGGAATAAAGACGTGACATTCACTCAGTGTGAAGCTGACAACACCTCTCAGTCTGAAATGGCAGCAGGGTTCATGATTTAAGACAAGCCGTCGATGTTAGCAGCCAGGACATTGTTTTTCTTCTGCAGCAGCCTCTAGCATGCTAACGTTAGCCACGTTAGCATGCTAATGTTTACATGTCGGACTCACCGTTCAGCCTGATGACAAACTGCCGCCGCTTCCGGTCGTGCTCCACCTGAATCTGCGAGCTGGTCGGGTCGAAAGCGTTCACCTGAGCCGCCTGAGCTGCCTGGGCCATGTTAGACGACGACGGATGTGCGACTGGACAGCGATGCTAACCCAGAAATGGCTACAAGAAATGATGAACAAAACACTTCATCCAACGAAATCAGCTGTGAGGTCACGTGACGCACAGCCAATCAGCGCCGGTTATCGTCAGAGAAGGAGAAACACATGAACAGTTTATTAGACATACAAATTAAATATATGTGGACTGTTTATATAACATACATCTGGTTAAAGACAGCTTTATTTTCTTAGACACTAAATGTAAAAACACATTTCTGGTTAAACTCTGTTATTGAGAGACATGCTTCAGCTTCTCACACACATTGGCCTGAATTAAACACACTAGCACAAACAAGACCTGTGGTGCATTAGCTGTCAGAGTATTGCTGCTGCTCTGGGAGTGTGCCAGAGATGATGGGGGTTTGGTGCCTAGCTCAAGGGCTTCTTGGCAGTATTCGAGAAGTGACCTGGTACCTCTCCAGCAACCCGGTCTGCACCGGGACTTGAGCCAGCGACCCTCAGGTTCCCAACCCAAGTCCCTACAGACTGAGCTACTGTCCCCCTGAAATCTAAAATTAACGATATTTATCCCTACATTGAACTCTTAAGAGTGAGGTTTAATTTGAGTAGTAATGAATGCACGTTTTGTCATGTAGATATTGAATCTCAGCAACATCTTTCATAAAGTTGTATAACTATGAAGCTTTTTTGGGGACACAATCCATGAGTAGTTGGTTTCAAAGCGGTGTGTGTGTGGGGGGGGGGGTCCATGACTGATAAGGGGCCCTAAGGTCACATATTATCCAAAATACCCGTAACATGTTTCTCTAACACTAATATGTGTCTCTAGTCTGTGCCTCTGCCTGTGTCTCTAGTCTAGAGCCCGAGGCTGAAACAGTTCAGATGCACGGCACAGAAAACGACATTAAGTCAAATAAAGGGCTGTGCAGTCGGTAAAAAAATAGTTATAATGAATATTGAAGCTAAAATAGGTCCTTTGCAATGTTTCTGTAACACTAATATGTGTCTCTAGTCTGTCTACAAACCGCCCAATGATGAGAAAAGTCCATCCTCTCCGTCTTTTACCTGCTCCACTTTTCAGAAAATGTGTGCTCAAACAGGTCGTTTTGAGATTTTCCCTTCATGACATCACAAAGGGCAGTAACCCCTCCCCCAGGTGGGTGACACTCCCACAGCTAGGTGTTTGTTCTGCCCTCTGAGTCTGCCTTCTCACCGTAAACAATAGGACATGGAGCGAGAAAGCCCGAGCCACCTGAGCCCTTCCAGAGAGGGGCGTGGTCAGACAGAGCTCTTATAGGGGTTTATAGGCATGATCAAATACAGGATCAGTGTGGATATTTTTTTAAGATTTATTTTTGGAGAGATGGGACAGCGGATAGAGTCAGAAACGAGGGACAGCATGCTTGGCGCATGCTCTAACTGCTAGGCCTTCAGCGCCCCAAAAAGTTTTTAATAACACCAAATAAGTATTTATAAAACCAATCACCTAATATCTGCATCATTCCTTACTGAATGCAATTAGGACAATCATTCTTTAAACTATGAAACGTTGATTTCTCCTTTCTTTTTGACGATGTGTATCGTTTAATTTATCGCCATCTTAGCGTTCTGCTCTGACCTCTTTGCATCGACTCACTTCATTAAATAAATGACTCATTAGCTCAGCTTCTTTAGCTCTTGTTGCATTTAATACTATTTGATAGGTCAGGTAAGGTCACGGCTCCTCACAGACAAGAGTGTGTGTGTGTGTCCTCGGAGCTGTCAGCAGGTAAATCCTCCTTAGTGTAATCTCAGAGAGGTTGTGTATTTCTCTCTGCTCTTGAACCTGATTGTGTTGAGTCAAACAAATTCTGATATGAATCTAAACTTGATGAATATGTTCAGTATTTCTGGACATCATCATCGGCAGGTATGTCAAGTTCACTCAAATTAAAGTGGAGTAATCCCGTTAAGATCGTGGCCTAATCCAGAAAAACTCTTATGCAGGTTGGGATTAAGAGTGTGTAAAGGTGTGTTTCTTTCTCACACTGTTGTAGAGCAAACCTATGTGTGATTTCTTCTCTCTGATTTTTGCCACAGTGAGAATGAGACCAGACGGATGACAACGTGAGCCTAAAGTTCTCCCGTTTGTCTTCACAGTCTCTTTCAGTGTTTGTTTTTTTATTGAACAGCTAGAATGATGTCCAAGAAGCAGAGGTAAGTCAACTTCTTTTAGGTTTGCCATAAATACCAGAACGTTTTGCTTTCTGTACAAGATGTAAAAGTTTAGATAAATGGAGAAGCACAGAGCTCTCTTGTTCAAGTCTTGACTGAAGGTTTGATTCTTTACCTGTTTACCCTCTGTCTCTGTGTGAACATTAAAGTTTACAGGCTGTGGTATAGATTTAAATGTTGTTTCAAGCCTTCCCTTTACTCTCATCTGGCTGCCAAATCACGTCAGTGTACATCCTGGCACCATGCTGCTAGCTCTGGGTGCTAATTTACTGCGTACGAAATGTCCCTCCGTCTCCTCTAAGGTGATAACAGCTTCCTGATTCGAACCTCGGACGGTAAATTAGAATGAAAAGATGAATTCTTTTTCAGGAGCTACGTGACATCGAGATGATTTTGCATTTTGCATGTTTTGGTTTGCTTTTAACAGAAATGTCTCTTTGCATTAATAAAGACGTGACAGTGTAGAGACTGTAGTAAAGAAACAGCTGCACAGATCATCCTGATTATATCTGACACTGATGTTTATGAACATTTCCATTAACTCGGCTACACTCTTCATTAAGAGCTAACCACCTCTGCATGAATACTCCCTTTAAACAAAGTGAAATATGTGTTTGAATAAAGTCAACGTAAACAAACATAAACTGCTGAATAACTGTTTTTTTTTAGAGTTTGCAGGTTGATTAAATGATCTGAATCTTTTCTCCAGCAGGTGTCATGACAACCTGGTGAACTCTAAGAGCAACACGCCTGCACAGAGAGCCGGGGGGAGGGTGAGTGTCACACTGACAAACTGCTAATTTAGTGACGCTTACGACCTGAACAACTAAATCAAGTTGACCTGATACGGAAGCCCTAAGTACGGAAGTATACATTCATACATTTTATTTTTTTACCCGTTGATAACGAGTTCATTTGGGTTGTCATTTGGGTCTTATTTATCTTGTTATTTCTCAGGGTATCAACGCTGGTTTCCCATAAAAACTTGTTATTTTCTCGAAATCTTGGAAAAGCAGCTGAAATGTATTCGTTATCACGGCGTTATTATCCCGAGGTAACGAGATAAATAAGTGGAGATTTCGGGAAAAACAACCAAATTTATAGAAATATTTATTTTTGCGCTTTTGCCTTTTATTTGATAGGATAGAGGATAGAGAAGGAAAACAGGGAGAGAGAGATAGAGAGAGAGGAATGACATGCGGGAAAGGAGTCTCGGGCCGAACTTGAACCCGGGCTGCCCGCTTGGAGGACTATAGCCTCCGTACATGGGGCGTGACCTAACCGCTAGGCCAGCAGCGCCCCAAAAACAACCCAAATGTACTCACTATCAGGGGAAAACAGAAAAATAAAATGTTTAGATTCATGTCCTCTGAGGGCTTCTGTAGAAACACGCCCATCAACACTGAAACACGGATCAGAACAGTTTTCTGAGTCTTAAGAGCTTCATTTGTTTCGTGTGCTCATGTATGTGTTTGCTTTATCATTAATGTAAAATACGAGGTTTGCCTTTTTTAAACCCGGTTTTAAAAGAGTTAAAATGTTTAATTTCACTGATTAACAACCCTAACCTTTCCTCCATTAGAGCCCATGCAGACTGTGCATATAAAAGTGTTTAAACTACATTTTAATATAATACTCAGAATATAAACCGTCCCATCAGTGACTATGAGATCCTCTGAGTGTGTGCAGGTTTTTCTGGCCGTGCATGCATTGTGATTTGATTTACGTCTCCATTAATGTGTGAAGATCCAGTCAGTGGAGTTACGAGCAGCAGACCTGCTCAGTCAGGCCTCTTCAGCCTCCTCTCATTGATTTCTCCGTCTCGGGGTTCGGCCCCAGATTGATCACCTCTGCAGTTGTTGAGGTTGCATCTCCTGAGAATACTCCGCACAGTGTGTGTGATGGCCTCCCGATGCTCAAGTGTGATTAAGTTTGATGTTTGTGTGTTTGTCGGCGGTCACAGTTGGTCAGATGGTACTTAAGCAAATTAAGAGCTCTTGTGAGGATTAAAAGGTTTTCTCCAGAGTTGATAGGATTGTACGTTAAAGAGTCCGAGTTTGGAGGAGGGTTTATCAGAAGGTGCGATGTTTGATATCTAAACCTTGAAACCACACAGAGCTGTCTTTTTGATTTATTTTCTCAGATAATCACTCTGCTCTGTTTTTATGTCTCCCACAGGAAGCAGCAGCTTTAGCAGCTCCTGTGAGTAGTGGAGGTAAACAAGCGGGCAGCAGTGCATCTAAAACCAGTGTGAGGAGTAACAGCTTCAGCAGCAGAGGCTTGGACTCGTCTGTGAGTGGCAGCAGAGCTGGAGGCAGTTTGAAGAGAAGCAGCGTCAGCCAGCAGAACTTTGTTAAACCCCCGGGAAGCAGAGCAGCTCCTCGCCCCGCCAGACCGCCTCTACGCCTCGGCAGCAGCCGCAGCTTCTCGTCCCTCCAAACCTCCTCTCTCACCGCCGCTACGTTCAGCCGGAGCAGCCGCTCGCTCAGCAGACTGGACCAGAAATCCAGCAGAGACAGTATGTTCACTTTTTAATTTATTTCGCTTGCTAATTTACAAAATATCTATCCAGAAATCGGTCAGATATCCTCTTTTTAAATCCCTTTAAATCTTCAACGTGGTAGTAATGTTTGTAAGTGTTATTGATTCTTTTTCTTGAAAGATTTTCTAAGAACATTTTTGTCTTTGCTGCTGTCTTTAAAACAGATCACAAGGATCCAAGTTCACAGGTGAAAAAAAGACGAGCAACAGAAAACAAAGGCCCGACTTCTGGCCAGCTCAGCAGGTTCGTTGTTTTGAACTGTTGCTCAAAGACTTTTGTTTAAACGTGTTCTCTTGAATGTCGTCTTAGAGCTGTGTGAAATGTTGAAATGAATAATAACTGATAGTGATGTTGCAGTGAGTGATAACCTGCTCTGTCTTTGAAGGACGAACAGCGACCTGTGTCACGGTGACGATGCTGAGAAAATGAAAACACGCAGCTCCTCTGAGCCTGCAGAGTTCTCGTCCTCGCTGGTTTCCACCTCTGAATGTCAACATCACTGCAGCAAAGTCAAGAAACAGGTGAGTTTCACTTAAATGTGTATCATTTATATCTCGATGAGTTAAACAAAAAGTGTGGTGGTTCTGAAACCTTTTATTCTGTTTTTGTTTGTGCTGCTGTTCTGGTTGTATGGAGATATAACGTGTAGTTTTACCTCTGTTGATTATTTGTTATGTTTTGCTCCATACATGGGTTTGACATCATTCCCGGTCATTTGCAGTGGCCGTGGTTTAACCCTATTTTACCTGTCAGTTATGAGGCGGGAGGCAGACAAATCATCTTGTGGACTTGTGTTTTACAATTCTTCTTCTTCACTCTTTTGTTTAATAAATCAGCAAACTTATCTGGACTTTGAGTGACGGACGAGTCACAGTTAGAGGCCCACTCAGACTCTGTGCGGCATTCTTCAATCTTAGCCGCCACAATCGGGGTTTCTCCCCGTGCTCCAGCCTTGTCAGAGGCCGGGCGTGGCTTCCTGGTGCTGGAGCTCCCGGTACACACACACCTGCGCCTCATTTCACCCTCATCAATGGTTGAACTCTCCCATGTTGCCAGATTCTTTCTGCTCTTCATGTGTGCCTTCCACCTCCGAGCTCCAGCGCCTCAGCCACACCATCCAGCCTCTCTCCATCTGAGGCTTTTCTCTACCAGCCTCTCACTACCTGCCTTTTCCTACCAGCCCACAGTATAATCAAGTCTTCAGTGCACATTAGTTTTGTGTAATAAATCTCCTGTTCCCCTGTCTGCTGGTCTTTCTCTTTGGTCCAGTTTCAAACATCTGATTCAGAAATCGTAACAAAAGCGTTTTACGAGATCCTCAAATGAGAAACAAACAAACAAATGAAAGCTACTATAGCTTTAGTTGTGTGTCCACTGTAAGGTAAGAGGCCTCAATGCAAACAGAATAGCTCTTGGTTGAAGCTGCTGAAACTAAAACAACCTTATTTTAGTCTCACTAAGTTTGGTCTTAGTCTGCAGAGTTTTTTCTTGTGTGGAAATAAAGTGGATGAACTTCATTGAGACACATTTAAGTCGCTCTGCTGCTTTGCATTCCCTAACCCTAACCTAACCCACATAGGGAGGAAATGTTGATGAAACAGGAGCGAGTATTCCACTTGACAGGATAAGAAAGGCCGAACCTTTGCACCTTCTTAAATGGATCAGAAGAGAGGCGGGCTACAGGAGTCCAGGGTCTTTGATTTGATCCAACGTGATGTTTTTGATAAACTCTGGAGAGATGTTAATACGATTTTTTAAAGCCAGAAAATCACCAGCCTTTCGCTCTAATGTGTGTACTGAATAATTATGTCTTTAATATAATATGTCTTTTCCCACAGAGCAGAGATGGAGTGTACTCACTCTGTGCGATGACCTCTGGGATGAGACGTAACCTGGTCCAAGCCGTGTTGAAGAATGTGAGGCCCAGTCCTACAGCGGACGTCACAAGGTTCAAAAAGATGTTTTCATTTATTACTAGAAGTGCTGCGTCGCTGTTTTACTCAGATATTTTTATTTTACAGTTTTCAAAGATGTGACAACACCAAAACTCAGTCCCACTAAAAATGTAATTAAACAATATAAAGGTGGATAAAGGGGAAAGCTTTCTGGGACCCAGACACATGGGGAGGGTCCAAAGAGATTCACAAAAAACCATGGTCCATTCCTACTTCTAAGCAACAAGCAAACTATTTTCTTTGACACCTAAATCCTCACCATGACCTCTTAAAGCAACAAAAACACACTTTTTATTCACTGTTGTTTCAGTAAATTGCAGCCTGTTTCTAAACATAAGCCCCCTCTTCTTAAACTGATATGAGACTTTGTTTTTGTAATGTTACCGACGTAAGCGCGCCCTGTGAACTTAACTGTTACACCAGTTATGTCACAATCATTCGCCTATAACCGTTCCAGGACCTGCACAAAGTCAGGATGTCAGAAAAGAAAGAAGAAGAAAAGGAGGGAGCTGGCTCGGACATTTGACCCCAACATGAACTTGTTAACAAACTTATTTCAGTCAGCTTCAAAGGCTGATTGGAGCTAGCAGAGGGAGCTACAGTAATGTTAGCCAGGAGGCTAGCGCTAACAGTACTGATCAAGGTGCATACATTGATTTAAATCATATCCTGGGAGAGCCCATTCACTGGACCATTCAGGGGCTCAGACATTTCTGCAGGCGGGCCTGAACTTTACTTTTGTACCCATGTTGGATTGTATTGGAAGTGTAAAGGTTGCAGCAAGTCCAAAGTTTCTAGAAGGAGGATGTTTCTGTGTATTTGATAAGAAGCAGCAAGAACCTCAAAACGCACCAGATCGGTTTTTCAGAGTATTTTTTACATTTCTTCGAGGGGCAAACTAGTAAGACATTTGTGGGAATCCAACTTTAAATTTAAAGCAGTGTAGATGTGCAGCATAATGAAGTGATCCCAGTTCCTAAACACTTTACATTTTTTTGTTCTATCCTACTAAACATATTACCTGTTGTGTTAAGTCTTTACATTTCTTCCCACAGCTCCGTGTCAGAGCAGCAGCCACACTCACATCAGTCTGACGCTCTGCAGAAAACTGAACACACAAACAGCTTTTCACCAAACTGTGCAGAGGAAACACAAACACAGCACAAAGATCAGGAGCTCACACTGCAGAGTCCTGCTGATAAAAGCTCTAAGTCGTCCACAATCTCCCCCTGTCACATACTCTCCCCCATTTCACCCTCCACCTCCCCCGTCCCATCATCCATCGGGCCGTTACAGCAGGTGGAGGACGGTGAAGGTGCTTCCTGTTGTCCTGTTGCAGCCACACAGATCGGTGAGTCAGTGAATAAACTGGGAAGAATAAAAAATGTCATCAGAAGTTTGAGTAACTCTATAGGAGAAAAGATTTGACAGGTTCTTTTACTTTGAATGTTTTGCTCCCTCATCCTGGTCTGAGCAGAGTCACTTTAAACTAGATTATGTTATAAGAATGACAGACAGATAATAAAAACAGGATTAAGGATTGTTTGACCACAGAAAGTGCAAGTTCTGTTTCTGAAAGCTGATAATAAAGAACAAACAGAATATTCCAGGGAAAATAAAGGTTCAATAAATTTAATAAACTTAAGATGTTGCACTAAAATGTATTTCTGTTTCATTGTCTGTGCCCCAGGTACAACTGATTCATCGTCTTGTGTTGCAGGGGCAGAAAGTCGCACCTCTTCTTCCACAACTATGCCGTCAAACGGCGAGTGTTTGGATGAACGTTTAACCATGCAGAGAGAAACTGATCAAGTGAACAGCACAACGACGAGTGAAGATCAACACGTTTCAATACATGAGCAGGAAACTGGGCAACTTATCAAAGAGGTAAGGTCATGTCGAGATGTCTTCAAAATGTTTTCATTTGGTTCAAAAAATATACAGAAGCAAGTAACCTACTTTTAAGAGAAATGTAGAATCAGAAGCATGCTGGTGTTTAATCCAAGCAGCATCTGATTACGTACAAACATAAATGTTCAGCGTGACAGTTTGATTAATTTCTCCGAAGCTTGAACTGACACAGAGGGAATTGTCTCGACTGCAGCAGATAAACAGCGATCTGCAGGAAGAGCTACAACAACAGAAAGAGAGTCCTTCTCCTTCACAGGTACAACAGACACAAACATGAATATTCACACTTTTAGAAGCACCATCAGTTATACAAGTAATCATTTCTATATGAAGAACAACATGCAGGCACAGTTTATCTTAACCAAAGCTTGTTGTCTTCCTGTAGGTCGGTAATCTTGCACACGGCTATCCGGATCAAGCTCTGGCTCTACAGAGACTGCAGAAGATGAACCACGACCTTCACTCTGAGCTGGAGGCTCTGAAGAGGAGTCAGGAGGAGGCCAGAGAGGATGAGCTGAGGAGTAGAGTGGATCTCTTGGCTCAGCAGGCACAGTTACTGGTCACTGGTGATGCCACGGCACTCGCACAAGCCCATCTGGAGCAAGACCGCCGGCGGTTTCAGGAGCAGCGGGTGGAGTGGGAACGCTGTGTGGCCTCCCTGAAGTCCCAGCTGAGTGCTGCTGATGAGCAGAGGAAGGAGGCTGAGGAGCAAAGGAGGGAGGTTGAGTCTCGTTTCACACAGCTGCAGCAGGAGGTGCAGGGTTATCAAAGTCTCCAGGAGGAGGCCAGTAGTTTGCAGAAAAATCTGCAAGAGATGAAAACTCAACTTCAAGCTAATGAAGAGGCCCAGGCTCAGAAAGAGGCTCGCCTGCAGAAGCACCTCCTGCTCCTTCAGGCGAGTCAGGACAGAGAGCGAAGGAGTCTGGCTGCTAGTCTGGCACAAGCAGAACAACACTCACAGGTCCTCCAGGAGAGACTAGACAGGGCTGAGGAGCAGCTGGGGAGCCTGAATAAGAATCAGACGTGGACCAGGGACATTGAGAGAGCTCAGCAGCAGCTCCATGAGGAGCTAACGTGTACAGTAACAGCTGTACAGAAACTTCAGGAGGAGAGAGAGCAGCTGGAGTGTCGCTGTGAGGAGCTGCAGAGTCAGTTATCCGAGGCAGACGGGGAGGTGAGTCGGCTGCAGAGCCGCCTGAAAACTGACGAGACGCACTTCTACAACATGGAGCACTCATATGAGAGAGTTTCTGAGGACCTGCAGGTGGCCTTAGGGAGGGTGAAGCAGAAGGAAGCAGACATTCAGGACATAAGAGAGGGCTACGAGAGGCTGCTGGACAGAAAGGAGCAGGAGCTGATTGAAATCCTGCTGAAGATGGAGGTGTTAGGAAATAGTCTGGAGGAGACGGAGCAAAAGCTGAATGAAAAGATGAAAGATTGTAACTGCTCCTCCTCTCAGCAGAAGAATGAATCCTCAGAAACTCCTCAACAGACCTCTGATCCCCTCAGGAGTAAGGAAGCAGACAGTGGCCTGGTGTCAAACCACACAAGCGCTGTTGAACATTCAAGACCCCGTTCTCTCACAGTTGACTCATCTCAGCAGTGTGATGTCACAGCTGGAGACAACCCGGAGAGGTTTATGATTGTGATCCAGACTCTTGAGACCAAGCTGTTTGTAACAGAGGAGAAGCTAAGGGACATCATGCAGAGACTGGAGGAGCACCAGGGTCACACAGGCTGTCAGGACCCCCACCTCTGCTCCCAACTGACCCAGAGCCGAGCCAACGCCCAGCACCTCAGTCTGCTGCTGCACAGCCAGGCCAAGCAGAGCCAGCGCTTCGCTCAGGAGACAGAGAACTGCTGCAGGATGCTGGTGGGAAGGTTTCAGGTTGCACTGAACATCATACAAGTCTGCAGAGAGTGGCTTCAATCTGCACCGATTAATTTAACAGAGTTTGAAAAGCAGTTGTCCAGTGCTGCTGTCTGCCTTCAGCAAGGAGAGAGAGATGCAGAGAAACAGATGCATGAATCACGTAACGCCGGCAGAGGAGAGGAAAAGATCCTGAATGATGAGAGAAAACACTCAGAGGACGACATGGAAAGTGCAGGAAAATGTTTCATGAGGGAACTCTTTGTCATGGAGAAAATGGTGTCCGTCCTCCAGAGTCAGCATGGGCAAGCACTCCTTGTACCGAGAGAAGATGAGGGAGATGTGGCAGCCAGGTACAGAAGTTTAATCTCCCAAAGAATAGCTTTACAAACAGAGAGAAGGACTCAGTCTGGGAGAGCAGAATGTGACAACAAAGAACCTTTAGAAAGCATCATCCATTCAGTCTGTGCTGAAGCAGAGCTCATTTATGCTGCCTTAAATATTCTGCAGGAATTTGAGGGCGGGACAAACAAAAGAAATAAAGAGATAGAGCATGAGAGGAAAAGTCTGGCGGATATCACCCCCCCAGAGCTGGCTCCTTATGAGGGCAGATGTTCAGAAGAAGCAGCAGTTGAAAACGATGACAAAAAGGAAGGGATGGAGAGAGAAGCAGACTGGTTAGAGAGACTTCTATCCCGCCTGCAGAGGAGAGTAAACAGTTTACGCCAGCTGTGTCAGGAGACGTCTGATGGTGATGGAGCAGAGTGCAGTACAGACCATTGTTGGGAAATCGCTTCTGCTTCTGACTTAAATCAGATGCTGGAGCAAGCAAAGTTGATTTATTTGTCAGAGAGACTGCACTTGGATTTAGAGCAGCAAAGTGAGATGTTAAAGGACAAACTGCAAGCTCTGTGCAGAGAGGAAGAAATCAAATTTAAGGACGAGCAGGAGGCTTTTAATTACACCTTGTGTCAGCTCCAAGAGGACAACTCTGCATTAAGAGAAGAACTGGAGCGTGTTGAGCTGAAGATCATCTCAGAAGAGACCGGGAACCAGAGACTCCTGGAAAACATGCAGGAGATCGAGGATTATCACGAGGAACGGATGAACAAGCTGGAGGAAGAGTTTCAGGAGAAGATAAAAAAGCTGCAGCAGATCCACGAAGAAGAGATGAAACACTTGCATGCTTACTACACTAAGTCTTGTTTGTTCAAAGAGAAGCAGGTTCAAACCGGCACAGAAGCCCCAACTTTCACTGAATCGTCCTCACTGGACCAGACTGTGATGGAGAGGAAGACAAAAGAGGAGGTCGGGAACCCAACGATTGGAGGTGATGAAACAGCCGGGAGGGAAGCTTATCAGAAGGATCACGTAATACTTGAGGTAATGAAGACACTTGATCTTTAGAAGTGATTCGTGTCGTATCGTGTCGTAAAGCACTGCAGGAAAAATACTTTTTCTAAAAACACCTTGCAGTACTTTAGAGAAACATTATCACATTGTTGCTCGACTTTGTTGCTGCTTGTTTGTTTTAAGATTATGTTTGTAGAAAGGGTTTTGGAAACAACTAGAAGTATGGGAAGGGAGAGTGGGGATGACATGGGGCGGTTGGGTCAGTGATATCTCGGTGGTTTCTCAACTAAAAGGTCGGGGGTTTGATCCACAGCTCCTCTAAGTGTCCTTGGGCAAGACACTGAACCCAAACTGTTCCCACTGCTGCTGTGGTGTGTGAATGTGGAATTAATTTAGTAATTGGTGATGGACACTTTACATAGCCTCTGCTGTAAAAAGTGCTTGAGTCGTCAGAAGACTAGAAAAGCACGACAAGTCCATTTAGTATTCACATGCTGCACGGGGCCGAGGGTTGAGTCGACATCAGCTTCTGTACGTTGGGCTTCAACCACTGAGCTGAACCAGCACCCAAGCTGCTGCTCATTTTCAAACATGTTAATCATCTTTCTTTATTTATAGTATATTTAATCAAATATCTTATGTTAATGATCCCTGTGAGAAACTCTTATCTACAAATATGACAGAGAGCATTAATTAGCACACACAGCCGCGGTGTAACGCTGTAATTCTCTCTTATCTTTGCACCTGTATGCCTCAGCAGAAGAATCATTTGTCATTTGAATGTAGGCTCAATCTGATGAAAGTCTCACCGCTCTGGAGGAGATGCACAGAAAGCTGATTGGTGACCTGCAGCAGCAGCATCAGCAGGAGGTGGACGCTCTTCTGAAGGAGAAAGACCAGCTGCTGCAGGAGGAGTCGACCGCCACGATGGCAGGTAAACCATCGTCTGTCTGCAGGGAGCCATGCAAAAACAAATGCACTGTTGGTCTGTTGATACAAACAGAATGGCAAAGGACCTTTTGAAGAAATTGTTATTCTGGTTAAACTAATGTCTGGTTATTTGCAGTATTGATTTAGCTACAAGTTACAAAGACGAAGCTTTAAGGGAGAGCTCGTGTTCACCATGAAAAGTTGAAGGAAATGCATTTACTCAGGGGAACTGTGCCAGTCATCATGCAAGCTGTCATCTCTTTCTGCAGCTATTGTGGCGATGAGGAGAGCACATAAACAGGAGCTGGAGAAGAGCCGACGGTCTCAGCACATCAGGGAGAATGCTGACATCACACAACTACAAATCGAGCATGAGTGAGTGACTTCTGGTCCTTACACGACGTTTGTTTTTTAAAGCTGAAGCTCCTCAGAATCAGCAGCACACATCCTGCTCCATCCTTAGTTGTTTTCCACTGGACCAATTTGCATCCGTACATCTTCACGTGTTTCTTCTCTTCTGCTCCGCCCCTGCAGGGAGGAGCTGGAGGAGTTGCAGAAGGAGCTCGAGGTGTTGTCGGCTCAGCACACTCAGAAATGTCTGGAAAACTCTCAGCTGACTCAGGAGCTGCAGGAGGAGAGAAAGTCATCGATACAATACCAGAAAGAAAACCAGGAGCTCAAAAAGAAGCAGGTAAAAACACTTTCTTATATCCTGGATGAATAGCTGTTCATTCTTCGTTTGAATTAAGCAACACAAAGCAATTTATGAAATACATCTCTGTGTCTTTTTCTCTGTATCAACTTTAAGAGAAAACCAGATGAGATGACTCAGCGATGTTTCTCCCTGAATGGGAAGCAGCCGCATGCTGTCCCTCAAGAAAACGACTTCTATGAGATGGAGGTAAACGTCTGTGAAGGTTTGACCTCATGATGAATTCATTTTGAGGGGCTTTAAATGCATGTATACAGTAAATATAGTGTTCCCTTGAAAGTTCAGTATCATATACTTTAACATGCTGTCTGCTTGTTTCGTTTGTGGCAGGTGATTCTGAGGGCGAGAGAGGCAGAGATGCAGTTTCTCAGACAGGAAGCTCGCTTACTCAGGGAGGAGTTGAAGATTGCTCGAATGGTACTGAATCTGTTTGAACTCGTAACAAAAATCCTGAAGTGAAAAAAGTGGAAAAAATGAAATGAAATGAAAAACATGCAAAGCAACAAGAGAAACCTATTTAATTCAAACAACTATTTTAGTCCCTTTTGGGGCAGTTGGTTTGGAGCAGCTTGTACATAAAAAACACAAATTAAACACAGTGAACTACAGACAGAGGATTACACAAAAGAGCTAAACAAATATGTAATTGGACTAAAAAGAGATATGTTAGACAGGCTGATAGTAAACAACCAGGCGGACAAAAGGAAAACAAGTTAGTAAAAATATAAAACCTAAAGGAGTGTGTAGTTATCTCATTGCAGAGGAGATCAATCATTTAAAAAAAAACGTCCAACATAACGACGTCGTGATGGAAACAGAGAAAATTCACTTAAAAGCACCTGAGCAGAAGAAGCCAAAATATTGATATGTGTGTGTGTTTTTGTGTGTGTGTGTGTGTGTGTGTGTGTTCCAGGACAAACTGTACGCCCAGAACAAGCTGAAGGCTCTTCATACAAACAGTACGGATGAAAACAGTCACGACGTCAACAAACTCTGTGAAGTTTTCAAGTTCTCCTCTTCAGCTCGGCGGCGCGGTGAGAAACTTTGTGTTCATTATAATTTTTAATTTTTTTTTTTTTTTTTTTTTAATTTTATATACTTTATTAATCCCCTACGGGGAAATTGTGGTTCGCACTCTGTTAGTTTTAGACATGCTTCTCACACACACAGGCCTAAATCACACACATGCACAACGAGACCTGTGGACATGCATTAATGGAGAGATGTCAGAGTGCGGTGGCAGCCCCTTGGGAGGCGCCCCCTGAGCTGCTGGGGGTTCGGTGCCTTGCTCAAGGGCACCTCGGCAGTGCTCGAGAAGTGGTCTGGCACCTCTCCAGCTACCAGACCAACTTCCATATTTTGGTCTGTAGCCATGAAGCCACAGATTATCTTAGCTTTGCATTTTAAAGAACGACAAACTGTGTCCTAAAATAAATAAATCCACTTACTGGTCCCTTTCACATAAATATTTGACACACAAAGCAGAACTATTCCTTAAAGTCATTTCCTTGTCTCTTTCTGCTATCCTCATTCTCTTCCCCAGAGGACAGCGTGACAAACACAAACAACGCTGCTTTTCTGAAGAAAACAGAGAAATCCTTCCTCACGCGTCAGATCAGAGGAATGAGATCGAAGGTAAGACGTCACTGAATCGTGATGATTCTATAATTCATTGAGCAGACGCTTTTATCCAAAGTGATGTACATCAGGAAGTAAACAACATCAGGAAGTGCAAACGAACAGCTTTCAGTCTGATCGGACACAAAGGTGCTGACAGGAAGTGACCAGAGGTGCTGACAGGAAGTGACCAGAGGTACTGACAGGAAGTGACCAGAGGCAGAGCACGACATAAACAGCTGTTGTTGAGAGTTCTGATCAGCATGAAAACCATCCTAAAATCGTCATTAACAAACAAAACCATTAAGGTCGTAGGTGTTCATAAAGAGCTGGATCTTTAGCTTTCTCTTAAAGGTGCAAAGGGACTCAGCGGATCGAATGGGGTTTGGGGCGACAGAGGATCAGAGTCTACATAGATAGAGACTCTGGGTCCTGTTGTGAAAACTTTCTAGATCCATCCACCCATTTTCTTCAGCTTATCTGAGGTCGGGTCGCGGTGGCAGCAGGCGCAGTAAGTCAACCCAGACTTCCCTCTCCCCAGCAACACTTTCCAGCTCTTCCTGGGGGATTCTGAGGCGTTCCCAGGCTAGACAGGTTATATAATCCCTCCAGCGTATTCTGGGTCTGCCCCGGGCTCTCTTCCCAGTTGGGCGTGCCTGGAAAACCTCTAAAGGGAGGCTTCCAGGAGGCATCCTTAACAGATGCCCAAACCACCTCAACTGGCTCCTTTCGATGCGAAGGAGCAGCAGCTCTACTCCAAGCTCCCCCCGAATGTCTGAGCTCCCCCCCCATCTCTAAGGCTGAGCCCAGACACCCACCGGAGGAAACTCATTTCGTCCACATGTATCTGCGATCTCATGGGTAACTACCCATAGCTCATGACCATAGGTGAGGGTTGGAATGAAGATCGACCGGTAAATCGAGAGCTTTGCCTTCGCCACAACAGTCCGGCACAACGCCTGCATTACTGCTGACGCCGAGCCAATCCGTCTGTCGATCTCACGTTCCATCCTACCCTCACTCGTGAACAACTTTCTAGATTTAGAGTTTAAACTCTTTGTTTTGTTCATAATTCTTCCGTGTTTCTTTTTGTGTGTTTGCTTTGCAGAGTTTGAAAGAAGGTCTCTCCATCCAAGAGAGAATGAAACTGTTTGAGTCGTTCTGAAGAAACAAGACGAGAGAGTGGAGTCTGCATTCAGAGTAAAGCTGTGGTTTAGAAGATGTATTTCTGCACATTATTCTGTGTCACTTTTGTTGTTACACAATGTTTTGTTCGTCATGATTTTTTTACCATGTAAAACATGTTTGTGATGGTCTGTGGGGTTTGGAGAAGTGAATATTTAAGAGGAAGAAGCATCAGAAGAACCAGAAGAGGGAGCCACTTCACTCTGACTTTTCTAGATAAAACATTTTAAAAACAACAGAGTGATGATTGTACAGCACTTTGTACAGTGTAGATAAAGACTCTCTGACTGTGTTTATATAAGAACAATAACTGAGTGTGTTGGATTAGCTGTGTAAAAATGTTATGAACATATCGTACCACTAGATGGAGCAGAAAACAACCTGAACTCTGACACCAGACGGCGAGCTGAGACTGAGGGGATGCTCCTTCATCAAAGGGCTTTTTTATGTACAAAAATGTTTCAGCTGAAGAAATAAAATAAGGGATTCAGGATTTTAATATTAAAATGTAACACCGACAATATCACTCACTTTGTTTGATGACTTTGTACGACAGCATTGATATTTCATGTAAAGACAGACGATGAAGTAAACCCACACCTGACGCTACTCGAGTGGAGAGCGAACCAGAGGAGGCAACTTTGTGAAACACGTCGTTCACTCAAATGTTTTACATGCATTAACCTTTAAAGTCGATCTGAACAATACCGGTGTGTGTGCGCTGGATTACTCTGATCTTGACATTTTTAACATCATATCCTGGTACAACTTTCTCACCGAAAAATGCAAGAAAAACCAAACAGGAATCCTTAATCATGCAGCTAAAATCACCGGTCAACTGTCAGGACTTTACATGCGAGCAGCTGAAAGGAATGCAGTCTGCATCACTGAGGACGTCTCACATCCCGTTCACCCCTCGGTTCAGCTGCTCCCCTCAGACAGACGTTTCACGAGTTTATTCCCACTGAAATACTCATTTTAAACAAGGCCAGACCAACAATCCTATATAACATGCTGTGCACATGTTTCTCCGATTTATGGAACTTTTTCAGCGACTTTTTGGAGTGAATATTTTGATGTTGCTGAGCCTCAACCAAAGGTAATGTTCTGTCACTATGTGATCTTTGAATCCTGAATCTGGAAAGCTGTCTGTTCCTGCTCTAGCTGCACCCATGATGAGTAGCACGGCTGTGCACAGGGCGCCCAGCGATCCTCAACAGACAATGAAGGGTGTTTAAGTTTCCCTGAATCCAACTGACAACATCTGATTAACAGAAACCTCTGTGATGATGAAAACTGAAACCTGAGGATGAGTAAAAAGCTCTTTAGTATTATTCATCGATCGATGTTCTTTTACTAGACGACACAGAACATGAACTATACATCCAATCCACACCGTCCACTGCAAAGACTCAAATCTAGGATCGTTTATTTGTCTCGTTTCTAGTCAGAAATGTCTCATTGAAGTAATTTTCAGCCACTTTCACCTCAAAAGTCCAGATAAAATTCTAATTTCAAGATATAACAAGCACAGATTAAGGCATGAATTGCTTGTTCGTAAAAATATATTTTAATGGGACAAACTGATTTTACTTGTTCAGTGTCTTGAGATGAGATTTATTTACAAATGTAGATTCTACTTCTCATTTCAAGACACTCGAGTACATTTTGCACAAACGTCTGTCTGGAGAGGATTTAGTGATGAGGATTACAACAGGACCAGCTGTAGCTCAACCCCTAACTACGACCCCCGACTTGACCAGAACCTACAACTGAGAAGAATGAACCAGCAAAATGGGAGCACCTAGTGGTGTGGAGAGGTCATTACATTACAAGCAATTCAGGCCTTATGTTCTTGTGCTCTATATCTGGAAATAAGATTTTTTGTCTGGACTGGTCAGGTGAGTTTTGACAGGAAATTTAATAAATACACTTTCTCAGATTGTAATGTTTCAGTGCACACATCTGAGTATTTGACTTCTTGCATCCATAAAGGTTCAACAAATGTACCTCTGGGTACTAATAAAGAAACCTTGAACTATTCTTCTAGTTTTGGTTCACAAAAAGCTTCTCATTGAAATACTCTGTAAATGTAAATAAACCAGCAAGCTTTGGATTAATCTAGTGAACTGTTATGTATTTCAGTTCTTCCAAACTCTACATATCATGAACTGTTTGTTTTCTTGTTGTAGCGCTCTGGTAGCTCATGGTATGTTTTGTATGTAGCAGCTGTTTTCGTCACTGGAGGACACGCCAAACTTCTGACATCCAACTGTAAAACTAAACGTGCTGCCTTACAGTGAAATAAAATGTCCAAGTTGTTGATATTCGGTTTGGTATGAACACGATTACTACGCTGAGGGAGGATTTTCTGTTCAATAAAAACTCAACCAAATCCTCAGACGTGTAGCTCGTCATGCAGTGAAAGTGTGCGGCACAGATTGAACCAGAGCTCTCAGCTAACGAGGAAGCTGCAGCAGGAAAGCACCACATGTCCACTCCCATGTGGGACACACACTCACACTCACACACACACACACACACACACACACACACACACACACACACACACACACACACACACACTGAACCTAATTAGAGGAGCATGGAGTCTGCACAGAGTCAGCAGGCAGGTGATAGCCGTTACACAGGAGGAGAGTCAGATGATCAGGTGCTTTCACAGCAGAGACACATTTTGCAAACTCTTCTCAACGACTTAGTGTTTTAGTCACGTCCATCCTGAACGCGACGATGACATTTAAGTCACGTGCCTGGCGTTACACAGAGCTAAGTTACAGCCGCAGCCTCAGTTAACCCCGACAGCTCGACAGGAGTAAACCAGGAACGATCTGAGTTTTTATCAGTGTGTGTCTTTATTTTAAGGTTCCCAGTTTGACTTGATTCTACACACGTACGACTGATTTACAGTATCATCTACATGTACAAACATCTACATGTACAAAGATCTCTGTGTAAATCATTTCCCTCCGTGTCCTCACAGAAGACCTGATCCTGATGTTGATGTGTTCGTCAGTGTCGAGTTCCTAAAGAGGAATATCACACCTCATTAAAACCCAACACTCCCCCCTCCCGGTGACTCCTGCGTGTGAAACATGTGAGCTGACACCTCCAAAGAGCAAAGCTGATTCTTCATGTTTTCCACCTTGGACAGAAGTCGGCACCTTTTACCTTCTTCTAGCTGGCTGTGACGATATAAATAAAACTAAAACAACATTTCTGCACTTTTTCATCCTGCAGGTCAAATGAGTTTAGCCGGTTATAGTTCACGCATGCAAAGCTGGAGTGCAAACTATTACACAAAGGTTTTTATGTCATGAAAAATAAATGATGTGTGTGCTGTTTGGATGGTGGCAATGTTAGTTTGACAAAATAATCCTAAATGATGTAGGACCAGGTTTAAAGCTCGGGAAAAAGGCGACTACATTTGGACTACAGCTGAAACCGTTTGGTGAATAAGAAGTCAATCAGTCAATCAAGAAGTAAACAAAACAACGTGAAGATTTGCTTGTTTATCTTTTTCATGTGTGCGTTCACTGACCCATGAACCATTTAAGGACTGACATCACTGTAGTATGAACTACACATGAACACAAACACAAGCACTGTAAAATAGTCTACGTGGATTTTAAGCAGTTCTCTGATTGAACAGGCCACAGCGGGCTCTGCCTTTTTGAAGTCTCATATTTCTAATTTTTGATTTACATTTGCCACTGAAGCAGCGGCAGGAGCAATAATAATATGCTATTAAATCATTATGTTACAAAAAGATTGAGATTATAATCATTCTGTTTTTTGGACCCGAGCTGTTTATTTATAAAACGGGAGAAGCTAAGAGAGCTTTGGAAAGCTACAGACTCCCCACTTCCTCAGCTGCATCGCCATAGGGAGAGCGAGCGACAGGGAAACCGCAGCAATGGGGTCATTTAGAATATGCAGTCTTCTTATCCCTACAGTCTGTTGTCTTCTCTGCAGGGTGAAACCAGAAACAACCCCGACTACCATGCACGGACCGCCAAGGATAAACTAATGTTTGACAAAAACTGAAGAGCTAAGGAGACCGGTATGCTGAGCACAGACACAGATGCTAAATTGACCTGAGCTTGTATCGTTCTTTTCTAATCTTCTGACTACTCAAAGCGCTTTTACACCGCAGGTCAAAAATAATGCTATAAATTCACTCAACGAGAAACCTGGAGGTCAGACTTGTTGGACGGTCTGTTAGTCAACAAACCGAGCAAGACACCAAAACTGTTGTTTTGTTGTTGTTGATGTTTATTTCTGCTGTGAAGTCGGATATTTTAATATTGAGCTCTATGGGGATTTACTCGCTTTAGGAGACAGCCTCAAGTGGACACTCAAGGAACTGCAGTTTTTCTGCAAGTTACTTCAAGATCGGCTTTACTTCTCAGCCTCGGAGGTTGACGCCTGATTGGTTGACTGAATTTGACATGAAATAAAAGCTCATAAAAAAACGTAACAATGGTCATGTTCATAAAAAGCTCTGTGATGTCTTACTTCTCATGTCCTTACCTTCATTTCATATTCCTCTATTATCCCCCCTGCTTACGTTTCAAATATGAATATATGACAATAGCTCTGAGTACAGCTTCATTAAATGGATTTAAAGATGGTGGATTTCTCTTAAACAATAACTTCTCTCAGTTTGTTTGAGTGTGGAGTATTTTCATGCACCTGCAGAGTTTGTTCAGCCGCCCCACAAACGCTCCAGAACATCATGACTGATTAGCAGCTGATGTAGAAACACTGTTTTTACGCAGGTGCACCTGCTCAGCCCGCACAAATAAGTGACCCATTTAGTCATGCAAAGATCGATTACTGCAACCAGCACAGAGGCAGCAGAGAGAGCACGCCATGTTTCCCTAATGACCACAACAACACAAGACGTTATTCTTCCTCTCACGTGTGATTCACATCAATGTTTGTGTCTTCAAACCAGTGGGAAAACCAAAGAGCTTCATGGGTGTTTGTTTCTATTTCCAATTTGAGTTGGATCACGGTGTTACAAAATCAGGTCCAGAGGCGTGTGACCTACATGCGATGTGTTTGTTAAAACTCAAATTTGACAGTGTTTCCATGACAATGGATTAATCCTACGTGGTTCACCTGGGATAAATATAAGTTTGGCAACAACTGCAGTTTGGCACCATCGGCCTCGGCACGAAGGATGATGAGGCTGATGGATATTTGGGGAAGCACTTTGGTACAAACGACTCTTTGTGAATATGTCAGAGACAGAGGGAAGACGCTTGATGCAGGAACAGATACAGACATGAACAATAACTGACTTACAATCGATTTGGTGGCCCCACTTTTAGATCGGACTCTAAAACTAACTTGTGATGAATCAACATATTTAATTCACTGATTTCTTTGCCTCTCTGAAGCCGTCAGAGACAAATCTGTAGAAGAACGAGAGCATTGTACAAACAGACTGAGATTGTTTACATGACAATGAACCTGAACTATATTGTTCCTGTAAAACTCATAGAGGCTTTATTGGAGAAATAAACACAACTTTCCCCTTGTAGAAGGTAGAATAACAGACCTGTGTGTTTATCTGTTCTGATTTAATGCACATGTCGACTCACAGGAAAGCTTTAGATGAGGTGAGAGCACTTTGTCACCGTGAGGCGGGATGTTCATCAGTCCGGTCTGAAGCATATCTTAAATCTGGAGCACCAGGTTTGTGAAAAAGCCCCTAAAAACAGTCCTGTAAGTTGTGTACATGCAGCCTTTCTTTCTGTATGGTGGGTGCACAACGCCTCTCCTCCCCACTCAGGTTGTTTTTGTCGGTGTTGGCTGCCAACAGAGACTTCTCTACAGAATCTCAAGCTTTCCTGTTTCTTCTTTCTCTCCTCCGTGATCACTGCTGTGTTACACTGACAGGCCTGCAACCATTCTGTTGGAGGCTTTGCAGGAAACCAGCTTGTGTTATGAGATAGTGAGAATTTTATTTAACAAAATTCAGATAGTAAGAGTTGGAAAGAGGTTAATTGAGGGGAGACTCTTCCTGAAGCCTTAAGCAGAAACACATCCATACTTTGTATTTACTTAAATGACCTTCTACCACTTCATGACATAATACTTGAATTAATTGAGAGCGTGCTGATTATGTGAAAGGTGATCAAACGCTGCAGCTCGTCTCCTGAGTCCGGTTGAGTCTGGCCCACTTTGTCGTGCCGCAGTGAAGCGGCCTTTAAATAACTCGACCGGGTACGAGCTATCGACCCGATAGCACACTGCACGTCCCCATCTGGTCTGCCATCACTGACTGAACCCATAACCCATTTACAGGCCTGACATCACTGTAACAGTATGGTAACAGTATCACAGTGCTGGTTTAAAGAAACAAAAAACACACACACACATACACACACACACACACACACACACACACACACACACACACACACACACACACACACACACACACACACAGACACTGGTCTGTGGTGCAGAAAGGTTACCAAAATGTTTGCTTCTATGTGATATGGCGTGTTATAAAGAGGTACAATCTCTGCTGAGATTACGCACGATTAAGTACTGCAGCTTTAAAAAAAAAGTGTGCGAGTGAAACTGAGATCAGCGGTGGTCACTCAAAATCACAGATCTGCATGCTGATGTTTCTCGAGTCCTTTTGGAGTCTCAGAAAGATGCAAAACGTACGTTTACGTCTCTCACAGCGCTGTTTATAGCTGTGTACTATTTAATACGACAGGTGTGACGGAGAAGAAAGAGTCAGTAAACTCTTCCACACTTTCTAAATGTCCCAAACGTTAGCAATGTTTGTGCAATTTAGACAATTTCTGATAATTAAAGACAAAAAATAATTGAACATCTGGAACTTCTATTTTTGTTGCCATGGTATCGATACAGACAATATATTTAGATTTTTACTAGTATCGTACAGAAGTTTTATATTCGTGTATAGTAACAGCCCTTAATTAAAGTTACAGTTTGGTAGGGGCGCTGGTAGCCTGGTGGTTGGTGAGCGCGCCCCAGGTACGGAGGCTGTAGTCCTCTGAGCGGGCTGCCCGGGTTCAGGTCTGACCTGTGGATTCTTTCCTGCATGTCGTCCCTCTCTCTCTCTCTTCCTGATTTCTGACTGTCCACTGCCCTGTCTCAAAATGAAGACTTAAAAAGCCTCTAAAATAAACCTTTCAATTTCAGTTTGGCAGAGATTTTAGTGACGGTCAGATCTTTGTTTTAAGCTGTTCGAAACACTTTCGTGTTTATGGAAAAAGTTGCACTTTAAAAAACAAAGATGACGATGTAGATGAACAGAATGTGAAAAAATCTGGCAGTGAGTCCGGCCGATTTCCCTCTCAACATTTACAATTGTTAAGTTAAAGTGCACACTCGCCCTCCTGTAAAGATATCATCAGTCTCACTGCTTTCGTAACCACACCCTTCAGCACGAACACCCACATAGGTCAAATATTATTTCCCTTTTAAAATCAGAAAACTGACACTCAGACTTTCACAGCTGAGCTTCTTTGGAGGCCGACATTTTGCAGTATGACACACACCTTCCGACCGTGTCGTTCCTCCGCGATGGCCTCTTGTGAATCTGGGTCAGGCGGGCACTGGAAAAAACTGATCCGGTTTCTGACTTGTGAAACAAACACAAAGAATTACAAAACTCCCGTGCCGAGCCGTGCGGTTTAAATCCGGCGAGCTGCTCTTTGAAGGGAAATGTCCGTCTGTCTATTGGTCGGTCTCGGATGTCTGAACAGTTTTAAGATTGAATCCTGTGTTGCTAGTGTTTTTATTCATGCTGTCCAGAAGACGAATCCGGACGACGAGGGATAATCTCCTGACTTTTTAACTTGCACAACAAGCGGTCAACTAGTGTCATCAAAAAAATCTAACAATATCAATACTTGTTTTGATACCATGGTAACAAAAATAGAAGTCTTTAGGTGCCGCATGTTGGGTGATGTCTTGTTTTAAAGGAGATCTATTCTGCTGATCCATATTATATACTTACATATAATGTCACAATGTTGGATGTCCTTACTAAACCTCGGCAAGAAAAAGAGACAGTTTCCTGCTCTTGGAAATGTTACTCCCCTTTTACCATATTGGGAATGTAGCTAATGCTCAGCATGAGCTTGTGCTTGCCACAACGAGCCAATGGGCTTGGATCAGTGACATCATCGCAGTGTGATATCACACTGCACTTTTCAATGAGGGGGGCTAGAACCGAGCGTTACATGCAGCTACTGCTACTGCTAACAGGAGGAGGTAGGAGAAGCCGCGTTTCCGCGGACTTTCAATTTTTGCACATAGATGTGCCTAAACATGCACAAGACACCTGGAGAACACACTAAAGAGCATATACAACCAGAAAAAGCATAATATGGGACCTTTAAGGCCCTGACACACCAAGGAGATCGTCGGCCGTCAGTCCTAGTCGAATTTTGTAGCTTAAGTATGTCCTGTAAGTGTTTTTTTGGTTGTGTTTGGTGTTGTTCCCAAATGTTGAAAGAAAACTCCTGCACCCTGTCTTGTTTGTGAAGGATTTACTAACACAGGCTCTTTAGAGTCAGGAGCTTCACACGTAGGTTCCTCTATCAGGGTTAGATTCACCGGCTATTGGTTAAGTGTTCACCATGTTTGCCAGAAGTTTGTCTTTTTCTGTTTTTGATAGTAAAAGAGTGATATTTATGGTCTTGGTCTTGTCTCGGTCTCACCCTGCCTTGGTCTTGACACGGTCTCAATCCCTAAATGTCTTGGTCTCGGGTATTTCTTAGTCTCAGTTAGTGTGGTCTTGACTACAACACTACTATCCAGTGCCCCAAAATACGTTCATGACGACCATGTTACAGAAATTTAAGGTCAGGGTCAAAATCAGCCTCTTGGTCAAGAAATTAACTGATATCCTCCTTTTTTCACGCATGCAAATATTACACACAAAGAAGAAGGAGCAAGAATTTTCCTTCATGTCTCTCTTCAAAGTCTGGGGTCTTTCATCTGGAGCCCCTTTGCTTAAGGTATTTGATCACTTCTTTGTTTCCATTGCTTCTATTGTTATGGGTAGATTCACTGTACCGTTCTAGCCAATGAGCCCAAAGTGTCATTTACTGACTGAGGTGTAAAGAAATGTCGCTCCACGTAGCAGAGGTGTTGTCCATTCCTCAAAGAAAGACTGTTGCAGAACAATTTAACCTTATCAGAGAAATCCATTTGAGAAGTTGGTCTCTGGGGTACACGTCAGTCCTGAATAAACCAGTTGGTTCCTTCAACTCTTGCACTGCTGACCAGCACTGGTGCAACACTTGGTCGGGGGAGAAGCATGTAGTCTCCAAATGCCAAGTTTCTACAGTGACACGGTGAGAGGGAGGGGGAGGACGAGAGCTGAGCAGTGAGCAATAGTTCACTGGATGTGGGATACAGAGTGGGATCTGCAGCAGAGCAAGATCAGATAGCTCATCTACCAAGAAAGTGAGAGACTGTTGACTACATATGACTCTAAAATAAGCTTTGAGGAATCGATTTTTTTTGATTGGATTGGACCCCGCGGCTCACGTGAGCCACACACATTTAATTTGGGATCGCTGTGATCAAGACATCGAGGGTCAAAATAAGACTTCACTGCTTTACTTCAGTCATTTTCTGACTCTTGACTGTTTCTGATCGACTGGATATCACAGGAGGAGTAACTTTGGAGGGCTTGACTGTTTGTGATTGTAATGCTCTCCTCGCTGAGGGGGGAAAGAGACGCGTTTAAACTCGGAGGCAAAGACATGAAGGTGCACTGGGGACGTTTACTTTTCTGCCTCAGGAGGAAAGAGTGGTTCTACCCGTAAGTGGAGAGAGAAGCCATAAGAAGCCAGAAGAGAAACATGCAGAAGAGAAATTAAGGAAGCCTGAGAAATATTAGCAGTTAGCAGCAGTTTGGCTAAAAATCTGGAAGATCTCGAAGGAAACAAAAGTTGGGAGCCCTTGCACACGAGGTAAGTTGTTTTCTGATTTTAGACGGAAACATTTAAATGTGTAAACTGATTCTCTGTCTTGTGGAGTGTGTGTGTTCAGTTTAAATATTGAAATAGTTTAGTTCTTTGGCAGGGAAGTCGACTAATCTCTGCCCGAGCACTCAGATCACAGCCCAGCAGGCAAAGTGTGGCTCCTGTGAGAGCTGAGGAGCCGTCACACAGAATATTAGATATTAATATCCTTTGGACACCCAGCGTACTGCTTCCTAGCAACTAGAGCACTGAGGAACACACACACACACACACACACACACACACACACACACACACACACACACACACATATGCATACATAACTAGAGTCTGAGTCTGAGATCTTAAAAATGTCGACTTGAATCCCAAAAGAAACTGTAAACAGAATTCATCCTCGACTTGTTGAAGCACCTGTTGTCTCGTTACCCGTTCTGCAGGGTATCCATGTGCAGTACAAAGACACCTTGTTGTGTTTGTATTTCCATTCACAGGTTTTAAATCCCTTCATAGCTCCACATTATAAAAGATGTGGTTCATTATTTTGGTGTTTGACTCTCTTTGGTGTTTTTAGAGATTTTAAGTGTTCTCTAATGTGCGTCCCAAATCACAAACAACATAATCAACATCCACCAAGACTATAATTAGCTTCCTGCATTACTGTGCAGTCTTGTTATTACTCCTATTGCATTTATTTTATTATATTTTTAATTTGGTAATGTAGTGGTTATCACGATAAACCGGGCGGAAACAACCTGTGTTGGCTCCTTCATTATTTCGTTGTGCACGGTGTGCTCTTGTTTTGGCTCTTTGCAGCTGTAAATGTATCTTATCTTATATTTGACGGTTTATTCTGTTTTATTTAATCCCTCTGACAGCAGGAGTGCTGCTGTTCTGTAGCTGTCTGCCTTATTATTACCTCTATGATCTACTCGTATGTGTAAACGTAATGAGAAATAAACCCGATTCTGTTTCTGATTCTGTAAAACATCAACAGAAGCAACATGTGACCTTGTGCTGACCTTGTGCTGACCTTAGGTTGACGTGTTGTCCTCTGAGTTCCTCGAGTCCGACGTGACGGCGAGGCCGCGTCAGATTTTAATACTTGAAATGAGCGAAGTTCCCTCAGATGGTCCTGTGAATCATTTAAAGAAACAGAGCAGTCAAACCTCAGTTAAGAAACGTCTCTATTTACAGCTAAAAAAGACATGAACATAACACAGCGCTGAGTTTATAGTCTCGGTCATAATACGGATATAAAAAACTGAACGTCAGAGTTTATTCTAAGCATGGCAGTGGCCAATTATCTCTTCAACGCTGTGATGGATTGACATTTCATTTTATGAAGACATACACGATTCCCACCGACTGAATCCTGCACATTTTGGTGATATCCTGATTTTTCCTCTAGCGCCACCTGGAGGTTAAAATGTGCTTGTAAGTGGCTGAAAAGAATCCGATCATCAAGCTACATCTTCAAGACGAATTTTCAAACTTTCCAACATATTCGGTTTGTGACAAAACGATCCAAACTCATCACATGCTTATTAGCTGTAATGTTTGTTTAGTGCCAATTGGCCAATGTTAGCTAACATGCTAAGTTGGTGAAGATGGTTAAATTGCTAAATAGGTTAACATTGTTATTGTGGGCATTTACATGAAATGATAATTCTGACGGGGATTCGAACCAGGATCCTTCTCGCTGTGAAGAAACAGCGCTAACCACTGCACCACCGTGTAGCCTAGAACTCATAACGTGTTATTCAACTCTCTAGATTTTCTATTTGTTTCTATGGTTCTGTAACAACTCCAGACTCACAGAATCAGAATTTTATGACCGTGATTTAAGGGTTTGAGACTTACTGAGCTTCATGCTACACAGTTAGCTGAAACTTCTTTTCCTATAATCAACTAGCTGAATATTCTTAAAGCTGCAGTCGGACTGATCACAATAAAGAGCTTTCTTTTTTAAAACAAGGCCCTGATCCAATGCAATTAACTCTTAGATATGAAACCATTACTATGTGAGACTGTCACGTCTGCTGTGCCAATTTTTCTGCCTCTCTTTTGCATCTCATATTATTTTCCAGTTCTTCCTCTCAGGGGAATCACAGCCTCATCTCAGCGATCCAGTGCCTCTAATAGTCTTGCCAGCTGGAGGAAACAGAAGATACGTCACATAAAATGGCAGGGCATTGGATTAGCTGGCTATTTCTGTACCTTGTTGATCAGAGAAACATGAATAACATTGTATAAACCGCTGTGTTCCAGCCAAGAGTAGATAAGAGAGGCAGAACAGAAAATCAAATGTATGCTAATAAAGTCATTACAAATGAAGTTATAAAGAAGTTATAAAGAATCCCTTACAGCAGTGGTTGCCAACATTTTTACTTGCCCCCCCCCCTTCTTGTATCTAAAAAAAGCTGAGCCCCCTCAGTTTTTGCTGTTATTTTGGTAGTACAGTGAATAATTAGGAAATCAGGAGAGACAGGGAGAGAGAGAGAGAGAGAGAGAGAGAGAGAGAGAGAGAGAGAGAGAGAGGGGAATGATATGCGGGATAGAAGCCACAGGTCAGACTTGAACCCGGGCCGCCTGCTTGGAGGATTGTAGCCTCCATACATGGGGCGCGACCTAACCGCTAGGCCATCAGCACCCTGAAATCATGACTTTATTTGTGATTTTCTTGTGTATGCAGACTATGCACATATCTAATAACAATAACATGTTGATAAATGATGCAGCACTGTTCTGATCTGTTTCCCCACAGGTACATTTATTCATATTTAACTTTAGGGTGATGCACTTTTTCTTTACAGAAGCGACACTGGCAGATTGTTGAATACTAATATTTGACCTTTCCCTCCTTCACAGAGCACTTCTTCTGTTCCTCACTTCTCAGTTCCAGCTGTTACTGAGTTTGTTCGGGACGGAGCTGTAAACCTTCCTATGAGCCTGGTCCGTTTTGTGTGAGGCGGGCTGTTTGAGGCCACGTGGCTGTGCCCCTCCGAGGCATGAGTGTGGGAAGGGCACACCACCATCACAGCTTCCCGTCCTGTGAAGAAGAAGGCCTGAGACTCAGCACCATGCCCGCTGTTGGCAGCTTCGGCAATGGAAAGATTCACACCAGACGTAAATACCACAGCCGGTTTGTCGGCAAGACTGGTCAATGCAACGTCCATTTCTCCAACATGGACGAGAAGTCGCAGCGGTACATATCTGACATTTTTACCACTTGTGTGGACATCCGCTGGAGATACATGTTCCTGCTGTTTAGCCTGGCATTTGTGGTGTCCTGGCTCACCTTTGGCCTGGCATTCTGGGTAATTGGGCTCCTCCATGGCGACATGGACCATCCAGCAGAGGACGACGGTTTTGTTCCGTGTGTCACTGAGGTCAGAACCTTCGTGGCAGCTTTCCTGTTCTCTATTGAGACCCAGACGACCATTGGTTATGGAGCTCGCTGTGTGACAGAAGAATGCCCGGCAGCTGTCTTCATGGTGGTCTTTCAGTCCATCATGGGCTGCATCATCGACGCCTTCATGATCGGTGCAATCATGGCCAAGATGGCGAGGCCCAAAAAGCGAGCAGAGACTCTACTATTTAGCCACAATGCAGTCATCGCTTTACGTGACGGGAAACTGTGCCTCATGTTCAGGGTTGCTAATTTAAGGAAGAGCCATATAGTAGAAGCTCACGTTCGAGCCCAGCTGGTCAAACCTCGTTTCACGGAAGAAGGCGAGTACATCCCCCTGGATCAGATGGACATGAACGTAGGCTACGACAAAGGCACCGACCGTCTGTTTCTGGTTGCACCTCTCACTGTCATACATGAGATCGATGAAGAGAGTCCGCTGTTTGGCATCAGTAAGCAAGATCTGGAAACAGCAGACTTTGAAATAGTCATCATACTCGAAGGGTTGGTTGAGGCCACAGCGATGACGACTCAGGCGCGCAGCTCCTACCTGCCCTCAGAGATCCTGTGGGGCCACCGCTTTGAGCCGGTCATCTTTGAGGAGAAGAGCCAGTACAGGATAGACTACGCCTACTTTCACAAAACATTCGAAGTACCATCCACCCCCAGATGCAGCGCCAAGGACATGGAGGAGAGAAAATTCTTAACATCTGGTGCCAACTCTTTCTGCTACGAGAATGAGCTGGCCTTCATCAGCAGGGACGAGGAGGAGGAGGGGGATGCAGGGAAAGACAGGAAGTGTTCGTCAGATTTAGTGAATGAGCAGGCTACTTCCGGGCGAGATCAAAAATCCTCCCCGAAAGAATCAGAGATTTAAAAAAAATAGGGTTTAGTTTTGTTTGCTTGTTTTTGGATGCAGTGAAGCATCATGGGAAGAACCCTATGACTGTCACTCTTCTGACATGAGGATACCACTAATGACATGAAAAGGATTTCCATCATACAAGCAAAGTTAAAAGTCGAACATTTCTCATCGGATTAACTTTTTATCTTCCTGAGAGGGTCACAAAGATTTACCAAACGCAAACAGAACTGTATTGTTTCAATTTGCCGACGACAGTAGTCATACAGTGCATGACATTAGCATAGCTTTGTATGAATATTTTGGGAAAAGTTTCATAGTTTGGTGAGAATATCTGTAGGTGCTGTTATCCTTCCTCAAATACACTTTGTAAACCTGAGTGTGGAGTGATGAAACATTAACCAAAACGGACCTATTCCTCCAGACTCATGTGGTAAAAACAGAGATGTAGATCAACGCTGGATTTTCATCTTAATGATTTATGTGAACAATAGGACTCTGAATAATATATATTATATGTAATTGGAGGACTTGTGAGTGGGCGTAAATAAATGTGTGTATGGGCTGCATGTAACGATGGGAGACACAAGAGGAAGTAGATTTACGAACACTTCAAAACAGGAAAAAAAGGCTCAACGGTGCGTGATGTGTTATTAATGCCGCCAAGCCTTTAATCAGGTCAGACTATACATCTCTGTCTTTAACTTTCAGCCAGCAGGGAACCACTGACTGATTGGCCGATGTAACGACCTAATGAGCATTTGCTCTTTTCTGGCTTTACTGTTACTACATTTCTATGCTCTCCCATGTAACACATGCAGTTAACTATAATAACAGATGGGAGGCTTTACACTGGAAACCTGTATATGTTCCTGAAACAACAGGTCTTTGATCTCAGGAAGAAGTAGACTAAAGCAAGTTAATCATTTGGATCTGTCAACAGATTTCATCAGCCGAAGCTGACTAGCCACTAACTATAGCTTTTTCAAATATGCACCCCCGGAAACTTTTAGAGAAATTTGGAGGACGGCTTCTGAAATCCTCCTGATCTTGTTGTTCACACACTTCACAGTGGGACACTCTCTCTGTCAGAGGGGAAGGGCGGGTGGGGGGGTCTCCTGGGGCAATACGTGACATAAATAGAACGCAAGGGAAGTGGAGGACGAAGCAGCAGAGTCCGCTACACAACGCTATAATGGGAATATTTGTCTTTCTATCAATGCTACGTGTAGTTGAACAGAATCACATTCTGAACTAAAGAGTGGAGAAGATCATACTGGAGAACAAGAAACAGAATGCAGCAGGTTCATTAGAGCACGGAGATCATAGAGGTGGCGTGCAGACAGTCTATGGTCGTGCAGCGATCACAAAGAATAAACGTCACCACCCCCTCCCACTCGCTCGAGGTGAATTCTCCTGATTATATCCTGCTGCTTTGTCATCACTCGGATTTTCTGCTTAAATATTCTGAAGTGGTGTCAGGAGAAACTCTGGATAAAGTCAGGGAGAAAATGTGGCCGCTCACACATGGAGCTCCTCCTGAAAACTACAGAAGATTTTCAGGAGTTTTGTGCTAGCATGAATAAGGCTATACGAGCGTATTATTCCAACACAAGCTCACTTTTTATCGTTTGAGACACACTCTCTTTAAAGTAAGAAAAGGGTCTTACATAAGCACTTGGATACATCATGATGTCCTGTCTTAAAGACTGAGGCTAAAGCCAAAACATGATTCAGATTTAAATCCTATTTATATTCATCATTATAATTTCTCATGAGATGTTATAGAAACAGCCGCCCAGCTGGCCCTGGAGTAGTCTTTATCACTATCACTTATCACGTTTCTGCACACACGCACAGCTTTGAAGGGAGTAAGTGTGCATCCTAGTTTTTCTCTGACCTGCTCATGGATCACACACAGTACATTCATTCTTATGAGAAGTCATACGTAGTCGTACAGACCTCTAAAAACATTGGTTATATGCACCTAGTAATAATGTGGTTCGAATAATGAATATGTCATATAACAGCTGATGTCGACTTTCTTTGTCTTGGGCGGTGCCGTCACCCTCTTTTCTTTGTTTTAATAGGGCAGGTACAGGAGATATTAGGTCACACTGTGCACCACAGCTTCACTTATCTCAGGTGAGATGAATTATTTCCCCCTCCCCATTCCTCTAACTAAAGCTCCATGTGGGTTAACTCGTTCACCAGACTGCGACTTCAGCAGAGTTCAACACGTTTGTATTTATATCTTGCTGACTTGTGCTGAAAACATCAGAATGAGGGTTACTCTAGAAAACAAATGGTTCCTCTGAGCCAGTGCAAAGATCTTCAGCATGTCTTATTTGTACCTTTATCACGACGATATTGTAAATATATCTATCTTCATTTTGGGGCTTAAAGGTCATCTCAGCTGTTAGAGGCTAAGCAGTAATAGATTATTTAAAATATCAGTGTTAATATCATCGTTTCTTGAGCAAAGCAGGAACGTGTCTTTTTTCTTTCTGGACTGAAATATCTGATCTCTTCTTGTCTTCCACTGAATGCAGTTGAAGTTGAAACTCTGAGTTGCACCTTGTTTTCTCCTCACAGGGGTTCGGTTTGTCTCACAGGACGATCATTTGTTTGATTGACAGACAAATAAAACTTGTTGATACCTATAATAAAATCTATCTCACAAAGCCAACAGTTTTCTTTTTTCTCTCGGCACTAACTACAGTACAGTGATAATTAAACAATAAGCATCTTCTGAATGCATTTGTTGTACAGATAAATCAATTAAAAGCAGCCGTGGAGCAATAAGGAGTCTGGCTTTTGATAAACACGGAGGAACAGGCTGTGATTTATGGCTGTGATTTGGTGGAGCCGTATCTGGTTGGGGTCAGAGGTTTCTTCTTTCACTCTTATGCAATCAAACAGGCATGTCTTTGCATGTACACAGAACACTTGGCAGTCCTGCTTGATTTCACTGCCCTGCAACCTTGATCACTGAAATAGAGATCACATGGACATAAGGGAGGACTCACACACAAAACAACAACGGAAACTTAAAGGTACCTCATGGTAGAAACATTATAATTATTAATAAAACAGTGGCCATTAAGTGCAGTCAGCATCCTATTGCCCTCACGCAGCAGAGTATCATAGGATGACCACACTGACTGTTTATAAAGATGGAAGATAGTCTCCACCTGCAGCTGTTGTACAAATCTAAAGCCCAAATAACCCAAAACAGGGAGGACATATTGCAAATTTGGAGTCTGAGTCTGTGCGGTAGAAATCCGGTGCACACAGCACCACAGGATTCTCATTTGTCCACAGAGCTGTCAATCATGGTGTGACCCACTTTTATAGATCAAGCAACTAACTAAAACTTCTAAGAAAAATGAACACTGACATAAATCAGCGTGATAGGAACAGAGGTTGTCATGACACCAGAATTTTAAACTTCAATATGATGCTAGTAAAAATAAAGTGATATCGAAACCTGTTCCCATACTAATTGAAAAAAAGGAGTTCTAGGAATACCATATTCATACTGGGTAATATCTTGTTTTCAAACTCCTGCCCATTGTCTCAGTTTTTACTGAAACACTGTCAACGTTTCAGCCTGAGAGCTGCAGAGCGCTGAATGCTACAAAATGAAATTGTACCCTGATGACACAGTCGGCACAAATACAGCACAGCCATGATGCTAGTTTCAATACCTTCATCAGAATATAAAAAGAGCGGTGCACAACCCCACAGTATGATGCATTTATGTATTCATGAATAAATGTGTCTTACCTCTATGTAGTTGACAATCTGACGTTTGCAGTGATGTTTATCCTGACGGTGCCCGAGTCCTCAAAACAATCCACAGACTGTAAGAGACAAACAGAGAAAGAACAAGGTGTTGTTTTTCTATGTTATTGCACCTTGAGTTCACACATTTGAAGTCTTTGCAGTCAAAGTTGCTCCACAAAATGCCTCTAACTTAGAGCCTAGAATAGTTTTTGTTAAATTAAAATAAATCTGTGATAGCTTCTGCAAACAGACTGAATAAAGACAGACATTTGTTGATGAGGAAATCATTTAAATTCCCTTAAAAACTATTCATCACTGTGTGTTTGGTTTTAGAATAATAACACCCAGGTTTGGTTTTATGTAATAATCAGTGAGCTGCCCTGTTAGCTTAAGAGCTAAAAATGGACATATGTGACATTTGACTTGTTTGGCACAAAAACATTCAGCAGAAGAAATCATTTGGTGCTGTCATGCTTACTTCAAGGAAGATAATTAAGGGTCAAATGAGAGTTTAATTTCTCACTTCATGAGAGCTGTGCATCCTCCGAGATGAGCTGTGTGATGGAAGGAGCTCCTAGAATAAACCGGGATGCATCCCACCCACTCAGCCGTGTTGGAGGATGAGAAGCGTGGAGAGTCAGTGTTCCAACATGCAGAGTGGGCTGCTCAGAGGTAAATTCAGACTTAATTGCAGGGGCTCTTTTCTTCGCTGGTTTCCTTCAGCTGCCTGGAGGAGGTGGAGGCTGGAAGAAAAGTAACATGATGCAACAGCTGCACCTCCCTTTTCTAAAACCAGAACTTCTGACATTTTAGACCTGAATCGTGTTGATCCTGAACTTTCAATTACAAATAAATCAATTGTGCCAAAGACTCTGTGAACCTTTTCATCAAAGAGCTTCTCCGTTATACAGAGAGTTAAAAATGTTGCATATCTGAAGCTTTAATATTTGGGAAATATGGATATCGTTCTCATTGAAGCAGAGAAAGTTCTTACTGTGTCTTAAGTGCATCTGTCTCATAATCCAGAGTAAACTAGTTTGTTATCTAAAGGAAAACATCTTTGTTATTTTGTAAAAATCCACTTAATATCACAAAAAAGGCTGTTTTCTTTGCTCCCCTTTACAAAGCCCCTCAATGCTCTGGTGAGAAAAAAAAGCTGTTTATAAATCCATCCCATGGTACACTGGCGGGACGCACAGATTTGTAAACTGTGCGCACAGTTTTGCAATCTATACTGAGCACTGCAAGGCTCATGTAAAATAAAAGAATGAGAATGTTCTAAATGTATTCCCACGGTGTCTGTGTGCAAGGACTTTCAATTTGTGCACACTTTTTTGCAATGCAAATACAGGCGCGCAGTTTATGAAACCGGGCTCACGGTTTGCATATCCGTGCGCGTGGTTTGCAATTGCGTGCACACAGATTTTCAAACTGAGCCTTTCCTTACTTGTCATGATTGTTATCACAGTTAAAATTAGACTAACTCTCAGTTTTTAAGTATAGTAAACACACCTGTAATAACTTCACTGCAACGAAACAAAACTACAAATCTTGACCTCAGTGTTTAGTTGTGAGTCCTCAACATCAAACTGTGATCCAATGAACCTGAGGCTCATTTCTTAGTTCACCACAAACATTCTGTATCCCACTCTTAATTATTATAGTTTTTGTAAAAAATCTTCCGACAGTCGATTCTCTACTTCTGTTTGTTCTCAGGGACTCTTGGCTGTTATTTGATACAGACTCATAATCTGGGGTGATGCATTATTGTCAAAGATAAACTGACAAATGTTAGAAGGATGTCTAAAAGTATTGGATGACCACCCATTTATGTAAGACTCTTACGTGATACAATTTGAATCAGGATCCGTTTGTGTTGATGGGAAACGGAGAGGGAGGGTTGGAAATACATGTTGTGTTCCTTGGCTCATGGACGTGACATCAGGACAGAACAAGTGAAGGAAAACAGTCTGAGCATCTTGGTGATATTATATTGCAGCCTTGTTTCCATTCACAGACACATCTGATGGCTCAGGCCGTGTCGTATTATCATTATGAGGGGTGTGGACGGCTTAAAGGTCAGAGAGGTCACCTTGTGAATGGAATATCGCTGGTGGGAGTACACCGGCTGGACTGGGAAAATCTGACCAAAGGAATGGATTCTGAAATCAGGAGAGAAGAAGAAAGAAGACTGTGAAATACTCGTTATTTAAGAGAGGCTACACAAAGAAGAGCATACTTGAATTTTCATTACATTCAAAAAACACCTAACAACAAAGAACTTTACTTTTGAAAATTAATCTTAATACTTCTCCTGATTTGCTAACATAAACTAAAAACAGTTGACAGATATATAATCACAAACAAGTCTGTATACTGCTCTCAATCATATGATAGTAGGTTTTTAAATATAAAGTACAACACGGATAGCTGGCAGCGTGTTATCTCATCCCTCTGTGAGCTTGTTGCCAACATGAACAGGTGAACAGATCACAGGTGTCTCCTGACTGCCACATTGCTCTGACATGACTCAGCAAACATCCATCACAGGTGACGTCTGCTTTGACTCACATTTAGTGTATCAGCAGCACTCATAAAAGACAGTTAAAGCCAGTATCAGTAACCAACAGTACATATCAGTGTTTACTGTCTGATCATCTTTATCTCTGCAAGTTATTTTGCCCGTGGAGACATCCATCCTCCAGCTGATCACATCACTCAGCAGTACGAGCCGCTCCAGTCGCGACTCCTGCAGACGTACAGTATTTGATTACAGCAACAGGCTGATTATATTACAGGAGTCACTGACTCAAATACCTCGAGCAAAACACAGAGCAAATGCACAACTTCCTGCAGGGGAAGAACGAGCAGAGAGACACTCTTACAGGCAGGGTCAGTTTGGTTTATCGCTCTTAAAAGATCTGTGAAAGGACACTCTGAATTCAAAAATGATGAAATACTCATCAGAGTAGAACAGGCTCTGTCTCTAAATGCTAAATGGTAAATGGACTTGAGCATGTATAGTGCTTTTCTAGTCATTCTAGCATGTCACACTTACACATTCACACTCATTCACACACTGATGGCAGTGGTTGCTATGTAGGGAGACCATCAGAAGTCACTAATCCCATTCATACACATTAATGCGCCCCGGACGAAGCAGCGGGGGCAATTCGGGGTTAAGTGTCTTGCCCAAGAACACATCGGACATGTGGCTGCAGGAGCTGGGGATCGAACCCTCGAACTTCTGGTTGAGAGACGACGACTCTACCACAGCCGCCCATCTCTACCTGATGATAATTCATCTCTAATGCTCTCATGCTGTTTCTCTCTGTTTTGTTTGTTTTCTATAATTTCCAGTAGCAGAGGAGGGGAATTGTAGGTAACTATGGTGATGCTTGATTGTTTATTTCATGACAAGGTTATTATCGTTAACGAAAACTAACGGAAAAACTAAAATGTGAAAAACTGTCTCGTTAACTAAATAAAAATTAAAAATTAGGCTTTACCAAAAAGCAATAACTAACTGAAACTCTATTATGTGTTTACAAAACTAACTAAAATAAAATGTATAAAGAAAATGTCCTTAGTGTTTCGTCTTTGACAGAAAGCATAGTGAGTGATACTTAGCTCATCCTTCCCATTTGTCTCAGGTACATCACTTTACATTTTGGATGAGCTTGCTGACTGCTTAAAACAAAACTTACTATCACTTATAAAATAGTTTATAGGCTTTTTTTTAAGAGAAGTTGCTGCATATCTTTCCCTGAACCATTTACAACACAGAGACAAAAAGTAACTAAAACTAAGCATTTTCACAAAATAAAATCAGACTCATCCACGGTTACCATGGCAACAGCAACTGCCCGGGCTGTGGCTCTCGTTAGTTCTAGAGACAAAGCTCATGATAATTTACTTTTATCTAACTTTGTGACTTACAGAGCAGCTCGTTTGGACACTTATCTTCTTAGCCGTCCTCTTGCTCCATATTATCCTCCATTTTTATCAAGTTAGCATTTCCGGTGCAGTTTGTGATAATTAGCATCGACTTTCCGTCGGCAAATCTAACGCCGCCTATAATACGCGGATTAGAAGAATTACTTGTATTTCACTAAATAGGAGATACTTGTAGTTTAATACAGTCCACGAATATTTAGGGTATTGTAGCTTGTTTATTTATGTGTTTGTTTTTAGGTAGCCTGTTTATGAAGCCCCGCGTGTGCGAAAACAATTGACACGATAAGAACCTATCAGATCGCTCTTAGCAGCAGAGGTCAACGGTCAACTCCACCCACTTTACAGGAAGTACATTAGAACTACAGATTTTAATATTTACAGTCTATGATAGACAAGCCAGGTAGATTTGCTCTTATGTACAAATAAAAAATGTCATATTAACATTTTTGGTACATTTCAGCACTTCTATCTGCTTTTGTTTTACATGTGAACATTTTAAATACTGCAAAGAAATTCTTTATTTTACCTTAAAGGCAAGAGCCAAACTTTAAATCCATCTCCTCTCAGGACTGTTTACCATGCGGGAAAAATGATCAGCTATCACAGCATATTTAGACAGAAAACTAAAGCAATTGAAACTCACTTCTGCACTAGATCAATCCCCCAGACTTTAGAGGGAATTATTTCTTCACTAAAGCTCATCAAAACACGTTTAGTAGAACTCTTACTTTGCTCTTATAGTTTCAACATAATCCTGAGATTATAACTATTCGACCTGTTGAAAAGCTCTTGAAGCATTTGTTCGCTGCCCTCGTGTGGTGAAATGATGTCATGACAGTAGAGAGCTTTTTTCACTGCAGCAGTCCTTACATACACAATGATCATTGTTTAAAATCTTAAAATGCAAAACATATTTTCATGTCATTCATCATAGCTTATTAGGTTTAGTTGTGAGCTATAAACGTTGTTCTTCTTTTGTGCTCGTTTCTTGAAGATGATCCAGCTAGAACATGCCAAAGCCAGAGAAGAAAGGATGGATTTTATTATTAAATACATTTTATTACATAAATGACATTATTTTGACAGTCCGGCTCTTTAAACATAAACATAGTGCTAAACATAACATGTACTCTGGTTGGGTGGAATTGCACAAGAAGCCATGCATTCCTTTTTGTCTTCTCCATTTTGAGGTTTGTTCAGGTGTTCATGTTCTGTATTTTTATATTTGTAATTATTTGATAAAGCCAGCCACAGACCCCCCACCCACCCACATCCATTATTGGACACCCCTCCCCCACCCAGGCTCCCTATGCAGAGTTTCTGTTCAGCCCCAGTTGAGCTCTTCATCTGTAGCAGGCAGGATGTCTGTAACCAGGCCGGTGCCGATGGTTCTGTTTCCGTCCCTCAGAGTGAACCTTTGACCTTTCTCCAGAACCATCGGCTGGCGAAGTGTGAGCATCAACGAGGTGTCCTCCCCGGGCATCACCATATCCTGAACAGACACAAGAACGCACAGGTGAGTGGTTACTGTCCTTCAAAACATCTTCAATGTGCTGCTTCACTTCTTAACCGACTGTTAAAGAACGAGAACCAAGCAGGGTGAGTGAGCTTTAACTTCCTACGCTCCTCATTTTGATTTTAATGTCCTATTTAAGTTTATGTCTTATTCCTTTTAAGCCCTGATTGTTGTTAATGGTTTTTTTAACTCTGTAAAGCACTTTAAATGACCCGACGTATGAAAGGTGCTTTAAAAATAAACTTGCCTCTTCTTCGTTGTAAACGGATCTCATTTCATTTTGCAGGAACAAACTTTTATTTTCTGTCTAAAACAGAAACCTTAAAGAATCCAACACACACTGAACACGAGATTATTGAAACTAATTTTAGGGTGAATAACTTCATCAAGTAAATACTGTATTATCCTCCTCTGATCACCTTTAATATAAACACTGTAACATCTCTCTGCTTCCTGTAAATTAACCATCTGTTACATAATGAAATATTCTATTATCATGTTTGTACTCCTCATCACTGCACTGTTGTTTAGTCTTGTACAGGAGTCTTTGTTTATTTTGTGTTTACTGTTGATATTTAATGTTGGACTTGAGTACAGAGAGAGCAAAGTTCACCGTGTGTGTCAATAAAGCCGATTCTGATTTCTGAAAATGAAATCCTGAGGTCCGAAATGTCTTCCAGAGGACCTGCACGCCTTCAACTCAGGTGACATTCCCGAGCGTACAGCCAGCGCTTTTCAGCCCAGAAAAAATGCTAGGTGGACACGGGGCATTACACGTTATCTGGCTGCATATCAGGACACTGACTGAACAGAGGCTATCACAGATTTGACCAAAGATCCTTTGACCGACACACACACACACACAACACAAACCTTTTCCGCCGGCAGAGTGACTTTGCAGGCCATGTCCCAGGTTAAAGAGAACATGACGGGCATGAAGTTGGTGACAAACGGTTTGTGTCTGCCTCCCTCCTCCTTACTCAGAACGTACACCTGGTAGAAAAGGAGCACACACACATCAGTGTTTGACTTTCAGGATACAGCACTGTGTCAGCCTCAGGATGCACTCTCACTCTCACTAAAAGAGAAAGCATCTTCAAATCAATGAACGACCTCAGAGAGGTGACTGGGAAATCTAGCTTGTCAGTTTGCTTCTAAAACTGCTGGACGGTTAAAGAAATGTCAGAATTTAATGGATAAGAGCTGTCTGAAACTCTGTGTCAGACCTGGGCCTTGACTTTCCGGTGAGGCATGATGGCTCCTGGTTTGCACATCACCATCCCTCTCCTCACATCCTCTCTCTTCAGTCCTCGGATCAGAGCGCCAAGGTTATCTCCCGCCTCGGCCCGATCCAGAGACTTGTGGAACATCTCGATACCTGAGACAAACAGGGCGGAGAGAAGGTGAGACTCCTTCTCCATCTGCGTGTTAAGTGCTTGAGGCCGGTCATTAGATCATTCTTTACACAGCCAGACATGTGACTATAAGGAAGAAGTAAGAAAACATGTCTTAGGAAAGAGTTGGTTACCATGAACTAGTGTTGTAGTACTTAAAATTTGTCTTGGTCTCGAGACCACTTTTTGAAGATCTGTCTCGTCTCGGCCTCAGATTGGCGCACTCCGGATTTTAAATCAAGACCGGTCAAGTCCACCACTAGAGGCTATTTTTCCACGTCATTACTGTGATTAGAAGGAAAACGCCTCTTTCTAAAAGAATGAATAACTTCAATTCATTTGTAGTTTGATTTGTGTCCCCCGGGTTACGGGAGATCAGGAGATCCCTGCTGATCATTTGGCCCCTGTGGTCGGCCCTGCGCTTGGGCCAGTTATCAATTAATCTGCATCTGTTCAGTTCAGCCACTCATTATTCAGGTTTGTGCCTTTTAATTTCACTTTTTTGTGTGCGTTCTCATTATGTTATGGTTAACAGGTCCTTCTCTAAGTTTCTGTTGCTTCTTTTGTCACTCACCTGTAACCACCGACTTGAAGCTGCGATTGTGACCCACAAACTCCGCCTCGTCTCCTTTCTTGATGATTCCTCTCTCCATGGTTCCCGTCACCACCGTACCTCTTCCTGAAAGACACAACCAATAAGGACAAGTATTTAGAGCAAGTTCATAACATGTTTTATTGAATATTTGATGTCTCAAGATCAGCATTTACAGCTAACAGTGCATATCTATAATAATATTTCACCTCAAAGTTTCTATCTGTATACCTGGGATTGAATAAGCGGCTTCGATGGGCAGAAGGAAAGGTTTGTCCAGCTCTCTTTTAGGCAGAGGAACGTAAGAATCCACAATCTCCAGGAGCTTCATCACTGCATTAATGCCGAGGTCAGGCTGTCTGTTCTGAGATAAAAGAGTCCAATCACATGACTCACATTAGAGGATACAAAATGTACGAGATGTGCCGTAAATCTCTATTCATGATCAAGTTATTTTCAGGTTAATCGTTTTCTGAGCTGAACAAACCGTATCTGATGGATAAAATCCTCAGAAGTGAATGAAACAATCGTTAGGATTAGCAGATAATTGCATAATCATTATCTAAAGACAAATTAATGCCGATGCTCCCTCACCTCCAGAGCGCAGAGGGCGGAGCCTATGACCACAGGTGTGTTCTCCCCATCATAGCCAAACTCCGTGAGCAGCTCGCGGATCTCAATCTCAACCAGCTCCAGCATCTCCTTGTCATCCACAGCGTCTGCCTTGTTGATGAAGACCACCACGTGCTCGACGCCTATCTGCCGGGCCAGCAGGAGGTGCTCTCGTGTCTGAGGCATCTGGCCGTCAGTGGCCGCCACCACCAGGATGCAGCCGTCCATCTGGGCTGTACCTGTGATCATGTTCTGGAGAAGAAAACCGATTATGTTACTCTACATTTCAAATGCGCCAGGAAAACAAAACATGGTGCAGCTAAAACAGAGTGGTGTCATGTTCGAGACTTTGGAGGCCATGTTGGCCTCAGGTGCTCAGACGAAGTAAAGCAGATTACCTTGACATAGTCAGCGTGACCTGGACAGTCTGTGTGAGCATAATGTCTGTTGGCTGTGGTGTATTCTACATGAGAGGCGTTGATGGTGATTCCTCTGGCCTTCTCCTCAGGGGCGTTGTCAATGTCTTCATACTTTTTATAGTTCGCACCACCAGCATCAGAGAGCACTGGGAACAAAAACAAACACAAATGTCATTTTTTCCGATTTTCTTGTTTTGCAAAACTAGAAAATGATGCCACGTCTCTAAGTCATAAACTGTAAGAGTTAAACTCGGCCCTCGGTGATTCTACCTTTCGTGATGGCTGCAGTCAGGGTCGTCTTGCCGTGGTCTACATGGCCGATTGTTCCGATGTTCACGTGGGGCTTCTCTCTGCTGTAGGTCTTCTTGGCCTCTGCAGCAAAGGTCCGCCGGCTCAGAGGCACAGCACCCTATAATGAAATAGGACAAACTAAGATATTACCAGATATCCACATGACACCGTCCTTGTTCTGAGGTTTGATTTCATACTCACCAACTTGAAGGAGCTGTGCAGGAGGCTCGGCGAGGACAGCTGAAGGGCTGAGAGGAGGATTTCAATTGACAAATTCATATTCAAACTTCATGATCAGTGTTTGATGTCTGTGTCAATCAGTGCAGACATCTGTTTGTAGCGATAAGATATCCTCCATCCTTCATTAGCATTGATTGTGTCGGACATCTCTGTTTAGATACTGTGACATGTGTGTGACTGTTTTCACCTGCAGTGATGTTTGATAATGTGACTGGGACACCGAGTGTGCATGATGTTTTAGGAGTATACTGGTTACCTTAAAGCAGCTGCAGCTGTCATTAAGCTAACAACCCCCTTTGAACCAGAAGGGAAATCTCCTCTGTGTTTTTTACCATCAATAAATAATCTGCTTTTAGTTATCTGAACAGACAGCTTCATTTTAAATTAAACTGTCTATGATATAAGCTGATTTCAATCAATGATCAATGCTCAGTAAAATGCCCGGCTAGCTGTATACTTAGCTAACATTATTTGGTAACGTGACCTTGCTCTGCTTTCGGACAGACAGCATCATCTCTTTTTTCACTAAAGGTCAGATTATTGCAGACATGAACAACACGAACACGTGTGCAAAACAAATACAAGTTCTGAAAATCAATAACCTGTCAAAAAATACACGTTAGGAAGACACAGCATGTGAAATAAACGATGTTTTACCGGAGAAACATGCACGCAGTCCCACAAGCGCCGCCATCTTGGATGGTTGGACTAAACAAAGAGGATGAAAATATCAAGAGAATAACCTGCAAGCTCGAAGCAGTCGCTCAAAGTAGCAGGCTAAATCAAACATGTACCGCGCTGCTTGTGGCAAGACATTTGTAGATTTATCTAAGATAACATTATTTGCAATTTTGAGCTTCTTCTGGAAAGTGTTTGTTTTTTTTGGCCACTTGTTCTGTCGATTTCAATGTGATGTAATATTTTATTATAAATCTGATTATATTTCTATCAAAGTAAAACCCAACTTCTTGCTTTTATTTCTGAAAATCTATAAAAACTGGGAATTTGTGTTAAAAAATGGAGGTTTAAATGTTGTCAGTGTAAGATAATCTAAATGTACCTGTTTTGTTATGTTGTCCCCTGGCTGCTTTTGTTTCATCTTTTTTATTTTAGTTATGTCTGTTTTTTAATTATTAATCATTAAAAATACCCCTTTGAACTTTTATTTTCAACCTATATTATTACGCTGTATATTTGTACAATTTATACATTTCTACTTTGAAATGAGGTGAATCCAAAACAATACAAATAAAATAATATTACTTCTACTACCACTTCCAATACCTGTAATAATAATACTTCTATTCAACTTTAAATTACAACTTATTTTCGTGAAAGTAGCCTAATATTCACTTCCCTCAAAAATAACTTCAAAGTACGGATACAAGACTGCACATCACATATCTGTTAATACACCTGATTGGATAACTTTCAAATAAAGTTAAAAATGTACACTTTAGCCACAGTGAGCGTCGCTTTATTGGACACAAACGCTTTCCTTGCGGATACTCCTCGTGCGGTACTTCTCTCATCTTCACTGATACTCTCTGAAAGCCGTCCGTATGCTGCGTTCAGGTACTGCTCGGGTGTTCCAATTGTCCGAGTTGGGAAGTCGTTCTTCGGACTTCAGTGTGTTCACCTGATTTCAGTTAAAGTCGGGGTGTTGTAGTAACTTAACACAGCGTTGATGCTGCGAAGAAGGTCTGTGGGATGAAACTTTTATAAGTTATATTTGAGCAAAAAGTTGATGTGCGATACGTGAGTTAATAAAAACTGTGTTTACATTAAAAAAAAACATATTTTGCCCCTCATGTGATGACGATTCTGAGGTCAAGTCGGCAAGTCGGGCACCTTATTCTTTTCCGAGTTTCCGAGTTGTTGTTCCGACTTGAGCAGGTGTTCATGTGCATTTTACAACTCGGAAATTCGTTTTTCCGATGTGTCCGACATCACGTGAATGCACCAGTAGAACGTCAGTGATTTACCGTAATTACGCTAATATGTTGTAGTTCGCTGTTGGGCTTTCTATACCAATGCCCTGTTATTGTCTGCATTACTTTATTTTTGTTTCGTAGGACTGAATCGGCACAGCAACATAAAGCCTAAAGCTAATTTAACAACTTCAGAAAATATTTCGGCTAAAAGTTATTTTGCGTTCCTCTTTGGTGCAGGGTTTACGGTAAAGCATGGCAGCCTCCTTACCACTCGTGAGATCAGCTAGCTAGAATGTTCTAGCACATTCATGTTTCTGTGTTTAAAAGGGCAGAAAACTGAATTTGAAGCCAAGCAGAAGAAGCGAGCACATTAAGTCAACACTGTTTAAAGGAGTCCAGAAGAGGTAGGAAGGAGATAATTTATTTTGTCAATGAGATTAAATGTTGTACGTAGCTTTATGCTAATCTGTAGCTAATGAGGTTATGTAGGACTGCTGTGTTTCTCTGTTTTAACATATTTAGCATCATTGTTGCTATGTAAATTAATAATCTGTGGCTCTACAGGTTTGGGTAGAACATTTAAACTAACGTCAGATTAAGTTTTTATCTGTATGTTAGTTTATTCTGTTTTGAGGATTCCTATTTTCATGACCAAGTGAACATGATGACATAAATCCTGTCACTCTGATTTTCGTTGTTTTTCTCCTTAGCTGTGTAAAATATGGCAGAAGACAGACAGGACAGGAGATATCCCCCGAACCTTCAGGGGGTGCTGCAGCTGGCAGTGGAGGCCGGATCAGCTGCAGAGGAACCTGCTCCTCTTGAACCCATGTCAGAAGAGGTAAGAGTCTCTGAATCAAAAACCTCAAACTGAAGAAGATGTAGTTTATTACTCTCACAAGGGGAAATTACTTTTACAGCCTCTGTTATTGAGACATGCTACACACTCATACACATGCTAAAACAGGATCCTATGAACATGCACTAATGGAGAGATGTCAGAGTGAGGGGGCTGCACATGAAAGGGAGCCCGTGCAGTTGGGGGGGATTTGGTGCCTTGCTCGAGGGAACCTTGGCAGTGCTCAGTTCTGGCATCTCAACAGCTGGCAGACCAATTTCAGACTGGTTCAGAACCCAGGTCCCTACAGAATGAGCTACTGTCCCCAGAACACTTTGAGCTGATTCACCACCTCACACCTCGTTGGGTCCGGGCTTCCAAGGTCATTTTAAATGTTCCTAAACCCAGACTGAGAAGGAGACACGAGAGATGAACATGTACTGTTTATTTTTATTACACTCTGAATGTGCAAAAACTTGTGGACATTTTGAAAACCAAATGTTTTGTGTGGTAAGCCATTTTATCTCATAATGACTATCAGAACCTGGACTAATTAAAGACCTGTTCCCTGTGGGTTATTCTGAAATCATATCCAGCTTACAAGTCCATTTGGTTTGAGTGTAGGAGTGTTATAGCAGGGCTGTTCCATTTTTGCTTTGTGTGAGTTATCTATGGTTGAATTTTTTTAAACTTGAGTATTTGTTTTTTCCTGTGAAGACCTGAACATCTCTTTCTTTGTTTCAGAGGAAAACGTGGCTGAGAGACGCTCTTGCAGAAGTTGGCAAAGGACAGATGGACGAGGTCGAGCAGATGAAGCGGTGCTTGGCTGTCTTGAGACAAGAGGGAGCAAACAAAGGGGAGCAAGAAGCAGAGGAGGAGCGAGATGAAGATTATGAAGATGAGCGGGAGTCAGCCTTAGAGATTCTGTCAGAGCTGTGTGAGAACCTGGACAATGCCAGAGGTATGTGATAGGATAGGATTATGATATATTTCATGGATAAAGATACTATTTGTTTGCTCTGTTCTGATTTGTTTTCTCTTCTTCTTTTTCCTCACAGACCTGATGACTCTTGGTGGACTGGAGCTGTGCCTCTCCCAGTATCTGTGTCATCCTCAAAGTGGGCTGAGGTGGCGTGCTGCTGAGCTCATCGCTTCCTGCGCCCAGAACATGCCGCAGGTGCAGGTCTACTTGCTTAGCATTGGAGCCCTGCCAAAACTTCTGCAGCTGACAGATTCAGACTCCAACACCACTGTCAGAGTCAAAGCCCTCTACGCTGTGTCGTGTGAGTACCTTGGACAGCGCTGCAAAAATAAACTCTTCAATTCAACAATCCTTCAAACGGTCTTTTTGAAACTGGCTTCTATTGATTGTTGACTTCAGGTCTGGTTCGGGAGCAGGAGGCGGGACTCCAGGCTTTCTTGTCCCATGATGGCTTCTCGGTGCTGATGCGAGGGATGCAGTCGGGGAACGAGAAAGTCAGGACCAAGTCGGCATTCCTTCTGCTCAACCTGCTGACGTCACATGCTGAACAGAAAGGTACGAACAAATGATGCTTTTCAACAAGTCACTCGGATCATCTTGTCATCTTACACCACCTTCAGTTGACCGCACGGATGCTGAATTCTCATGTTTGGCATCCTAAGAAAAAAATGATTTGTAATGATGTTTGCCTTTTTTACATTGCTGTGGGACCTTTCTTGATTCGGTCTGATATAAATCGTTGTCTTTCTTCCCTGCAGACACAGTCCTCTCCATGGGAATGGTGCAGCAGCTGGTAGCTGTTCTGCGCACACCACACTCACCTTTCCATGAGCATGTGCTGGGCGCTCTTTGTTGGTAAGAATCGCCCTCCACCTAACTGTTGTCCGCAGGTTGGCATTCGTTCATCGTTCTGTCATTAACTTCACCTGTCTGTGTTTCTGACGTGTGTAGTCTGGTGGAGGAGTGTCCACAGGGTCTCAAAGACTGCAGGAATCCAGCTCTAAACCTGGAGGAGTTACTGAGACAGCGATCAAGAGAGCTCAGAGGAAAAGAGGAGAGTCAGGTAATTCTTACAGCTGATGGTTTAAAGTTGTTGTTAGGACGGTGGTCTTGTCTTTGTCTAAACCCTTTTTACTGTAAACCAATTAAGATTAAAGTCGATGTGACAAAAGTCCTAAAGGTATAATATGCAACTTTCAATCCAGCAGATGTCGCACTTTAGCACCAGTAGTGTTCTGATCGAGATGAGGCTGTTTGTAGGACTGATCTCCACTCAGATATGTCGCCCAGAATTGATTCAGTTCTTATTTCTTTTAAGTATTTTAGACCTCAAAAATTATTTTCTTCAGTTCGGAAAGTCTGTTGGTTCTCCTGCACTCGTCCTCTTGCTCCTACACACTGTCAGTAGGCCCCTATGAACTGCGTCCCTGAGTGGGCGGGGCCTTCTCTGTTCCCCATGTGGTGGCAGGGCTAAGGGTTGGGAAGGGAGGGAAGAGAAGAGAGAGGGGATCACTCGAAAACAAAATATTTTTTACCCTTTGAGCTTAAACAACCTTTCTTCGAAAACTAGCATGATTTTGAAAATAGCATTCCCTCAGTGCTCTGTCTGCACCCACCCGCTCCCCTCTGTGCTCCCTCAAAAGCCACGCCCCTCACTGACATGCACGAGCGCCGTTGCTCTAGAAGCGGACCTCAGGTCATCTCTTGCATTGTGTAGAAACTACGTCGTCTCATGTCTCATTCAGCGGTAAGTAAACTCACAGTATAAACTCCGTCATCTGTGATGTGCTTTGAGTGTGGGCTAGAGCACGCAAGAGGTAGAGAACGAGCAGGGAGACAGGGAGGCGTGTGATTGGTTCATCAGATTGGTACCTCGTGGCAGACATTGGTCGAAGTTTTTACAGGTTTACAACTGCTACAGATGACGGATTCTCTTCGTTCCTTTTTCAGAGCACATGAGTTATTAATTTCTGTCAAGACCTAAAGACAATTTCAACCAAAATCTTAAAAAATGTATTTATTCGATATCTGCTTTATTAATGCTTAAAATGTCACATATTATACCGTCAAAGTAGGATGAGGTTCATTCTTGTCCGGGTCACCACTCTTAAAGTCATGCTTTTGTCTCCTGCAGGAAGAACTGGACTTCTGCGAACGCTTAAGAGTGGCGTGTTTCCGTGGGCAGCAGTCAGATGAAAACGGGATGGATCGTTGAAGTTTGATTGACGTCACCTGTTTTAGTGTCGGCGTGCAGAGATGAAACAGAACATGGGACAGATCACAGATGTTGAGCGATGTCTCTGTTTCTACAGACGCTGTCAATATCTTGCATGAAATCCAGGAGCTGGATGATTTTACTGTGTAAATAACTCGTGTGTATAAAAACCTTTTTCATGTCAGCTGTTATTTACGTCCAGTGTTTCAGTTCGTCATATCATGAATGTAATCCCAAACATGTCCACCACGGGACGTTTGTAAAGAACTTTAAATTGTTGATGTGTAAATCCCCTTGTACACTGAGCAAAAGTATTTCAGCCCCCCGTCTCTTAAAACACAACTCAGAAGTATGGATATCATTGTTTATTTTTTTATACCATATTTATTTATTAACAAAACAAATCGGATCATTTAAATACCTTTAATGGAAACCATTGTCACCACGTGTACGACCTTCACCTCAACATGAATGTAATGCAAAACCACTGATTGGAATATGTTGTAATAAATCACACAATGCAAATATATATTCTTAACTAATATTTATTGCACCGCTTTTTTTTTTGGTTTTAAAATGAAATGACTGATCACTGAGTCACATCAAACAATGCTGTCAAATGTTTTGGGTACTTTGTGATCTCTGTTGTTTTCATGATCGATAGAATCAAAAATAACCAAAGCTTTTTAAAAAATCGACACATCCTCAGTCGTATATTTAATCAAAAGCTGACAGAGAGCAGAGCTGGTTCCCTTAAATTCACAGGTTGGCACATACTGACGTTTTTCAAGACCTTCTGCAGAAGTTGCATTTACGTCTCGAGGAGCGCTGTGTACAGTTTGCTTATTAAAAAAATAAGCAGAAAAATAACAAAAAACATAAAGAGAGTTTGTTGGAGAGTGCAAGTACTCTCCGGCCCATTTTCTAATTTGCAAAAAATCAGTGCGCAACGTTTCTCTACCGAGACACGGGTATTTACTTGCGATTTTTGATAATTGAAAATGGTGCTAAAGTCAAGACCACACTAACCGAAAACAATACAAACCCGAAACCAGAGTGCGCCGAGACCGAGACAAGACCAAGACCAAGAATATAAATGAAAAATCATCATCTTGTGTGCAGGGGCGTGTCACTCACTTAGACCTGGTCTTGACCGGTCTTGATTTAAAATCCAGAGTCCGCCCAGTCTGAGACCGAGACAAGGGCGAGTAAACATGCCTTCAAAAAGAGACCAAGAACGATTTCAGGTACCACAACACTAAATGAAAATGAGAAATATTACAACTATAGGTGCCTAGTTCTTCTTCTTTCATTGCAGTGGTATCAATATTTTACTTTTTCTAGTTGCATATCAAAGTTTAAAATTCTGGTATTGTGACAACCCTAATATGAAAGATACATTTGAAATGTATAAGCAAGCTGCTCTTATACTCCAGACTGAAGCTGTCAATACTGACCAGAAGGGAAACATCCTAATCTTCCTCTTTGCCTTTATTTTGATTTGTTAATATTTAAAAACTCTAAGACATTAACATTTCCAGGTAGTTTCAGTTGTTTATCAGACCGAGGGAGATATTTCAGGGATGCCACAGGGATGCACTTTAGGACCTCTTCCATTTTGCAAAATCTTCCTTGTTCCTCGCTGACCTTACATCCCCCACAGCTATCAGCAGCTGTGCCAAATAATATGTCACCATGACAACGAGTTGACCATGCTCCACTGGTGGGATAGCTTTGAAAACCTGCAGAGCCAGTGACACGTCAGACACCATGAAGATCAAACTTCCTAAGAGCACAGCCGTGTGGCGAGTTCTGATGGCTAACATCCCCATCAGAGTGATTAAGAAGATGTAGGCTCCGACACCTGGAACAAGGAATTCTGAGTCTGGGGCCTTCTGCAGGAATGGATACATGTAGATGTAGAAACCTCCTCCCGTCAGGAACAGGATCAGATACAGAAAACGGTTACAAGAAGAGGAGGACTCGTGCGAGTAACGACTGGAGAGGAAGGTGAGTGAGTAGAGAAGATGAGCCACGGCAAACGCACCCATTCCTTAAAACAGTAAGAAAATTCATGAGTAACACATCCTAGTTTTAAAAGAAAATAGTGTTGACATCGTGTGAATCTTGCAGTTTTAATGTTTGTTTTTTTGCATCTATTGATATAAGGAGATAAATAAGTCCGTAAAACCTGTATCTACAGTATATCCTTTGATTCTTACTAGTAAGTCTATCTTCTCAGTTTAACACCCTGATATCCTGACAGCCTTACTGTACTAAACATGATACATTGGACATGGAAGCCCAACCTTTAGCTTCATTTGATGTGCTCATCTGATATACAAACTTGACTCTCACCATGCAGGAAAAGCTCCGGCCACACCAGGCACCAGTCACCTAGAGCAGAGAAGACCAACCCTCCCACTACACCCAGGACACTCTGACCTCCGTTCCAGCTCAGCACGACTGCCGCCAGCAGCAGTGTGGGTGCCGATTTGACACCTGCAGCCATGATGGACGCGGGCGCATCAGGAGTCCACAGGTAGAAGTACAAAGCTGCAGACAAAAAGAAAGGCAAGAGGGAAAACAGGAGAGTACAGGACTGACAGAGAGAGGGGAACAGGGAGAAACAGGGAGACACGTCATTCATTTTACATGTTTGTTTATTCCACATGTTAAAGCTTGAACAAGTATCAAAATCAAAAATAACAGCAAATAGTTTTTAGGTACCATATTTCTCCTCTGCCGCCTGTCATAGGCAGCTGTCTCCAGGATGTCCATAGTCTCAGAGCTCCAGCAGGTGTGTCTCAGTAAGATGAACCTGTCCTCCTGTGTCTCACCTTCTTCTGTCTTCTGTCTGTGTAACTTTACCTTCGCTGTCCAGGTAACCAACACATGTAATCCTCAGATATCCTGAACTTCTTCTCCTGTCTGAATCTCCGCCGTGCCTCTCGGTCTGTTGGTGTTTCACAGAAATGGACTTTGGGCCGATCCTTGCGCTCTGATAATTGATTTCCTCCTGGACAAACAGCTGACCTTTGACCTCTTCAGCTGGAGCATATTGGTGACATCATCACACCAGGGGGCAAAGTTGACCTGGTAGTAAACTCATATGTGATAAAGGTTGTTTTCTTGCTGTATTTCAGCTGGTGCAATCATTTCTGTATCTGTGCAATATCAAACTGTATTTTTTATTGTAAATGGCCAACAGGGTTCCCCGTGCACAGCCTACACGTTCTCAGGTGCGCACGGTTGCAGGAACATACACTGAAAAATAATCAATAATCCACGGCACACTGACATAACTTAATTGTATTTTATTGTGAGCGAACAACTCGTTTCGCCTGTAGTTCCCTCAGGGCGAACCTGAGCAGTGGATTCTAGAGTTTGTTGGCGCTCTAGGCAAAAATGAACTAGGGGGCCCTCCAACCAGCGTTCATCACCATTCCATCATGTCTGCCAGTGTCCCAACGCTTACTCCTCTTCCTCTTTTTACACAAAGCCAGCAACCAGGTGACACTAACTTTCAAAACAGTTTAATGAGAATGACTCAGCTGCTGCACAGGATTTCAAATATGCTTTTATGAGATCTAAACACATTTCTTTGAGTTCTCCAGATGGCCACACTCGTTCTAATTTCCCGAGGAAAACTTACATTTTGATATTGTGATAAAACAATGGAAACATATTTCCAACAACAGAGCTACAGATATCAAATCAAAACATCCAATGAAAATAAAACTCTGTTATATTGAGCGTGCCAAAGGCATGTAGACATGTTGGTTGGTGCACAGCACATGTTTGCTAAGGATACATATAAAGTGAGTTGCACATAAATGAGGTTCTGAATGCACCAGTAACTGAAATTGTACGAAGGGAGGAGCCCAGTCTGTGACACTTCCACACACAGAAGGGCAAACAATGATTAACTGGCGTCTCTGAGTCAAACTTTGTCCTCTGCTTACCCACAATTCCTGGAGTCGTGGGCTGTGTGTCATTGTGATCGGCACACGGCTCAGAGGAGTGTGAGATTATCTGGTGAGTAGAGCAATAAATAGCGAGGAGATTGAGAGCGATCAGATAGGGAATATGGTCAAAAGCAAACGTGTGTTTTGGTGTGTGCTTCTTTCTCTGCAGAGGACATGGCAACCAGCTCTCCCTCTCAGAGGATTGGAGTTGTAGGATATGGACATCTGGGTCTGAACTTCCCCTTTAATCAGTTATCTAAATGAATCACTCTGTCACAAAAGAACACATCTGGATTTTTTCTTTCTGTGTGTGATTCAGGTCAGTTCCTGGTGGAGAGGATCCTTAAAGACGGAGCTGCCCTCGGGCTGACTCTGGCTTTTGTCTGGAACAGAAATTCAGAAAAACTCAAAGGTTTAGTTCCTGATGAACTTGTACTCCGGGACCTTTCATCCTTTGCAGACAGGTGCAAACACACACATGAAATATAAACCCTCCAAACAAACAGGGAATCATCATTTCTTATACTACCACTGGGCTGCCACAGTGAACATGCGTGATGCTCTATCTTTCTCATCCAATCATTTCTGTGCTTTCAGGCGCTGTGAGGTGATCGTAGAGGTTTGCCATCCACAGATAGTCAAAGATTTTGGGTCTCACTTCCTGTCCAAGTCTCATTTTATGGTGAGAGTGTCCTCTGTGTTGTTTTTGTGCAGAAGTTATTCAGGGTTTTTTCCAGCTGTCAGAACTTTACTTTGGATTTTGCAACCTTTTACGGGACTTTACGTTATGTGTTTTAGGGAAGATAACGAATGAATAAATGTTTTCTTAAACTAAAGTCCTGAATATATGTAAAAAAAGAGAATCAAAACACAAAATCTGATTCAAAGTTTCTGCAGATTTTACTGTAAATAAAAGGATAAGTGGCTCTTTGTTCCTGCTCCTCTCAGGTTGGATCTCCCTCCGCCCTCTCTGATCCGGATCTGAACCAGAAGCTGCGTCAGGCGGCTCAGCAGCACGGAAACACGCTCTACGTACCCAGTGGTGCATTATGGGGAGGCCAGGACATCCAGAGGCTGAATGATAGCGGGGGCTTGGAGGTAAACTGGGGTGGTGCAGGTGTGGTGTTACACTGAGCATGCTTTGTTTTCAAGTCCAGTCAGCTTCCAGGTCAAGAAATCCACTGACTGATACTTTGATCTTGAAGGATTTTAGGATAAATCTTTTGCACTTTTGTACAGTTATTACACATCTGGTGCATGCTGACCTTAACATCCTTTCAGATATGTTGACCCTTAAATGTTTATCACAGCCTTTGCTGCTAAAATATTTTAGTTTTCTGTCTCCATTGCCTTTTCCAGTTTTTCGAATGCTTTTCTCATTGCTTTTTTATTCACCAGATATCTGACAGGATAACTTTTCTCAACATTTTAATGATAGTGAAATTGAAGGAGGAGATGTTTTGATTGATCTTCTGTTTAACCTGATTGTGTCGTTTTTCTTGACTTGTTTTCAGGCTCTGTTTATCAGGATGTCAAAGCATCCGTCCTGCTTCCGGCTGACAGGAGACGTCCTCTCTGAGTGGACGGAGGGAGAGGGCAGACGTGTTTTATTCAAAGGCTCGGTGGCTGAGCTGTGCCCGCTCGCCCCAAACAACGTGAACACCATGGCGGCAGCAGCAGTGGCAGCAGGAACACTCGGCTTCACTGGTGTTCAGGGAGAGATTGTGTCTGACACGTCGTGAGTCCTCCTTAACATCTGACTGACCTGATGAAACCTTTCACATCTGCTTAAACCACACCTGTCCCTCCCCTCCTCTTTATGCCCCCTGCAGGTTAAGTGACTATCATGTGGTGGAGGTGGAGGTGACCGGCCCTGGTGGCTTCTCAGTGCGCACAGTGAGGAGGAACCCAGCCCGACTCGGAGCTGTGACCGGCAGTGCAACATACAACTCCTTCTGGAATAGTTTACTTGGTGAGTCCTGCATGTTAAGCAAACTCTTCCTCTAAGATGCTGATAAATGCCGACATCTATCTGTTCTAACAAAACTCAGATCCTCAGAGATCCTCTTCTAATGTGAAAGGACCGATCAAATGCACTTTTATGTTCTCTTCTTCTTCTCCTGCCATCTCTCTAAAGTCTGCAATAGGAAGTCGAGGAAACTTGCAGGAACAGAATTCAAAGTGCAGTTTGTTCTTCTAATATAAACCTAAATTTCACTACACTAACATGTGTCCATAGTCTGTCTACAAACCCCCCAATGATGAGAAAAGTCCATCCTCTCCGTCTTTTACCTGCTCCACTTTTCAGAAAATGTATGCTCAAACAGGCCGTTTGGAGATTTTCCCTTCATGACATCACAAAGGGCAGTAACCCCTCCCCCAGGTGGGTGACACTCCCACAGCTAGGTGTTTGTTCTGCCCTCTGAGTCTGCCTTCTCACCGTAAACAATAGGACATGGAGCAAGAAAGCCCGAGCCACTCAAGCCCTTCCAGAGAGGGGCGTGGTCAGACACAGCTCATTTACATTTAAAGCTACAGACACAGAAACAGCCTGTTCTGAGCAGGGCTGAAGTAGAGGGGTTTATAGGCATGATCAAATACAGGATCAGAGTGGATTTAGAACAAGACACTTCACAGACATGTTTAGAGGAGCTCTGAGACTTATTTACACTGATTGCTTGGATGTCATCATCTCATCAGCTGCAAAACAAATCTACCTATAAGTGTAAATAAAGTAACATGAGGCTGAACCTAAGTTTAGTATTAATTCAAAGCACTTAGTTATTTAAGTTGACTGTCTGCTCGAGGGTTATGTGGAGATAAAGATGTTGTTTGTGAAAATAGCTGAATAATTGTTGTTGTCGTTTCAGTTTCGTCTTATTTCTTTTCTCACAGTTTGCAAAGGTCACGGGGGCCGGGTTTACTTGTGCTGAAGCAGATGAGATATCTGAAGGATCTTCAACATCTGCAGTGAAACTCCAGATAAATCAGATGGTTTACAGCGGATGAGATGTGTGGATGATGTCCCAGGACCAGTGTGTTACTGAGAACAAACAACCTCGGGTATTTGTGTTTCAATAAAGTGCATGCATACAAAGAAAGAAGAGCCAGTGATCATTTGTAAAACACTAACAGGTACATTTATTTCAGCTTTATTTAGAGTTCATCTGGTGCAAGATTGTAACGAATACATCTGTCACAGGGAGTGTAAGTCCACGTCTGGTTTAACCATTTTCCTTCTTAAAAACTGACAAATAGTCGAGACATATTTAACTCCTCTTCTGGTCCTTTTCTCTGATTTTCTTCACTTGAAAACACGTCTCAGGACACAGTCCCCTCTTCTTCTGTCTGTCTCAACTCCTTCCCTTTCACAAATAAATACTTGCAGAAGCAGAGAGACTGAGAAGTAACCTTCTCCATCCATACAGGCTCACATACGCACACGCAGTCAGAGAAATAAAAGGAGTGTTTGGTTATTCATCTGTGATTGTTACTGAAAGGCTGTGATGTACGGAAGCCCTAAGGGGACATGCATCACTAAATGTTTTCCCCCTTTTGATATCAATTACATTTTGGTTCTTTTTCCCAGATTTTGACTTATATGTCTCGTTATGTCGGGATAGAGACTTTGGTTTTCCCGCTAAAACTGCGGTTTTCTTGACATCTCAAGAAATTAAGTTGTCATCACGGGAAAACCAACATTGATAGCCCGGGATGGCAAGATAAATACGTCCAAATCTCAATAAAACAACTGAAAATGGAGTAAAACAACATATATGGATGTTTGTCTGCTCATGGCTAGTGATGCAATAAGGCGTTGAATAATAACATACATAACACACACATACGTGTTCCCCGTATGAGAAGAGCTCTTTGTTTGCTGAAGCTTTCTGCTGTTGTTCTGTTTGTGTTCTACGTTTCGTTTCCATTCTGGGAAGTTCTTTTGTAAATAAGGCATTTTAAAACTAAAAGAAGAAAATGCTACAAGGTGGACGGTCGAGCTAATTAAGAGTCGGACGTTAATGCTAAACACAAGTGAAAAGAAAAAGGTGCTCTTTGTGGGTACTCACAGCGACTCACTCACTCTGTTGTTTTTATCCTGCTGTTAAACGTGTAAAGGTGACATGCTGGTAAAAAGGAAGGTCATGCTGTTTTACCTGCTTTGGCCCACCTTTGAATCAAATATAGAAACCCTCCAGAAACATGTAGTTATTATTTATCGACCTACTTTGTAATCCAGTGTTAGTACGCTACAAAAATCCAGCAACCCTGATTGTTTTCCGTGTCGAGTTTTTGTGCAGCTCTTTTCTCGCTGCTGCGTCTACTCCACAAAGTGAAAACCGATGATTGCACTGCTGGTGAAACTGAAAATATACCAAAAAATATCAAACTGACTGATGTTTCTTAAAAACTCTGAGGTACACACAGGTTGGGAAGACACTGACAGTGATGCAATTTTTCACAACAAGCTGATAATAAAGTTATCACTCAAACTCACACGACTGCACTCGTTTGCAAAGAGTACGGAGGTGATCTAAATAAATGCCAAGGAGAGGGTTTCACTAGTGAGTTTCAGCCTGTACTGTGTGTGTGTGTGTGTGTCTCAGTTTTTCTCGCCATCGTCGCTGCTTCCGTTGCCTGCAGAGACAGCAGAGGTCTTGTTTTTGAATGGCAGGCTGTGGGGCTGGCGGATGTTCACACGGTCCTTCTCTGCTTCTAGATCTTCGTCGTAGCGTTCTTCTTCATCGTTGTCCTCGCCCTCGCTTTGGCGGGGGGACGAGTGGCGGGACAGAGCTGGAGATGGAGGCACTGAAGCTGGTCGAGGGTAACGGAAACCAGAGGCCTGAGGAGAAGGAACAAAAGGCATCAATGTCTCGATAATTGTAGTTTAAGTGTAAAGATGTTGTGTTTATTTCTGCATAAATAACATTTACTCACTGAGGTGGGCTCATTGAGTTCATACATGTAGGTGTCGGGGAAGGCCTTCGCCAGGGCCATGTGACGGGCTGATACGTAGTACTGGAGCGGAAAATACCCAAAAAAACACTCACTCATTTTAAAAGTTATCATGTAAACAAAATTAATGGTTTGGGAACGGGGATCTCACCCTGCCGAGGTATCTCCAGTCCAAGAGATCACTCAGACGCTCAGTCCGGTTCCTCTGGATGATCCGCTGACGTCGGCTCTGCTTACAGAACTGAAACAGGAAGGAGGTGAGCTGGTTACACGACTCGTCCACCCCTCGGAACCGCCGGTCCATGATGTAAATACCTGCAAGAAGAAACAGCGTGATGTGTAAGAAGGCATCACGCATTTTTTGAAAAGATTTTAAAGAGAAACTTGTAGAGACTGAGAGAAACTCACCGTATGCTGAGGGGTCTGCGATGTGCTCCTCCATGAAACAGCCGAAGCCGGACAGGTTGGTTGAGATTGATGGGATCCCCATGACTGTGCACTCGGCTGAGAGAGACAGAAACAAAGAGGCCTGATTAACTATTTATATAGAGACAATAAACCTGCACACATACATTCATCCACCAGGAGTCCTACCTGGAGTGTAGCCCCACGGCTCATAGTAAGAGGGGAAGACCCCGAGGTGACAGCCCCGAACAAACTCCTCGTAATCCATCGGAAGAAGAGGAGAGGTGGAAGAAAGGAACTCTGGATGGAAGATGATCTGGAGAAGGGAGAACCAATCGGTATCAGAGACATATCAGTGTTAACTACCAAACAGAGCGAGTAAACTGCAGCACCGGCCTGCAAAGATTTCAAGCAAACTTCTGCACATTGCGCCTAAATTGCACAAAAACATTTTTTGATGATTGAAAACAAAAATTACCCAACATTGCATGCCTAGGACTTCTATTCATGTTTCCATGGCATAGAAACATGTACAGATATCATTAGATTTTGACTTGTATCGTATCAAAGTTTAAAGTTCTGGTATCATGACACCCCTTATGTGAACTTATCTACTCTGGCTGAACAACAATCCAAACAAAGGAACAAAGAACTCTGCGTTGGAGGCAGGTCATCATTTCTCAGGCTTAAAGCATTAAAAGACTTTTGATGACTGACGCACCTTGACGCGGTCAGCTGAGCTGTTGAAGAGGCCGATGCGGCGGACACAGTTGAGGATGGGGTCGCTGCTGTCCTCCAGCATGTTGTGGGTGCAGACTGGAGGCTGACACTGTCTCTGAGTGGCAAAGATGGCCCGCTTCATGAGGGTGAAGTCCTCTTTGTCCATGATCTTTGACACGTCTGGAAGCTGCCCGCTAAAGAAGGAAGATTGTTTTAGACTTAAATGAGATGTGTAATACTCTACATGTGATCAGCTGGGACCTCGTTCTTCTAACATTTTCTGAAGTAACATAAAATCAGGATCAGGACCACGCCTCTCTCTCACAAATGTAATCACCTGTGTCTCATCTGTGCCTCCCTAATGCCATCAACTGTGTCGTCCTATATGTGTAAGACTGCCTCATCCCTTCTCTCCCATTTATCTCACTTCTCTAGACCCTCCTCCCCAAAACCCCATTCCTCTCCTCTCTTCTCTCCTTTAACACAGGAGGGGGATGCTGAACCTGAAAGCCCTTCAAGTCGTCCCTCCTCCCTGAGTCTCGATCTCAAGGTTCCTGACAGCTCCCCAATTTGACCCGGCTGTCACCCCTAACCTCGACTATGGCCTGGAGAACCACAGCCTCCATACACGGGGATGCACCCACCAACCACTAGGCTACCAGCGCCCCGAAAGTGTTGTTTTTTACAGTACATAGTACTGCTGACAAACATTTTCGGATGGTTCACTCTATTCCACATCTTATAGGTTTCATGAGGTAAATTAAAATGTTGAACTTACACTAAAAGTGACTCATAGAGTTTCTTTCCGAAGCGTTCCTTCACAGTCTGAGCAGTATCCCTGTCAGAGACAAGAGGAAAGAGAATAAACACTTTAATGAAACAACTCATTACATCTGTTCTGAGCTGAAGTCAAGCTGGACCCTCACCAGAGCTGCTTCCTGACTGCTTGTCCCTTCAAGGTCTCCACGTTGAAGTTGTTCGTCCGAGCTGGCATGATGAAGAACGCAATAACGGTGACGTCGCTGTTATTGACCTGCAACAGGCAGATCATACAGGAATATGGTGAATATACACATTTGAACATGTGTACACATCAGTTAAGAGACGACATCCACACACACACTCACTCTGAGAAGATAGTTGAGTCGGGCTAAAGCTTCCAAGAAAAGATCGGCTCCTTTGTTGGAGAACTCGTAGCGTCCAGCGATGAAGAGGAACAGACACTTGTCCAGGTTGAAATCGAGGTGCCTGAAAGTAAAACATAAAGTCTATTACAAGTTTTTTACTAATATACATAGTCTGTAATTATATTTTTTTCTATAATAGCACAATTAGATCTGTATTTCTCTGATTTGTGTAACATAATCTCCTGCTTGCTTCTTAAGTTCTGACTGTGTGTTGTGATGTCTCTGACCCGTAGAAGTGTCCTCTGACAAACTCCTGTATCCGATTCTTGCTCTGAGCGTGGAGGTTTTGAAACTCGTGCACAGCAGAGAACTTCTTCACGTTGAGGCCGTTTGGAGTGACGATGTCTGAAGTGTGGTGGGAGAGATTGAGAGAGCAGAGAGGCAGAGAAATCAGAAGAAGCTTATTTAAAGTATCGAGTCACAAGGAAAGCAAACTTTGTCCGTGAAAATCATGCTGCGTCATAAAGACATCCTCATACAGAACAACCTGTTTTTCTGTCCTGGGACAAATGAGAGAAGAGTGAACTATGGAGGAAGTTTTGATATTTCACACATGAATTCACCTCCACTCACCTGGTTTCCTCTTGAGCAGGTACTCTGCCTCGATGGCTGTGATCTGTGACACGGTGGTGAAGACGTGGGCACAGTGAGCGGCCGCCCGCTCCAAACAGTACCGATGGTAGATCTGTCTGTCGCCTGCTTCTTTATCCACGTTGAACTGAACCAAACACAACCAGGGCAGAAGAACATGAAGCAGTTTTTGCATTGCATCGAAAAAAATCCTGCGTCTGATTATCTATTTGATTCTGAACAAACATCAGAAGAATCAAACTGCCTCTCTATCTGTTCATTCTTTAACATTTATTTTAAACGCAAACACACGTACATTTGCAAGCTTGTTATAGAAGTCCACATTTCCAGCACACAGGTATCGTCCCAGCAGCGTGGCGTGAGTGGTGAAGATGGTTGCAATGGGAAGCTGTCTGTGTCGACACAACACCAGACCCAGGCCGGCCAGCCACTCATGGAAATGTGCGACGATGTGCGGAGGCTCCTCACTCTGGGCTGCGTACTGAAAAATCAAAGACACAAAGAGGCATTCACACACATCTTATTTTTATACAACTTTCAGGGTTGTGACATTAAAATGCTTCAGACTATGATAACTCATTTAAAACATTCAGACTTCTCAAGGACCTAAAGATAGTCGCTCTCTCTGCACATAAACACCAATAGTTCAACATTCCCTTCGTTACAACGCAGCTCTTTTTTATTGATATTATTTTAAGTTACATTTATTTTCACTCGTCAGTCCTCTCATCATGAGCAGCTAACCTCTCCTAGAAGCCAAGCCGTCAGGAAGCCAAACAGCACGGCATCGTTTGCCTCGCGGTCGAACCACGGCACGCCGATGTCACACAGCTCCCACAGCTCGCTCTTCCAGCTGTCCAGAGACCAGGCGGTGAACGCCACATCAATCAGAATGACGTACGGACTCCCCTCGATGAGCCACCGCCCAAAGTACACCTGGGTGAATACAGAGAAAAAAAGGGAATTCAATTTGACTTTGTATTAAATCACAGAACACAAGCAGGAGCGCATTTGATCTTATTTACACTTGTTACTTCATTTAAGGAAATTATAAGATTTGCCTCCTGCTCCTACAGAATCTCCAGTTTTTACTTTCATGAAAAGAAACTTTGCACGAAGCTTTTTCATTTCAACATGTTTGTATATGTAGATAAACGGTCTAGTCCTTTGTCTCGTATCTTAAAGTACTTTCTTTTTCAAGGCCCACATCTCACTAACAATAACACATTCCATCCATACAATCTAAGATTAACCTTGATGAATTTGGTCATGCGACATGGCGAGAATGTCAAGTTGAGCTTCAAAAACAACAAAAGCGTTAAGCAGGGCTGTTTAATTTACTCTAACGGGTTCTAACTAGTGGAGCTCTGGTGCTGATCTGATGTGAGTTTAAAGGTCACCTAGTAAAACATAAACCCCTGGATCTGTTGAATGCTGCACTATCCCTTTAAAATAGTACCACCACCACTCCTAGCCTTGACCCATGAATCCACAGCACTCCCAGATTGACACAGCACAAAGCACAGCAAGTCTCACACATACTGACAGTCGTCTATTTCTGGAGTGTATTTAGTGAGAGAGAGAGAGAGAGAGAGAGAGAGAGAGAGAGAGAGAGAGAGAGAGAGAGAGAGAGAGAGAGAGAGAGAGAGAGAGAGAGACAGAGAGAGAGACAGAGAGAGAGACAGAGAGAGACAGAGAGACATTGATACAACCTCTAACCTTTGAAAGAAATGTCACAGGGTTTAGAGAGGAGAGAGAGCGCTGGTGGATGAGCTCTGCGTTTCATTAGAGCTCATTCACCACACATAATAACTTCAACTGTGTGAAGAAAGAACAACTGTCCTGGAGTGGAGCACCCAACGTGAACTCACAGCTGTGTGTGTGTGTGTGTGTGTGTGGTAGTACCTTACAGCCACTGGCGTTCATCTTGTCAATAGTTCTCTTTAGCGCTGGGTTTGTGGGCTCGATCAGCTCCACCTGAGTGCGCACGTTGCTCTCCACATAGGGACCCACCAGGAAGTAGTTCTCCCCCCATTCCTCCGAGGTCATACGGGCTTTGGTCTGGATGACGGTGTAGATGCCTCCGACTTCACACATGAAGCAAACATGCCACACGTACACACACAAAGTCGAAACGGAGATATAATGTGATAAAACACGTATGAGGCACAATGATGATAAGTCGTTGTTAAGGTTATAAATCCCGTGCAGAGAGTGACCCGTGTAAATGAACAGGACTAGAAGTTAAAGATGTACTTTCCTGTTTGTCTTCTTTTCATGCATCTTCCTTCGGTGTTTGTATTAAGGTTGTCAAATGATCGATACTTCTGTTTCATATCTGTGCAATCTCAGTATTTTTAATGATCGACAGTATTAAAAAAGGTTCTGCATCTTTAAAAAACTACAGACATATTTGTATTAAACCAGAAGCTGTGAGAAAGAGAGAAAGAGGAAGGTCTAAACTGCACACAATCATATTTCTGTACCAAAATGTTGCCATAATGTTTTTGGGCAATTAAGAACATTTGCAGAAGTTTGTCTGCAACTTTTGGTCATTAAAGGCAACAAACGAACCAATAATGGGTGGCGAAGACATCTATTTTTGTTGCCGTGGAAACAACACAGGGAATAGATAATGTTTGGTTTTAACTAGTATCATATCAAAGTTTATAGTTGTGGTTTTGTGATTGCCTCAGTTTAGATATTCATGAACCTTTATGAAACAGTTTTTGGCTCTAGGGGAATTTTCCTCGCACCAAGAACATAAAAAGCACAACATACGTGACAAAATATGTCAACAGTCATGCAGGACAGCACATAAAAACATAAAACTAAATCATTACAAAATGTGCAGGTATTTATCATCATTTTTTCCGATTTCAAAAAGTAGGAGCATGCATGCACAAAGATAAGATCCAAGCACAGGTAACACAGAAACACTTGCCTTTGTTGGCGACCTCCCACGCAATCTCAAAAAGAACGGCATCCTCCAAATCAAAGTCCTCGTCCCAATCCTCCAGTCCTGACAGGGACGTGACAGACAGGCTGCGAGCCAGCGGCATGCTGGGAAAAAACACAGAACAGACTCATCTGAGGAGGATTTATTTAACAGTTTAGATTCCTGAACTTATTCATCAAGAGAAAGTCGCACACGGAGAAAAAAGTTTATACGCCCGCCTTTTCTTAGTTTCATTTCTTTACAAACAAACACAATCATACGTCATCAACTTTGGGATACAGAAACAATTATCTGACTTATAACGGGGAAACTTTTCATACTGAATGTAATGTTACTTTTCTTTTTGACTAACATTTCCTTACACAGCTACACGTTATGTCATCATCAGGTCACCACACATCCTATTTCAACACGTTATTACATTACACCACTGTGTGAAGTGAAAACCTCTCAAATCTTAAAACAATCCTCGTTCGTACCAGTGCAGCTCTGAAGACGGTAAATGAAGGTACACGTGTTTCTGGCGAGGTAATAAACTGAGTCCCAGTCTGAAGCACAACAGTGAAGAGGCTCATTGAGTGGCAGGGAGTCAGCCTGCAGTGTTTGCTCTGTGTCTTCTGCAGTCAAAGGGTATCTTCTTCTGAACACATACGCACTGTCAAGGATATGCTACACGTCTTTTTGTTTACAAAAACAACAAGTTGGCTCTGCATGACTTTAATCTTATCAGAATAACTACACCATAAAAGCACTAGAGCCTGCGGACCATAAATACATTCTGCTAATGCATCCTACTGGGACAGCAGTTTTTTAATGCTCCGTCTTCCTGTTGGTAGTGGAAACATTAAAAAGGTACATTAGAGAGGAGGGCATTCCTTCTGACGTAAAATGCACCTTTGTGTTCACTTCCTGTTTGCAGAAATGGTGCAACCACTTTAACAAACGGGGGAGTGGCGTGGCAGATGATTCGGAGGTGGAGGACGCCACAGATCAGGTATAAACTTGATCCACAGTAGAACTTGTTGACATCTACCGATGAAATGTAGTAATCAGGTGATGTTGAGACATGTGAAAAACTACAACTGATGCACACACACTGAGTAACACTGTTCTTGTTCAACAACTTTGACATTGTTTCTGCACTGCTCAGCAGAACCGTGATCTGAATAAACTTGACTGAGTAGATTAGTTTATTTATAATAAGTTGGTCAGAAATTCCTTGGCTGTCCTGGCCTGATAAAGGCCCGGATAAACCAAAGCTGGAGAAGGAGTGCTGCTCAGATTAGAGTTGTCAAAATGTTCCATACTTTTCAAAATCAAGTGTTTTAAAACAGATGTCTTTTTTTAAATGATCGATGCTTTTAAAACGACATCTATTTCAAAGGACAGGTGCGTAACCGTGGGAGAGAATTAGATCCATCAAAAATTGCAATAAAGCTCCTGCACACCGTCTAAATTGCACAAAAACGTGGGCAACGCTTCAGTAAAGTTTGCCAGTGTTTTTGCTGAATTTAGACGGTGTGCAGGAATTTGCACATTGTCTAAAGAAGACTTTTTGTGGCTTTTTCTGCCTTTATTGGAGAGACAGGACAGTGGATAGAGTCGGAAATCAGGGAGAGAGCAAGAATGGAGAATGACATGGTTGGATTCTAACCCGGGACAGTAGCCTCTGTGCATGGAGTTTGTGAACTAACCACTAGGCCACCTGTGCCCCTCTGACTGCAAATTTTGATCATTGAAACCAAGAAGTTACCCAATATTGGATGCCTAGGACTTCTATTTGTGTTGCAGTGTTATTGATAATATTTGATTTTTACTTGTATCATATCAAAGTGTAACATTCTGGTGTCATGACTCCACTTCAGAACTTCAGATTGGTGAAAAACATCTTAATGCACTTCAACAGCTTTAAACCTAAGTGATTAAAGACATTGTGTTTGTTTTCATTTTAATTCATTCATCTATTGCTCCTTCTCATTCATTGGATAATCTACTATCTGGTGTCTCTGGCTCGGGAGGTTTCAAGTTTACAATCATACTTGTTGCGTTGTTGTGATTTGCTTCCAAACTAGCTGTGAAGTCAGAACAACTTCCTTACACAGAGAAACCGTTCACCTGAAAACAGCTGATTCAAATGTCAAACACACAAACATCATCCTGAACGGAGAGCCTCAATCATCGAAGTGAAGCAACAAAAGAAAAACACATTTTGGAGTGGATAGGGACTTTAAAAGAGTCTTCTTTATTTAACACCGACAGCGGAGAGTTTGATTTGAAGTGAAACAACAGAAATAAAACCCTATCTTTATACATTCATGAGGAGAAATGTCCTGTACTGAAACCACACATTACTTCAGGGATTTTTATCTCCTTGACCCTGGCCTGCCTGGGACACCACTACATGAATCCTCAGCTGAAACTCTCATGAAAAGCAATACAATCATTCCCATCATGCCCTTGTTCATTGTATCCCCCTTTAAGGAATATTTTGGTTGTTACTGTCCGGCAGGCCTACAGGTCTCCAAAGGGACGAGTTCCCCCAACATCTACACACGACTTCAGGCATCAACAGCCTCATCACTGCAGAGCTCCGGCTGCTTTTGCAATCTGCTGAAATCCATCGTCTGTTTATAGGCTACTAATGATTTGTGAGGCGAACGTGACTTGAAGCACCTACAGCCAGCCAGCTGCGGAAACGCGCATAGGACATAGCGTCCTGGTGCGCGCTCGCGCCCGGCGAGGAAGTATTCAGTTTGAATCATTTCTGGCAAATAAAAACAGATGTTTGCTTACCCTTCGGGGTTGTCCTTGCTTCACGAAGATGTACAACACATTGACAGCTGTCACAGTCTCTCCAAAAGAAGGAAACAGTGGAGACAGAGGAAAAAGGGGGCGGCGGCTTTTGCTAAATGCCAGCGATTCACATTGGTTTAGTGTGTTCGCTGTCATGCAGACTAAGGAGACGCCCACAGACTGCCTTCCATGAAGAAATTGGTTGAAAGAGGGGTATTTTCTGTCACATTATTCATGGGCTTCAATCCCATTGGTCCATCTCTGCCTCTGTGCACAGTTTAACAGGAAGTGGGCGCGTTCCTCAGCTGAGAGGCGCTATTGGCTGAGGAGAGGTTTGAGGGCGCAGCCGTGGTTGGTGGATTAACATTTCATCCAAACAAATGAGGGGAGTCAGGGGCAACCACTTTTTTTTCCCCCAGAGGGAGGAGAAGAGCAAGAGGGTTATTTATAATGTCTTCAAAGGGTCACGCAGAGCATAGTTTTGGGAAAACAACGTGACCAGTGACATTAAGAAACCCAACCCCTCCACAGTCCACTTTGGCCTCTCCTACAGTAACCACACGGGCCAGATGGACAGCAAGGTCTATATTGGTAAAGCAGCTTAGAATAAGTTAGAGTGTCTGTGGGGGTCTCACAGTCAATATATCAGGAACCCTAAATCTAGCAAAGATCTGAACTCCTGAAGTGTCACTCAGCATTGTAGTATCCCCCTGCCACCTTCAAATCTTTAATGTGAGGTATAATGTGACCTTTGACTCTGTCAGTTTATCTGAGTCTGTAGAGATTCAGGCTTTCAGGGAGCTGCACAACATCCAGAGTGCATTGATTTGTATGAAAAGAGATGGATGTTCATTGTTGTTGCTGACATCTACTTGCATTAGCATACATCTGTTTCCATTTATGGTGCCTTCCTGTCTGAGTTGAATTTAAAGTGTATACTTCACTAGAACAAGTTTGAGTTTTACATCTCTTTATTTTAAAGATATTGATCTGAAAACCACATCAGTCAAGCGAGTTGTCTTGTGATCTGATGAGAAATTCTTCTCAGGACACCTGAAACATTTAAACTGTGTGATTATACTTTTTATTAATTAAGAGTGTACCAAGAATATATTTAAGGGAGAACCTTTAAAAGTGATACAACTATTTGTTTGTATGTGATGTTGTCTTCCTCCTCCTATAGTTTAACATTGGCCTCATCTTTTGTTTACTTTCTACCTTATTTTGTAGACTTCTCTCTGTTTAGCCTGACTGTTGATGTTTATTCTACTATTACCCAGAGTTATGTCATGAATGGGAAAAACAAATAGCAGGACCCAAGTGCAGAAACCAAAAAATATTTTAATTAAACAAAAACTGACTTTTCGAAATGTCCAACAAAAATCTACAAAGATCAAAAACAAAGGGAGCCACGAGGAAGCACTGACACCATCTGCCATAGACTAACATTCAACAATGAACAGACAACAAGAGGCAAGGAACATTGAGACTAAATAGACATGTGGTAATCAAACACAGGTGAGACTAATGACACAGGTGAAGACAATGAGGGCAATCAGAACTGGAGGGAAAACACACAGAGGCATGAAGGAAATACAAGATAAGAAACACTGAGGACAAGAACTACAAAATAAATCAGGAAACACTGAAGACACACATAACTCAAGAATGTAACAATAACAATACACACAGGAACATAGAGAAACAAGAAATTACAAAATAAAACAGGAAACACTAAAGACCAAACTAGGAAACATTAACCCACAAGGGAAACAATTAACATTAGTATAGACAATCATCAAGTAAGACAGAAAGGACAACTCAGCAACACTAGTGAAGAATGAGAAATTAAAATAAGGAAATCTAAACACTAAAATACCCAAAATACAAAACTAAACCAGACCAAATCATGACAAGTTCCTGCCTTTGCTCTGTCTGTCAAAGCACTTTGTAAAAATCTGTTTTTAAAGGTGCTCTATAAATAAAGCTATTGTTATTTTAAGCACATTTGCTTTAGAGATAATTTACTTATCACACTTCCGGCTATAAAACATCTTTTAGGTACCACTGAGTTCCCGTTTTTTGCCAAATGTAAACAGGTTTATGTCATCTTGAGTTTTTTGGTTTATTTTATGATTTAAATAAAATAAAAACGTATTAAAAAGTTTATTTTGGGCATACTTCAATTAATGATTATTTTCCCTCGCTTGCTGAGCCGACCGGAGCCTACGTAGTTTTTCCGGAAGCACACGGTATTTTGTATCGACAAGGTGATGACAAACCGCGTTAATGCCCTCCCTGGTTTCCGCATTCTTTTTGACGTCACTGTCCATTCCTTTGATTCCGGGTCCAGTTACAAAACGGAAATTTTCCGCGCGTTCCTCGGTGAAAGTTCACAAATTGAAGCCGAGTGGCGGGAGCTGTTGTCAACCAGGGGGCTGTTGTCAAGAAGTTACGACCGTTGTCAGGTACTTTATAACTTTACTGAGAAACTTTGAGCTGCAGGAGGTTACTCTGACAGGTTTCGTGGTGATCAGCTTTGCGTTTTGGTAAGATCAGATTTGGCGCGACGCTGCTCTGTGTGTTTACAGCAGCGCTTGCTAGCTTGTTTTCGCCTTGTTACAAAAGAAGTACCTCCTCTAGTTAAACGAAACATAACTCAACGTGAACTGAACCACTGGATCACTTAAATAATCGTAGTCTAACTCAGTATTAACACATTTTAAGTGTCAATGCGGTCTGTGAAGATTGTATCTGCAGTAGTTATGATGCTAAGTGTTTGAAGTTTTTCTGTTTAGTTAGTGATCGGTAACCGGTTATGGCAGCAACAGTCACGATGGTTACACAATTAATTGACCTTATTATGTTCAGTCGAAAGGCTGTCACATACTTGTTTGTGCTTTATTCACACCACATGACCTGCAGTATGTTTGTTTCCCTTTGTCGTCACAACTAAACATCCTCGAGTATGTCAGCTTCTCTGTATGGAGGTTTTCCTGAACTGTATCAACCCAATGCTGCCCTAAATGTTGTTATTGTACCTCTTTTCTATATTTATCACTGACAGCACTGCACCTGTTTCCCCTATTTTCCCCACAGAGACCCTCTGTTTACGTTACAGCTTGTTCACTAAATTAGAGATGCACCGATACAGATACATACAGATATTGATATAAATAAATAAATGAATAAAAATGCACTGCTAATTAAAATAATTGGAACTTTGCGCTGGCTTCTCAAACAAACAGGAAGCAGCAACAAGTGTCAGGTTTTCAAACTAAATGTTTTAAACTGAAGTGTAAGAATTGTCATTTTTAACATGTGGAAGGAGGAGCTGCTCCATCTCGTCTGAACGTTGTCATGGAGACGATCTGGGGGCAGTTCTTACAGTTCAATCTGAACGTTGTCATGGAGACGATCTGAAGGGCACTTCTTACAGTTCAGTCTGAACGTTGTCATGGAGACGATCTGGGGGCAGTTCTTACAGTTCAATCTGAACGTTGTCATGGAGACGATCTGAAGGGCACTTCTTACAGTTCAGTCTGAACGTTGTCATGGAGACGATCTGGGGGCACTTCTTACAGTTCAGTCTGAACGTTGTCATGGAGACGATCTGGGGGCACTTCTTACAGTTCAGTCTGAACGTTGTCATGGAGACGATCTGGGGGCACTTCTTACAGTTCAGTCTGAACGTTGTCATGGAGACGATCTGGAGGCACTTCTTACAGTTCAGTCTGAACGTTGTCATGGAGACGATCTGGGGGCACTTCTTACAGTTCAGTCTGAACGTTGTCATGGAGACGATCTGGGGGCACTTCTTACAGTTCAGTCTGAACGTTGTCATGGAGACGATCTGGGGGCACTTCTTACAGTTCAGTCTGAACGTTGTCATGGAGACGATCTGGGGGCACTTCTTACAGTTCAGTCTGAACGTCTTCAAAGTGAGACTGTGGGTGCTCAGGATGTTTAAAGTGTCCAACGATCTTTCTTGATTGCTGACGGGGAGCAGTGCCGTCAGTCGGATATCCGATACGTAAACTACGTCACAACCAGGATACAGATATTTGGATCTGTCTCCCACATCTTCACAAAATGCAAAACATGCTCTTGTTAGTAAAAGGAATATTATCACAAGAGTTTTAAAAGCATCGTTGCTTCACTGTTCTGTAAAAACGATTGTCTTAAAACGTTAGTTTGTGCAGGTAGTATTCTTAAAGAAGTATTATTGGAAATGTTCTAATGCGTCTGCCTCTTTATGGGACATATTTGTTTACTCTTTTTTTCCAACTTTCCTCCTGCAGACATGGATATTAAAAGACGCAACGATGGCCCTTTAGTGGGTGGTGCCTTCCAGGCCAAAAGGGGTAAAACAGGTGGCGACTGGGAGGACAGTCCATCGCAGTTTGAAGAGGAATTGTCCATGTTTGACGAAGCAGACATGGAGGTAGAGGAGACGGAGGGGCAGGCAGGCCATGATGTTATTCCTGTAGGTGAGTGTCGCACAGAATACGTTTATGTACTTAAGTAGTACGGACTTCCTGGTAAAGGAAGAGATGATTGAGTCATAAAGTGGCACACACACTACAAAAACAAGACATACAAAATACTAAAATCAGTTTTAAAAGAGTTTTTTCTCTTTAAATCCCTAAAGGTAGCCCTAAAAATCTGTCCGGCTAGATTGTTACTGGAAAGAATATTAAGATGTGTCAGCTGGGCCTGGATCCTCCTGATCATTACAAACACCTTTTTGATCAGCAGTTTGAGCTAAGTTACTGATGTATGACCGCTTTGACTTGTGAATAATGCAACCGTGTGTTGAAAATAAATGCTAACTACTGAACTTGGTAACAATCAATCAAAGACGTTACTCTCACTTTTGTTTTAAACCTCTGACTGTACATGGGCAAGCTAATCTTCTACTTAACTTCATGCTATTTGTTCTGATATCTGTCTTTACTAATTATTTTTTTTAGGCGACCTCTTCTCAGCAGACCTCAACCCTCGATGGCGGCGACCTCAGGCCCCTTCACTGGACCCGTCATCTGATACTTTGGTGTTCCAGCAGATTGATCTCGACTATTATTTGGGTAATTATAATAATGTAAATGTGTTCAAATAGACTTGAGTGTCAGAAGTGCGGACCTGAATTCCTCATACCGTTTAAATAAAAATATCACAGCTGCCTGAAAGGACTCTTGGCTTTGTAGAACATATCCACCTGCTGAAGGGTCATTTCTGTGTGAGAGGAAACCGTGTCAGAGTAGTTAACCTTTTCTGTGTTGTGCAGGAGCAACGGTTGCTGGCATGCCTGGACAGTCGCAGGGAAAAGCCCCCATCATCCGGATGTTTGGGGTGACAGACGGCGGCAACAGCGTGTGTTGTCACATCCATGGTTTTGCACCTTACTTCTATGTTCCTGCTCCAACAGGTGGGTTGTCATTAATCAGTGAATGATCACGTTATATCTGTAAGACAGGCTGAATGATTCAAATGTTTACAAGCACAAGTAGTTGAATACATTAACACAAATCTCACTCTGTGCTTCCTTTGGAAAGGTTTCAAATCGAGTGACCTGGGAGAATTTAAAAGAGAGTTGAACAATGTTGTCCTGAAGGATATGAGATCCAATAAGGACAACATCTCAGTCACAGTGTTGGCTGTGAACATCACCCGCAAAGAGAGTGAGTACAAGTGTTTTGAAGTGCTCGTTTACGTCTGTGTGACTTTCTCACATCCAGGCTGATCTAAGTTATGGAAGCTACCTGTAACCACCTGTCCTAACAGCATGCAACGCGAGCGAGCCGCTTGAAGCAGTGTGACACAGCACGCTGTTTTTACCCTGATGCTCTGTTTCTATTTTCCTCTCTGTTGCACCACACGTTGTACTTTTTGCAAACTCACAGAGCAAAGAATTAAATATTAAACAGCTGCAGTGTGCTTTTTTTAGACGATACCTGGAATTAAACATCTGTTTTTTTCCCTACAGACATGTATGGTTACCATGGGAAACGCAGTCTGGAGTTTTTGAGAATAACCATGGCGATGCCTCGTCTCATCGCCCCCGCTAAGAGACTGCTGGAGCAGGGCTTCAAATTCGGCCATTTCCCCATACAGGGTTACCAATCCTACGAGGCCAACATAGACTTTGAGATCAGGTGTGTGTTTTGTCTGGCTGTGATTTCATAAGTAAACAGACTTATTTACCTTTTTAAAAACGTTTGTGACCGTATCATTTCATACGAAGCAGACAGGGTGTGCTTTGTTCTTCCCGTAGCCTGAGACTGTGGCTCCAGGTTTTAAACATCTTATAAAGATGGATCTATCGCTGCTACAGTTGTTAGTTTTTCTGAGCGGCTTTCTTACATTAATTTAATACTGAAGCTGCATTTTCAGCCTAATGAGCCTCTGTGTGCTGCAGGTTTATGGTGGACTGCGATGTGGTGGGATGCTGCTGGATTGAACTTCCCAAAGGACAGTACAGAGTGCGTGAAGAGAAGAGCATGGGGGACACGGACTCTCAGTACCCAGGAAAGGTAGGTCTAGTTTACACCTACATTTAGCATGACACGTGATTAGGGCTTTCACTCTTGCAAAAAACTCCAGATATTTGCAGGAAGAGCTGAATGTGTGAACAAGAACAGCTGAATTTCTAACAACGACTTTATCCAGAGTTTCTCCTCCAGCTTTCTCGTATTTATTCTGCAGAAAGTCAGAGTGAGCTGATGTGAGAACACAGCAGGGTATAATCAGGAGAATTCCACTCCAGCGAGTGCGAGGGGGGGTGATGATAATTCCCAATGGTCTGGCACGCGACCACTACGATGTCCGTGCACATTTCAGGAGCAGTCCTCCTGAAATTCTCAGGAGTGTTTATGAGCAAACGGCTTCAGTAAAACAAAGGTCTTTGATATTAAATGTGCCCGCTGTTAATCTCCCTCTGAGTGGCATCAAATGACTTTGTATTAAGTTTTTCAGACTTGTTTAAAAGTATTCATGAGCTGTCGTCCCCTGTCTTGTCCTTCAGGTGTCCTTGTGTCAGTATGAGGTGGACGTGGGATGGACAGATTTGATAAGTCACCCTGCAGAAGGAGACTGGCAGAGGATTGCCCCGCTCAGGGTCCTGAGCTTTGACATTGAGTGTGCAGGAAGAAAAGGTACTGTTCCTTTTTTTTCTCTCTAGCATTTATTTTATACGACATGCATCTATTAGCCCTTACTGTATTTGCCTACATGGCCTGATTTGACTTGTTAAAAAGCTCATGTAGAGTTTGACTCAGGTGTTAAATGATTCCCTTCCAGGTATTTTCCCAGAAGCAGACAAAGACCCTGTGATTCAGATAGCCTCTATGGTGCAGCGGCAGGGTGAGGCGGAGCCCTTCATTCGCACCGTCTTCACGCTCCAGTCCTGTGCCAGCATCGTGGGCTCTCAGATCCTGTGTTTCACGCAGGAGAAACAGCTTCTGCAGGTAAACACGCTGGTGTCAGTACAGCACGGACAAACACAAACTGAGATGTTTTCTTCGTTCCCCTTTTCTCGTGTTTTGTTGATTATTGTGTTTCTGTTTGTGTCCCTGTGTGCAGAGCTGGGGGGAGTTTATGAGGACCGTGGACCCAGATATCATCACGGGATACAACATCCAAAACTTTGACTTTCCTTATTTGCTCAACAGAGCAGCTACTTTAAAGGTTAGACCGAGCCACACTTTTCTGTATTTTAACACATTTTACATAAGAGGTGATGAAATGGGACCTAAAATAATACTGATAGTAATACATAAGCAGACAAAATAAAAGCAATAAAATGATCAGTCCAAAAGTTCCTTAAGTGTAAGACACTCTCCTCTCACTGTTCTGCTCAAGCAAACATTTTCTTTGTGTGTTCAGGTGAATCTGTTTCCCTACCTCGGTCGAGTGCGAGGCATCAAGTCAGTCCTGAAAGACTCAAACTTTCAGAGCAAGCAGATGGGCCGCAGAGAGAACAAGACCGTCAACATGGAGGGCAGAGTTCAGTTTGACCTGCTGCAGGTCAGAATCAACAGCAGCATCACAGCCTGTAACTTGATTAACTGTTGGGTCACCACACAGCTATCTTGTGGTGCATTGCGACAGAGACCCTGACTGGTTTCTGTGTCTCCCTCAGGTTCTCCTCAGAGACTACAAACTGCGCTCGTACACACTGAATGCTGTGAGTTACCACTTTCTGCAGGAGCAGAAGGAGGATGTCCAACACTCCATCATCACAGACCTGCAGGTAAAACTCCAACCTTCTCTGAAAGAGAAACGCATCATTTAGAGCAAAATCAATGACGTGAGCTTTGATTTTTTATTTGATTTTCTTCATCTTGTTTTTCCTCCATCTCAGAACGGAAACGAACAGACCCGACGTCGTTTGGCTGTCTACTGCCTGAAGGACGCCTACCTCCCTCTGCGCTTGCTGCAGAAGCTGATGTGTGTGATTAACTACATGGAGATGGCCAGAGTGACAGGTGTGCCGCTCACCTACCTGCTTTCCAGAGGTCAGCAGATCAAAGTTGTTTCTCAGCTGCTGCGACAGGTAACGAAGGCAAACACACAGACAGAGACTGTATGCGTACGTACACATTTAAAGATGGTAATTAAAAGTGTTTCTGCTTCTTCAGGCCATGAAGCAGGACCTGGTCATGCCTGTAGTAAAGACAGAAGGAGGAGAAGACTACACCGGAGCAACAGTCATCGAGCCAGAAAAAGGGTAAAAACATCTCTTTGCATGAGTGAGACTCCTCGCTGTCCTCAGTAAGAGCAAGCTTCTCATACATCTTCTTCCATCTCCTTCTCTTCTCTGTGTAGGTACTACAGCGTTCCCATTGCCACGCTGGACTTCTCCTCCCTGTATCCGTCCATCATGATGGCTCACAATCTGTGCTACACCACCCTGCTGCAGAAAGGCTCTGCAGAGAGACAGAAGTGAGAAGTTCTTTTCTTCTTCTGTGATTATCTTTAAGAAGACGAGCAATCTGACATCTGGTAGTCAGGAGTAATGAAAGTAACAAAGTCTGAATCAGCACTGAGCAGCTTTTATCTTCTTTTTTTAAACGAGCTGAACGAGAGCTAAATATAACTCAGGATATAACTAACAGAATAAAGACAAATCAAAGCAGCAATCCTAAACTTTATGTAGCTTTCATTAACATATTGATTGTCACTCCGTGCCCAATCAAATGTGCGTTCTTCTAGTATTAACATGATGAGCTAATGTCTGAAGTGTTTGTGTGTCTTCAGCCTCTCGCCTGAGGACTTCATCAAGACTCCGACAGGTGACATGTTTGTGAAGAGCTCTGTGAGGAAAGGACTTCTTCCTGAGATCCTGGAGAACCTGCTGTCTGCCAGAAAGAGGTTTGAAGTGTCCAAATAATTCACAGAATAAAAGCAAGTCTGAACAGGAAACGTAACTTTCTGCTTCACCTGTTAACTTAATTCTCTAACTCGCAGCTACTAGAGTTTAGCATCTTTTCTTTGAAATCATTCAGACGTGGCTTCCTTCTCAACCTTTCCCGTCCTTTTTCTGCAGGGCCAAAACAGAGCTGAAAAAGGAAACAGACCCTTTCAAAAGGCAGGTGCTGGACGGCCGACAGCTGGCCCTCAAAATCAGCGCAAACTCCGTCTATGGCTTCACCGGTGCCCAGGTGGGCAAGCTGCCCTGCTTAGAGATCTCACAGGTGAGGACGCAGCAGTGAAGGAAATCTGACTTTCATAAAGGTTTTCAAAATGTCATGACCACTTCGGAGATGTGTGTCTCTACACCAGATTCATGTGACTGCATGTTTGAATACTCCGCTTATTGTTTTGACTGGGAAATGGTAAATGGACTTCAGCTTGTACACCGCAGGTCCCACCTACACATTTACACACTGATGACAGAGGCTGCTGTGTAAAGTGACCATCAGTATTAACTTCATACACATTTATACGCCGCTGACGAAGCACTTAAGCCCTCAACTTGGGGTTAAGTGTCTTGCCTGAGAACACATCGGACATGTGGCTGCAGGAGCTGGGGATCGAAACCCTGACCTTCTGTTTGAGAGACGACAGACTCTACCACTGATCCAAAGCCGCCCTAATACTCCAGTTTTCTAATCTTGATTTAGAAAACTGGAGTATTCAAAAGGAGCGTCTGAACAAATCCAGCCTGTGAACATGAATTCAGAGGTTGCATGACTGTGTTGTTGTTCCATGTTTACACTTATCAGCTGTTCAACATCAACACATGTGGTGAGCTTCTTGTTGTTGTGCACAGATGCAGAGACGGTAAACATCAGAGATGTGGAGCAAAGATAAGTGTAGAAGAAGAAACCACCGAACAGGTGGAAGTCTAAAGACCTCAGTGTTACGCTGAAACACGACAGGTTGAGTTTGTTGCTCTTTTGTGGAAGGTCAGCTGAGAGGACGGCTGATGCGTTTTTCCAATCCATCTAATTCACTTTATTTTTAAGAACATTGAAGTAAAGATGCTGCTCAGTGTATACAAAGCAGAAATAAAGCGCAGTATAAAACATTGAAGCATCATTTTCCATAAAGTGCATCTTCAGTAATCGTTTGTTTTCCCTCCAGAGCGTCACTGGTTTTGGCAGACAGATGATCGAGCAAACTAAACAGTTGGTGGAGTCCAAATACACACTTTCCAATGGTTACCAAGGTGATGCCAAGGTGAGGAAACGTGAAGGAGCGCACCTCCAATAGTCACTCAAACTCTCTTTTTCCTTTTTCACTTAAAGAAGGTGACATGAGCTTATTTTTTTAAATCCAGTGTTTGACCTTTTAGCAGATGTTTTTGTGTGCGCTTGCTTTAAGAATGTTAATTTGAATCTTTCAAAGGTCATTTATGGAGACACGGACTCCGTCATGGTGAAGCTCGGAGTCGGCACAGTGAGGGAGGCCATGGAAGTCGGGAGGGAGGCGGCAGAGTGGGTGTCGTCTCACTTCACACCGCCCATCAAGCTGGAGTTTGAGAAGGTACCGCTTCTGTCAACTGGAGTTATTTACAATGTTACAATGTTACAATTCACTTAGCAGACGCTTTTATCCAAAGCGACGTACATCAGAGAGTAAGTACAACACTAATCCATTCATACACCGCCTCCGAAGCAGCGGGAGCAATGCAGGGTTAAGTGTCTTGCCCAAGGACACATCGGACATGTTGCTCAGCTGGGGATCGAACCCTCGACCTTCTGGTTGAGAGTCGACGACTCTACCAACTGAGCCACAGCCGCCAGCCGCCAAAAAGAACATTTGTCCTGGTGATTTCTTCCTCTGTGGAAATGTTTAATCTGACTGGTTTGAGTGGGAGGATGCGTCTGAGTACTGGGGTAACAGAGACTCTTCGTCAGGTGTGATATTTTCACTCAGTTTTTAGGGGGCGCTTGTTTAGTGTTAGCTAAGAGGACAACACAAGGCTTCAGTGTTGTAAAGAACCAGACCTACACAGGAGAGGGAGTCTGATGTCCCCTCAGCTTCTCAGAGCCCGTTCTCATCCCTTCCACAGGTGTACTACCCGTACCTGCTGATCAACAAGAAGCGCTACGCAGGCCTCTATTTCTCCTCCAGTGCAGACACACATGAAAAGATGGACTGCAAAGGAATCGAGACTGTTCGCAGAGACAACTGCCCCCTGGTGGCCAACCTTATCAACACCTGTCTGCAGAGAATCCTCATAGACAGGTACACACACACACACACACACACACACACACACACACACACACACACACACACACACACACACACACACACACACTGCTATATGTTTTATAGTGATTTTGAAGTACTGAATAGAGTCGTGTGATGGTGGTACAGGGATCCTCAGGGTGCTGTGGATCACGCTAAAGAAGTGATCTCAGACTTGCTCTGTAACCGGATCGACATCAGCCAGCTGGTCATCACGAAGGAGCTGACACGCACGGCGCAGGAGTACGCCGGCAAGCAGGCGCACGTGGAGCTGGCTGAAAGGTGAACACATAATCTTACATCAAATTTCACTCGGGCAGCTTTAGCTCATTTGGCAGAGTCGGTCGTCTCTCAACCGGAAGGTTGTGGGTTCGATTCCCAGCTCCTGTAGCTACATGTCCGATGTGTCCTTGGGCAAGACACTTAACCTCGAATTGCTCCCGCTGCTTCGGCGGCGGCGTATGAATGTGCATGACTGGGATTAGTTCCTTCTGATGGTCAGTTCACACAGCAGCCTCTACCATCAGTGTGTGAATGTGTCGGTGTGACCTGCGGTGTGAAAGAGCTTTGAGAAGTCAGAAGATGAGAAAATCACTCTACAAGCTCAAGTCCATTTACCATTTACTCCAAGAGAAATACTTTGAATGCTGTGTGATGAGTGAACTGTCCGTTTCACAGAATGAGGAAGAGAGATGCCGGCAGCGCCCCCAACCTGGGAGACAGAGTTCCCTACGTCATCATCAAGGCTGCGAAGGGAGTAGCAGCGTACATGAAGTCAGAGGTCTGTGGAGTCGTTGTTAATCTGTATATAACCTCGATACATGTTCTAATCATATATGTTTCAGATGATGATTTTGATTTTCCACGTGTTGATTTAGGACCCGATCTTTGTGCTGGAGAACACCATTCCCATCGACACTCAGTACTACCTGGAGCAGCAGCTGTCTAAACCTCTGCTCAGGATATTTGAGCCAATCCTGGGAGAGAGCAAAGCAGAGAGCATCCTGCTCAGTGAGTCCAGACAACGCACGCATCACAGTCATGTTTTTTTGGGATGAAATGAACCATTTTAGCATCCTAAGAAAAGGCGCAGCAGCACAGCTCAGCCCTGGAAGTGTAAATAAAAAGCTCTCAGCATGTGGTATCTTGACAGTAAATCTTAACACGGCTGTTGGTTCTTCTGCTGTCTTCTGTCAGAGGGCGACCACACGCGCTGTAAGACCGTGCTCACCTCAAAGATCGGGGGGGCTCATGGCGTTCGCTCAGAAGAGGAGCACCTGCATCGGCTGCAAAGCCGTGCTAAAGACAGACGGTGTGTGCTCAGTTTAACTGAACTTTGTATCTTTAATGAGTGACCTTCGTTGAATATTTGTGACATCCGACCCTTACGTCATTTCAGCTGCGGTTTGTGATTTCTGTAAGAAGAAGGAGTCGGAGCTCTACCAGAAGGAGGTGAGAAACCGTCTTTTATATGTTTATTCACTAACAGGGCTATTAATACGTCATTAAAGTCCAAGCACACGGAGCTTTCTTAAACACACCTAACGGACATTACCGAGGGAAGCAGAACGTTATCCTCTCTCATCCCTGTCTACATCCCACTGTCCTCTCCTCTACAATAGAGGCTTAAAAACCTGAAGACTACTCTCTAAACTCTTCCAGATCTTTCACATGAACACACTGGAGGAGCGTTTCTCTCGCCTGTGGACTCAGTGTCAGCGATGTCAAGGCTCGCTCCACGAGGACGTGCTGTGTACCAGGTGAATATTCACGACATGTTTATTATACGTCTGTGTGTTTACTAAGACAGAGCTTCACATCCACTCACACTCTCCCTGTCCTGACTCGTCTGCAGCCGGGACTGTCCCATCTTCTACATGAGGAAGAAGGTTCAGAAAGATCTGGACGACCAGAGCAAGCTGGTGTCTCGCTTCGGATGGTGAGAGGAAACACGCGGCTCGCTTCAGATCAGCTCACTCTCTGTATAAAGACATAAATATCACACTATTTCTATGTTTTCTATTTTTGAATAAATTCACAGTAAGTACCGTAGAAGTTTTTGTAAAATAAACTGGAAAAGCAAAACCTTCCTTTGGTGCTGTCGTGTGTGATCATCAGTGACGTACACTCAAAGTGATTGACAGACATGAGAAGAGGAACTTCTCTGTCATTGTCCAACCTCATGAACAAATCTCTTCCTCATTGGGAGTCAGTTTCCCACAAATTTCTCCCCAGGGAGACGAATAAAGAAACCTTGACCTTGATCACTGATCTGAAACCTTTCAACCTAAATGACCTTTAAAGGCACAAACGAGAGGAACTGTTTGTTCCTTTTTAAAGACATTGACGATGATGTCTCGATAGTTTGTGGTTAAACACAGATCAGGTCTAAATGCACCACGTTACAGATGACGACAGATGTCACGTTTAGAACAGTTGTGATTATTAGAACATGTTCATAGTGTCTGCACCGAGGCTGTGAAGAGTAAAGTTCTGACTTTACTTTTCGGTCGCTCTCTTGAAACTTTTTTATTCAAAGATTTATTTTTGGGGCTTTTTATGCCGATTCAGAAATCAGGGAGAGAGAGAGAGAGGGGAAAGATGTGCAGGAAAGGAGCCACTGGTCAGATTTATGCTGCGTTCACGTGCTGCTCGGGGGGTCCAAGTTTCCGAGTTGGTAAGTCGTTCTTCCGACTTCAGTGTGTTCACGTGATTTCAGTTCGGAAAGTCAGAATGTTGTAACAGCTAAAAACAGCGTTGCTGCTACGACGAAGATGATTTGTGTAATGTCTCTGTTAAAAGCTATATTTGAGCAAAAAGTTGATGTGCAATACGTGAATTAATAAAAAGTATGTTCACATTAACAACAAATATTTTGCCCCCCACGTGAGGACGATACTGACGGCAAGTCGGGCACCTCATTCTTTTCCGAGTTTCCAATTGTTATTCCGACTCGAGCAGGTGTTCATGTGCATTTTACAACTTTTTTCCCGATGTGTCCGACACCACATGAATGCACCACTAAACCCGGGCCGCCCGCTTGGAGGACTGTAGCCTCCGCACATGGGGCGCACAAACTAACCACTAGGCTACAGGCGCTCCCCTTGAAACTTTAATCGGTAAACAAAAAAAACCAGACGAGACGAGAGGTCAGAGCTGAAGACGTTTACTTGTTCGTTACAGCAGAATGTTTGGAAGATTACAGAGCCGTCAGTGACAGACTCGGGGTCAGGTGACGTTTTCCACATTTAAAAATCATTTCATTTTAAACATTATTCTAAAGTCCAGACAGAGACACGACAGCAGGAATACTTTGAGCACTGATTCAGATAGCAGGACACAAACTCAGTGAGCTCCCTGAACTTTATAAGCAAACATCTGTTTCTGAATCCAGATGTTCACTTTTTAAACTGGAGGTGTGGGGGGGGCTCTAATGCTACAAAAATAGATGTTTCCTTTACAATCTCTTACAGTTATTCTGACAGTAATTAACTAAAAAAATCACTCTGCTATAAAAAGTGAAGCTCTACTGAACATCCTTAAAGTCCAGCAGTGTGCTTTACACATCGCGTGTACTGCCACAGAGATCTGCACAGACTGTGGTGGAGAATAAACAACCCAACACTGAGGCAAACAGTCAAAGTGAGTTTAGAGAAACAGTGCGACCGTGAGGAGCAAACAGCAGAGCGAACTCTACAATGATTCTGTAAAAAAAAAAAAAAGATCAGCCAATCGTTTGACACGGCTCCTTCGTTCCTGCTCGACACTTTCCACATGGCACGAGCTAAACTCTACAATCAACGCAGGAGGTGAATAAAGTGCACCGCAGAGCGTTACGAGGCGCCATCACTGATGTCGTCTCATCAAAGCGTCTTCTTTGACACGTTTGTGGCCGTGGTGAGAGAAATAAAAAAACATAGCTGGTGCGTTTGAAGCCTCAGACGACACACTAACCTTTAAAAAAAATAAAACAGGAAAGGAAGACGACACATTTCCAAACGTACAAAACCAGTTACCTGTCGGGGAGCGGCAGGTTCTCAGAGTATAAAAACACGTCGTTTTCATGATGTACCAAACAATCACATTCAATTCATCACAGGTTTCCCCTCTCTTAAAAAAATGGCGAGCACTAAAACAGTGGTGGACTAAAAGGGTCGCTTGTTGCTGCACCAGCGTGAACCCTGGACCCCCTAAGTTACTCAACAGGACCTGAACAGACAATCATCTCTGCAGATAAATCTCATTTACATTCAGGGAGAATTAAAAAATACTTTCTACCACCTACTGAAGTTTAGTTTAAACTAAAGCTGAGCTAAACTTGATACGAAAACATCGACTTTAAACTGAAGTTTCAAGTCATTTAGTCGTGAAAATTAAAGAAGAAAAAGACTGAAGTCCCAGTGTGAATGGACACTGCACAGTGGACAAAGGGAACATCTCTGTAATTGTGCTTTCACACCTGCAGAAATCTCCTGAAAAACTCCTGATATTTCCACGAGGAGCTGCATGTGTGAACGCAAACAGCCAAATATTTCACTCAGACTTCACCCGGAGTTTCTCCTGCCGGACCCCTAGGAGAAAGGAGAGAATCTCCGGAGCAGTCCTCCTGAAGTTATCGAGATATTTTCAGGAGTGCATGTGTGAAAAACGGCTTATGGTAGTTGAAATGTGAAATACTTTGATACCACGTGTTTTAAAATCGAAACAACCTCATTCATTTTAGCGATGGATAGAATCAAAAGTACAGAAGCTTTAAAGAAACTTCAGCGCTTCAGTCAGATTTTTAACCAGAAGCTGCAGCGAGGCAAAGACAGAGACGATGTCTGAATTGCACAAATATGTTGGCAATGTATTTGTGCATTTCTTCTGTTGATTTAAAAACAAGAAATGACTCACTATGTCGGGGGGGCTGGGACTTCTATTTTTGCTGCTGTGGTATCAAAACGGGTATTGAACTGGTGTCTGAGTTTAATATTCTGGTGTTGTGACAACCCTGAATCTCTGGACACTGTGACAGCAGTAAAAATGGATTCTTCCTCGTCTGCCTCCCCCGTGGAGGTCAGTGCTGGACGCCTCCAACGTGACGGAGGAGGAGGAGGTGCAGAGTGTGAGGGAGGAATGAGACAAGTGCTGTAAAAGATGCTGCACGTGTGTGTGTGTGGTTTGCTATAGTATAATGCAGCGTCTCTGAGTGTTCTTCTTGCTCTTCTTGTTGCTGCGGTTGGTCTCCTTATATTTTCTAATCTCACGTACAAGCGAATAGAACGCTTCCTCCACACCCTGCAACAGAAAATAACACCAGATTTTAATTAGCATCGTCACATTTTGGTTTCTTAAAGTTTGATCTCAGATTTGCGTTTGCATTTGTTTTACTTGCATGCCTCCCTGATAACCAAATACAGGCTTCGTTGTCTTCTTTCTACCGACCTGTCTGGTTTTGGCAGAGGTCTCGACAAACGGTACTCCGTAGCTTCGTGCCAGCTCCTGGGCCTGCCGCGTCTCCACCGTGCGAGTACCGAGGTCGCTCTTATTCCCCACCAGCACCATGGGAACACTGTCGCTGTCCTTCACCCTGTTGATCTGCTCTCTGAGGAGGAAACACAAGCAGCAGCTTCTGAGTAACTGAACTTCTGCTGAACTAACAATCAGTGATCTACGTCAGCATTCAGATAAGTGACCAGCGGGTCGGGGAGAGGAAGTGATATTCGAGGAGTGTTTATTCCCACACATTCACTATTGGTTCCTGTAAGTGCTTGTCAGACTAATCAGTTTAGCTTCATGTTTGATCAGTTCAAAAAATTCTACTTGTGCCCTGCTGTACAAATTGTCCCAAAAGAACTGACCATGCTCGGATGCACGGACATAAACTACAAATCAGGAAGCAGCCGTTGACCCTGCACAGCACACTGATGCTGCTTTCACACATTCACAAAAAAACTGAAAACTTTCCGGGAGAGCTGAGCATGTGTGAACGCAAACAGACACATTTTTCACTCAGGCTTTACCCAGAAGTTTTCCTGCCAGCCCTGTTTTACATTTTCAGCATGCAGTCAGAGTGAGCTGGTGTGAGAACGTAGCAGGAAAATTCACCGCGAGGTGGTGGTGACGTCCATATCCTGTAATCAGGACGCGACCATAGACTGTCTGCACGAGACCGGCTCGATCTCTGTGCAGGTAATTAAACAGCTTCATTATGTTTTCTGTTAGTATTGTGAATATTTGGACTACACGTAGAATTGTTTAAGGCAAAAACTGTCATTTTAGCGTCAGACTCTGTTGCTTCATCCGCCACGTCCGCGCCGTTAAGTCATTTCTTGTCACCTGAGACTCCTCCCCTCGCCGACAGGGATAATCCCCAGCTTCTTGCTGTGAGGTGCATGTGTGAACAAGAACCTCCGGAAGACTTCAGGGGCAGTATGCCCGATATTCTCAGGAGTGCCTAACTGAATAACTGACTGCCACAACACATATTTTTTACTTTGTGTACCTGTACAGGTGAACGTCCTCAAAGGACTTGGTGTTGTTGATGGCAAACACACAGAGGAAGCCCTCCCCCGTCCTCATGTACTGGTCCCTCATGGCGCTGTACTCCTCCTGACCTGCAGTGTCCAGGATGTCCAGCAGACAGGTCTCTCCATCGATCACCACCTGCTTTCTGTACGAGTCCTGAAACACAGCAGTGACGTCATACATCATCCACTAAAAAAACGTTCTTCCAGAAATACGACGGAGGATGCATCACGTTCATTCTCATGACTGTCACTCTGTTTATTTGTATAGCGCTTTTCATACACAAGGCAGACTCAAAGTGCTTCACATCATAACTATACCCCATAAATAGGGTGGTGATCCAACATTTCTGTTTGAGATATTGATGGTGCGTCTGATGCCTTCAATTTTATCAGTATAAAAGAACGCAAACTCATTGCATTTCTGCGTGGAATGGAGTTCAGGTGGTATTTGTGTTGGGGGGTTGGTCAGTCTGTCAACAGTTTCAAATAGGGTTTTTGCCTTATTAGTGTTGTTGTTAATGATGTTGGAGAAGAATGTTTCTCTAGCACTTTTTAAGTCTAAATTGTAGGCCCGGAGGCGCTCTTTATAGATGTCATGGTGAATATGAAGTTTTGTATTCCTCCAGATTCGTTCAGCCTTCCTGCACTCTCTTCTCTGGGCTGTTACAACAGCAGCTTTTCTCCATGGTGCCTTTTGCTTACTAGAACTGGTTTTAACCGTAACAGGTGCAATGTCATCTATAACATTCAACATTTTGGAATTAAAGTTGTTCACAAGATCATCAGCATGACATGGGATTAGAGGTGGTAACGAGGAGATGGCATTTTTAAAGAGTACATTAGTATGTTCAGTGATGTACCGTTTTTTGACAGTATTTGATTTTGTTTGTGTGTCAGGAATGAAAGAAATATTAAAGAAAACACAAAAGTGGTCAGACAATGAAGGATCAGTCACAGAAACATCAGAAACATTGAGACCTTTTGTGATAATCAGGTCCAGGGTGTGTCCCTTACAATGAGTAGCCTCTTTCACATGTTGACTTCAAATGTGTCTAAAATAGTCAAAAGTTCTTTTGCACCCTTGTCATTCAAATCGTCAGTATGAAAATTAAAGTCACCAGTTATAACTAGATAGTCAGAGTCGGTGGAGATGCTAGACAATAATTCAGTAAAATCATCGATAAATGTGCAGAATATTTAGGTGGCCTGTAAATAATTAACAGGAGAACTCTGGGAGAACATTTCAAAACAGCACAAAGGTATTCGAATGATGGAAAATCACCAAGTGACATCTGTTTCCCCTGAAATATATTTTTAAATATAGCAGCAACCCCTCCACCTCTTTTTCCAGATCTACATACATCAATAAGTTATAGTTGGGGGGTGCTGTCTCAATCAGAATGCTTGCACTGTTATTTTGTTCTAACCATGTTTCAGTTAAAAACATAAAATCAAGTTTAGAAGTGGTGATAAAATCATTGACTAATCAAGAGAGCTAACATTAAGCAGAGCCATCCTGATGCTGTTGTTCACAGGCTTTGGGGTTGACTTTGAGCTGGAGAGAATAGGAATGAGATTTGTTAGATTAGCAGTGTGTCTAAGTTTCACAATGTTTACTCTCTTGGTAGTCACAACAGGAATGCAGAAGGTGCCATGTTTTGACGTAGGCGACCTTGGGTCCAGCTGATAATGCGGTCTACTGCTGAACCCTTTTCTGTCTCAGTAATATTCAGCAACAAGAGCCGGTGAATGGATGTTTTGTAATGAACTAGAATATTTCACAACCTCCACATTGAGTAACGCAGTGAGCTGACTCGCAGCGTCGAACGTCTGCAGGAAACTAAAGGCAGATTTACACCTAACTTGTGAAACAACGGAGATTACACAGCAGGGCAAACAGAGCCGATGTTTAGACTCGTTTGTGGCACTAATTAGAAACTAACGAGGGTTTACAGGAGAGCTGTTTGCTTTAACGGCTTTCTGACGGGTTTTACTGACTTCAAACAAACGCTAAGAGGACTCTGGCATGAACGCGTACAGTGGATTAGTTCCAGCAGGTCCTAGTGTTTGTTATGGTACCGCTTTGTGATGATGCATTTGTGTTACAGCGGGTTAATCTTTGCAGGAATTTAAGATACTAAACTAACGTCCACTTTACAACACGATGCATTTATACACAATAAAGTGAGCAGCAGTAGAAGAAGAAATCCAAAGAAGCTTCGACTCTGCTTCTCTAACATGAATTGATATGTGTTGATTTGAACGAGTCTCTTAAAGTAAAACAGTCTGGAATCATGACGACCCTAAAATACTCTTACCTTCACTGGTCAAGTTAGTGATAGTAGGTAATGCACAAATACGTAGGTGTTGCCAGTGTACCTGTATGTGTTCAACGGAGACAATCTGTAATGCAACTACATCAGAGTGTTTGTGTTATGCACATAAAAGATAACGGCACGAGAGAAACACACTTCTTACAGAGAGCAATCCATTTCATGCAAACAACTTTTTCATTCTTCTCCTTTATGATATGGCGAAAGTGAGGGAAGGAGCTGAATTATTTAACCTAGGGTTGTCACGGTAACAGGGTTTTAAACTTCGATACCATACTCTTACAAACCAAAACCATATAGAAGACTGATTCGACAAGAACAGAACTCCTAAAGCACCCAATGTTGCGTGTTTTCTGGTTTTCAATGAGCACAAATTGCAGGTGAACTCCTGCACGCCGTGTAAAACGCACAATTACATCTGCTGCAACATTTCAATGCAAAGGTTTGCCCTGTGATGTATTTGATTTTCATGAGCAGGCTGCACACAGCGCTGTTAGAGACATAAACCTCACTTTTGGATCTCTAAGGCAATCGATTTAGGTCCTTTGCACCTAAATACATTTGCCTCAAGTGATTAGTGTTCTTCAGTACTTTCTTTGGATCCTGTCTGAGAGACAGAACATCAAAGGTCCTTCTCTGAGAGCACCGACCTCCATCTATGGAGCGGCAGAAGAAAAGGGTTTCCTTACACATGTGTTGGAGTAGTTGGACCAGAAGGATCTCTACTTTGACCCAAGAAATCAAGTTGTGTACTTTGTCCATCACTGATTTTATTGCAAGGATCGACAAAGTAGTCAACCTGGTTTTAACCACCTGTGAGAGTAACATATCCTGTGTAAAAGATATGACTGCAGAGAGTGTTGAACACTGTGTGTGTGTGTGTGTGTGTGTGTGTGTGTGTGTGTAAAGGTAAGTGTCTCACCTCGATGGTTGGATCATATTCGTCTACAAAGTGGTTCTGGATGAGCTGGATGGTGAGAGCGCTCTTCCCCACGCCTCCTGCCCCGACCACCACCAGCTTGTACTCGGTCATACCTGCACAAAGAGTCAAGCAGCAGGTAACCGTGAGTTCACTTCACACCAGCTGAGACAGACAGACACAGGTGAACAGGAACAAATCTAATCCACAGCACATAACCATCGACCTCTTCCTCCCCACACCCACACACACGGACAGACAGACACACACGCACACACACACACACGCAGACAGACACACACGCACACACACACACACGCAGACAGACACACACGCACACACACACACACGCAGACAGACACACACGCACACACACACACACGCAGACAGACACACACGCACAGACACACCCCACACACACACACACACACACACACACACACACACACACACACACACGCACAGACACACCACACACACACCCACACACACACACGGACAGACAGACACACAGACACACACAGACACACCACACACACGCACGGACACACGCACACACGGACATGGCGAAGACACTGACCCAGATTCCAGGATCCAACCCGCTGACGTCACTACTTTACGCCAAGTGTGACTGATTTAGAGTATTAATAGTTTGAACGGACTCACCTCTGCTCTGTGTAGGATTTATAACAGTATTGGAAACGATCGCGAGATTAGCTTGCTACATAACGTTAGCTTGGGACGATTTCCTCATTCAAAACCACTTGTGGACAAACTTCCGGATCTGTTCGTAACTTCTTTTTTACGAGCTGAATTACGAGACAAACTGTAAACGAGAACTCAGCGGGATTTTAAAAGATCACTTTGAGAAAAAGCCGGAATCCGTGAGTTCCTAATAAGTCTCCATTGAAAGTAGAGCGTTTTCACGTTAATCCCCTCTTCAGGCGACCAATCAAACGGCTGCATTCAGATAGACGTTCCAGTGGACCAATCACAGTGCAGCTTTCAGTATAAACCCCTCCTAGACATTGCAACTCTGTCCAATCAGAAAAAGGAGTTGCCCTACTTGGGCGTGACCTGTCAGACAAACTTCTTTCTGGTGTCTTCAACTCCACCTTAATCCAGCAGTGATCATTATTTACGTAAACATTGTTTAATTAAATAAAAAAGGATATGTATGTATTTTCAAAATTCTACATTTCATACATGATAGCAATCAACTCAGATGCATTTAATTCTCTTACTAAAAGAGTTACGCCGGCGTCCTCTGAATGTTTTGTTTTGTTTTGAAAAGAGCAAGCGGAAGTGACAGTGTTGTAGTGTGTCTGGTTTGACGCTAGGTGGGGCTAACACCAGCATATTTCTATTTTATCTTTTACATTTATATATATATATATATACAAACAACATGGCATTGAGATTTATGAAAACATTATACACAAATATAAGGGCAAAAAATTAAATAATTATATTAAAAAACGACTAAGGGTTTTCCCTGTAATTTATAATCTTTAAAACTCTGTGAAGCTTCGCTGCATTTACATTTTTCACAACTTAATGTTAATAAGAAGCTCGTTAAAAATATACAAAACCTGGGTTTAACTTTTTAGTACTTGGATTTGTGTAAATGGGATTTCCCAGGCAGACTGATATTGTTGACTAGAAAAGGATTTTCCTTATTTCCAATAATTCGACCATACGAAATGTCCTTTAACGAGATTTGTTCCAGCTTGACAATTTTGGGGGTAAAGCAGTCATGAACATCCTACCAGAAAGTCACAAAACACACAACTGTTAATGTCAAACCAAAAGCCTGTTGCAGCGAGTCACTGGATGTTTCCTCACCACAGACTGATTATAAGATTATTATTTACAGTCTATGATAACCATAGACTATAGATGATAACACACCAGCATCAAAACCTACAGCGACACATTCCGCTAACGAAGAAACCTCACTGCCCTCCAGTGGTGACAATGAGGTACTGCAACACTATCAGCACATATTCATCATCATTATTATCCTGTTTAAAAGCATTAAGGTGATCTCATTAGTGATAGAAGTATAACTAAGTTGAACAGTATTATTCTAACGGGAATATGTCTCAAATCAGTGATTTAAATACAAGTAAAAATGTGTTTTATTTAGAAACTCTTTTCTTACAGATGAATTAGTGTTGACTGCCCTCTAGTGGTCACAGTTATGGTAACCTCTGTTTGTGGTTCATGTACACCTTTAATGTAATACCAGCCCAGTCGTTTGTGGTCATTTATACTCGGTTTGATCATTTTAGAAAATTAAAGTAATGTTGTAAATAAATCACATGACTAAAGGGAACCTGCGGTATATGATTACCTGAAGTTTCTGTCAGCTGTTTGAGGTTTTTAAGCGATTTGTTTCGTTGAAGACACTTTTTTAGTTTACCTCAGAGAGCGGTGGCTGTATTTACAGAAACAAATAACAATTTACATTCAATTATGATATCTGTTCTCAGCACAAATGATAACACGATTTTATCTTCCTGCCTGGCACTAAATGGCGAACAAAAAATAACGAGTAATTAGCTAAAAATATCAGAATATATATATTTATTTCAGTCAGATTAGTTGGCTTTTCCGTGTGTTTGCTGCCATCTTGTGGTCACAGGGTGGAACTGCAACACTACATTAAATCCGTCAAGCTAGCGTCAATAAACACATGCTAATGCTGTCACTACCGGTATTGTTTTTCAAAATAAAAGACGAACAAGCAACTCATTTACACGAAGAATTCTTTGTAAAATAAAGACCAAATTAAAAGCTTTAAGAAGCGCAGTGACAGAAAATATAACGAGATTATTTTGTTTAACTACTAAAGGAGTTAACAATAAAATACGAGTTTTATAAGAATTTCGAAATGAAATGTAATGTAATGCACTGTCTTATCATGAATGTATCCTGTTGGATACACCCACGGAGCAGGCACCATGCTCCACCCTCTGCACCGTCATCTTTACTCCCCTTCTCTGTGTCGTTCATGTCCCCCCCCCCCCCCCCCCCCCCCCCCCCCCCCTCCCCTCCCACTATCCTACTGAGTGCATCTGCTCTCCCATCTAATCTTTGCCTAAAATCACGGAGATAATCCTGCATCCATCTGTCCCGAGATAAAGACAGAGAAAGACAGAGAAGTGACATTGTGCAGAAATGATGTTAAAACTAAAATCAACACTGCAGCATCATCATCATCATCATCATCATCATCATCATCATCATGCTGCAGCTGATAAACCTTGAAGACATGAATAGGCGGAAATAGTGACATCATTATAAATTGCTTAAATTTTATTATACACAAGGATATCTCACATATACATGTTTTTTTTTTACATAGAATACTTTGAACAGTTTTATCGTTCAGATATTTTGTATTTTTTTACTCTGATTCCCAGCACACTTTTCATCATTAAGAAGAAGAAGGAGGACAACATCGGAACAGCCATTAACTGAGACAAAGAGAAACTTGATTAAAAACACACACCGATACAACACTTAAAAATGAAATCGTTCACAGGAAGAATCATTCATGTCTTTTCGACATTGCACTCAGAAAATGAAGTAATGTTCCTTTATCACTTTTGTAAATGATTTATTGACAAATCAACGGCGGTCACCATCAAACCCTCATTTGAGACTAAATTACTTATTTTCAACATTCCAGCAGTTCATTCGTTACTCAAACTGAGCTACGTCTGTATCATAAAGAGAAACTGATTCATTTGATTATTTAGTGATCATAAAGAGAGCGGTCTGCAGATAAATTCAGATTTGAAATCGTAAAAATATTCACTGCGTGGTGAGCTGGTATGAAGCAGAATACAGAAGCTGTGTGTTTGTTGGCTTCAGGGGTGTGTCCAGAGCGGTGTCCAGAGGTGGCATGGGGCCCCCCTCTAAATCCACCCAAGGTACCACCCCAAATTCTTAAACTATGATTGGCTATTTGCCTTGTCAAAGGCGGGACTTACGTTCAAATCAACTGATTGGGCTGCTCGTAGTTTTCTTCACACGTCAATGTGACACTTTTTCTTTTGTTAGTATTTTAAAATGTAAATAAATACTTTGCTCATCTATTTCATGAGACTGGTGCGACGGAAAGGAACAAGTCCATAAAATATGTTCATGCAAACTCCTGCACACTGCCTAACGTGCAGGTAACTGACTAGCAAACAACAATTAATGTATTTTTACAAGTTAGACGGCGTGCAGGAGTTTGCATGCATTTGATGTTCTTTAAATTGTGACTTCAGATGTTCGTCTTCATCTTTAGCCCTTACAGAATTAAGATGAGGAGATTGATATGGTGTCATTCTCTTGTGTTACTTAGAAGTAGATATGAAGATGGAAAGGGTAGATAAATGAAATTAATTTGTGTGCACAAAATGTATGCCACCCCTGCAGAAGTCTGTGCCCCGGGTTGGGCCACCCTTGTCCTAAAAAGTCTGGACACGCCCCTGGTTGGCTCTATCATTTGTGTTGTGCAGCTTGTAGATTGTGACAGACTCTCTACTGGATGAGAATGTCCGTGAACACCGAGGGGCAGCACCTCTGGACTTGTTAGCCAGCTGTCAGAGCATCGAGGAGGAGGGTGCTGCTCTAAAAGGGTGTGAGAGGAGCTGATGTGATTGGCCGATTCTTGCAAAGCCTTTTGACATCGTTTTGATGACAAATGATTTCAGATTCTTCCAAATTTTTTCCATGGGTGTGTTTCACACCAACAACAGTGTAAATACCAAATCTTTGAGCCACCACCGCTCTCTCTGATCACTGTGCATGCTGCAGCTGACTGTGCTGCATCAAATGAGGTGTGTATGTGAGGAGAGGGACGGCCCCGCTCATTAAAGCATGCTCACCGCACAATGTTTCAGCACCTGCACCCAACACAACAACACACTCACTGTCACACACACACACACACACACACACACACACACACACACACACACACACACACATAGACATCTGAGAGGCTCTGACCCACCAACTCAAACATGACTGACATCATTAAAGACAAGAAAACAGCATAGAGAAGAAGACGGAGAGCGTGGGGTTAGTTACAGAGGAGGACAGAGGGAGAGGAAATCACTGAGACACAGAAAGGCAGAAAGAGACGCAGCACGAGCCGTGACGCTCGGGAATACCGTCGTTCCTCGCTGGTTAGTGAAACAGCAAAGCAACTATCCCATTCTACTCTTCATTCTGGGCCACCTCTCTAATGGGAGTGCACACACCAAACGGAAAGTCACGATTATCTGATGAATACTCATGTAGCCCATGAGCCAAGCTGGACGTGACCCAGTTAGGTCAGGCCCAGGTGAGATTCAGCGAGACGCTGCATGCAGCTGTGTGCTCAAACACACACCTTTGCACATTCACACACACACACACACACACACACACACACGCACACAGACACACACACACACACACACACACGCGCACACACACAGACACACACACACACACACACAGACACACACACACACACACACACAGACACACACACACACACACACACACACATAAAGGTGAGCCTGTAAAGCTTCACAGTCTCAAGCACCTTTTTCCTTCTTCAGTAGTTTAAACGCAGTTGACAAGAATGTCAAACACGACTGATTCTTGTCAACCTGCGAGTTGACTAAAACATGTAAACACACTCAAACTACGCACGCTGTAAAGACTGTGTTTTTGTGGCATGTATCATCAGTATCTGGAAATGATTGGGATTGATATGCGTATTGATTCGATCAGATTAACAATATAATTTCTCAAAAGTTTCCAGAATCTGCTTCAACCATCGAAAAATGTGGCTAACACATCAACATTTTAATACAACACAATGCCAGCGGCTTGAAATAGCTGCTGTAAAAGCAAAACGTACACACACACACGCACGCACGCACGCACGCACGCACGCACGCACACACACACACACACACACACACACACACACACACACACACACAAACCCCTCAGTGATGTTGTGGAAACAGCTCGAGAGCAGGAAGGAAGTCTGGGATATGACTTCAGTTTTTGCGATGAATACTGAATTTGTGTGTGACCATAAAGTACTCCTACTCATGCATGCACATGCCTACACACACACCTGCACACACCCCACATACACAAAAACACACACATACACACACAGACACACAGACAGGAATGAATCAGATCCAAACTTTTGATATGTGCAACTGTAGGATTTGTACAAAAGCACACAGCAGGTCCGTCGAGTACAGCAGGAGCTCTCTTACAATCCCTCTCCATAAAACAATCTTCCTTCTTATGTTATCTTGTTTTAATAAACTCGTGTCCCGTCAGTTTTCTATGTCAGCTCCCTCTCCTCTCCTCCGTACATGTAGGAGTTGTATCCAGGTGGTTGAACGTACTCCTCAGACTTATCCCAGTCCGACACCCATCCAGCGCCGGCCCCTCCGCCTCCTCCTCCTCCTCCTGCACCTCCTCCTCCGTTTGAACCGACAACCGGTTGGCTCATGGCCCCGTACTGTCCGCCTCCACGGTACATCTCCTCTGTCTCATTGGCCAGTTCGTCCTCATCGATGATGCCGCACTTCTCCTCGCTGGTGTCCTCTATGTCGGCCCATGGCTGCTTCTCTCCTGACGCAAAGAGTCCTGGTGAGGAGGAAAAGTGATCAGTGTTTAGATCAAGGTTGTCTAAAATCTCAATCTGTGACACTTTGTGATATTGCAATCTGTTATTTTAATGATCGACAGTATCGAAAGTACCAAAGCTTAAAAAAACTCCAGATTTTCAGTCATATTTTGAACCAAAAGCTGCTGCCAGAGAAAGAGACAGCAGCGGTGGTTTAACTCAAATTCAGGTCAGCTAATTCTCATTTCTCGAGTCTTTTTGGAGTCTCAAAAAGATGCAAAAAGTGACTAAAGTGAAAAAAAAGTAGAAAAATACTTTGCATAAAGTCAGGGACAGCTGTGAGGGAGAGGTGAGTCCATATAAAATTGCTCCTTCGCACTGTCTAAAGTGCACAAATACATTGCTTTGTGCACTTTAGACAGTGTGCAGGAGTTCGCCTGCAATTTGTGTTAATTGACAACAAAAAATTCCCCAAAACTGCGTGTCTATAACTTCTATTTTTGTTGCCGTGGTATCGAGACAGGAATCACTAACGTTTGTTTTTTACTTGTATGGCATCAAAGTTTAGACCGAGGTTTTAATGGTCTCTCAGAAAAGCTTATTTCAAAGTCAGGTCATCATACCATAAAAAATGACTCCTCCATAATGAACGACGGACGCTATGAGGAAGACGCCCTGCCACTCATCACGTGTCTGAAATGAAACAACGAGGTCATGAAATATCAGCAGTTTTCATTTTGTACATTTAGCTGAACTTTAAACGTTTTATGGATTTATAATGATGCCGGTGAATGTTTTTTCTTTTACCTTGTGTTTGGTCATGGCTCCCACTATGAGCGGACAAACCATTCCAGATAACGTTCCCACCCCGTTTGAGATGCCCATCAGTATGCTGGCGTATCGAGGGGCGATGTCCAAGTGGTTGACATTAAACCCTGAGTGACGAGAACAAAATCAGTGAACAGCAGAACTCCCAAAAACCAAACAGTGTGCTGATTTATCACAACAACGGTGTGAGGGAAAACTTGCTAAAAGCAGTTTTAATCATCATGATGCCAACCCAGCCCTTACTACGGAAGCCCTAAGAGGACATGCATCCGTACATTTTATTTACTCTCTTTTTTTTCTTGCGATCTAGAAAACCAAACTATAGGCTATTAAGACTATTCCTGTCTGTTTGTGCTTTTAAAAATGTGGGGATACAAGAGAAATAATCAGAGATCACAAGGACACAACTACAAACTATTTGTTATCACAGGAAAGCGGGTAAATTAAATGTATGATGCATGTCTGCTTTGTGCTTCCGTACTTATCATTACTCCTCTCTGTACTGTAAATATGCATCGATAGCCAGAAGCTAGTTAGCTTAGCTTAGACTGCAAACAGGGGGAAACAGCTAGCTCAGCCAATTTGTCCTCCTGGAGTTTCACTGGTTGTCTTGCAAGTAGTCCCAGTCCAAAAAATAACAAGTTCTAACGTCTCAATTAGTGATGTTTGAAGTGCCGGATGAAGCCATGCTCCAGGTCTCTCTCAGTTTCAGTCAAATCTAAGTTAACAATCCTCCGTCTGTAGCCTAAGATTGATCGTACAGATGTCATGAGAAAGTGAGTCAGGGGGCAACGTTTCCTGAAACGCGTCCGCTGTTAATCTGTACGCTGCTGCTCTACCCAGATAAACATACTTTGAAGGACATTTAGTGTGCTGACTTTTTGGTCTCTCTTTGGTCTTGTTGCGTTCGTGCACCTGAAGTATTGTTTACGGGTGAGTGTGCTCCTTTTTTGCTGTTTTGCAACAAATCATTCTCACCACATCATTTTCTTTGAGTTCTGTGTAAAATATGAAACTGGACAATCTCTCTGAGAACTTTAATCCTTTAAATCAAGAAACAAAACAAAAGCTGATCTGATTAACTCAGGTTTCATTGTATAAAAAAACATCTCCTACCTGAGATAGCGAACCCACTGAAGCCCACAGCGAGGACCAGGAAGGAAATGGCGACACCTTTAGAGTGTGAGTATCCCACCACCAGCAGGAGCGTGGCCTCCATCCCGAAACCTGAAACACATCCATAGAAAATATTCCAAATACAGCGAGGGAGTGTAGGTGCCGTAAAGTGTATTTTTACCTCTGTTGATTATTTGTTATGTTCTGTTCTGGTAATTTGCAGTGGGCGTAGCTCTACTTTATCTTTCACTGTAATTTAAAATTTCCTTTGCACTCATGTTCATGGCCTTATGCGACGTAGACGTCTCATCAGGTCTAAATGGGTTAAATTCCACACATGTCGATACGCGTGTGTACACAAATACAAACAGCATTAAGAAGTTATAAATAATGAATATGATCCCAGTACTGGAGGCTGCACACTTAACGAGACAAGCTGGGAATAAGATGCAAACAGCAAATGAAATGTCCTCTTTGGTCACACAGGATAATCAGGTCACTTGATTACCCGCTATGGTGGTCAAATATTATTCTAAATTTGCACTCAGAGATGTTTTCTGTAAACTCCTGTTCTTCCTTTAAAATGACTCTCGCTTCCTCTTTTAGTGTTTTCCTCTTTCCTTTTCCAGATTCCTCCAGCCATCATGCTTCCGTCTCAGGGTCAGTCTCACCTCCACAGTTCATGAGCTTCCTGACGTTGGTGGTGGTCATCAGGTTATGGGTCCTCAGGTAGTCAGCCAACTGGCCTCCAATAGGCACGATGATCGTCATCACCAGGTGAGGCAAAGCTGACACCATCCCCACCTGAAAGAGGACGAGAGGGAGAGAGATAGAGAGGGATGGAGGGAGGACATGTTGTTTACTACAAGAGTATCAGAAGCATGATGCTGATCTCTCAGTATCAATGAGGCACTCATCCTGCACTGCTCCGTCAGGATATATTTTCTGCAAAGACCTCCACAGTCTCGCTCGCTATGGGTTCAATTCAGTACCATCGGCGTAAGGTTCTATCATCCAGTGATGTCCACTTATACGCCAAATGTCTTTCATCATTGTTATCCCCATAATTCAGAAATTAATGGTATTGTGACAACCCTACGGTACTAGAAAGTAGATTATCTTTATGCTACCAAAACCAATCAACCAACCTCCCTCTGTGGCAGAGGAATGTAATTAAAGGTCACATATTCTCCTCCTCTTCAGTGTAAATAAGTCTCAGAGCTCCTCAAAACATGAGTGTGAAGTGTCTTGTTCTAAAACCACTCTGATCCTGTATTTGATCATGCCTATAAACCCCTCTATTTCAGCCCTGCTCAGAACAGGCTGTTTCTGTGTCTGTAGCTTTAAATGTAAATGAGCTGTGTCTGACCACGCCCCTCTCTGGAAGGGCTTGGGTGGCTCGGGCTTTCTCGCTCCATGTCCTATTGTTTATGGTGAGAAGGCAGACTCAGAGGGCAGAACAAACACCTAGCTGTGGGAGTGTCACCCACCTGGGGGAGGAGTTACTGCCCTTTGTGATGTCATGAAGGGAAAATCTCCAAACGGCCTGTTTGAGCACACATTTTCTGAAAAGTGGAGCAGGCAAAAGACGGAGAGGATGGACTTTTCTCATCATTGGGCGGTTTGTAGACAGACTAGGGACACATATTAGTGTTAGAGAAACATGGGGAAGTGTATTTTACATAATACGTGACCTTTAAAGTGACCATGCCAACAACTGCAATTCTCAGGAAACACCTTTTTGTTCATACTGCAGTAATTATGGAGTTAAAGACTACACCTGAACCCTTCAGCAGAAATTCAGCTGCTTCATTGAGTGACCGTAGCTGAAGGCAAATGCAAATTATAAGCTGCATTTTTTTCTGTGTTTAAGTTGAGTTAAATAGTCAAATGCAATCTCACCTTGCTGATCTCGAATCCAAAGACTTCCTCGAAGTATGCCGGCTGGCTGATGAGCAGCAGGTAGAAGGTCCAGCTCCTGCAGAAGTTGGCCACGATGATGGCGTAGACCGGCATGGAGGTGAAGAAGTGTTTCCATGGAGTTTTAAATTTCTGCAGCCAAAAGCAAAAAGACATACAGTATTACTGGGGTCTCTTACCTTCACTGAGACAGATCAATAACTCCACAGTCTGTCTGTATGTGTTTGTGTGTGAGAGCCTTCTCAGTGATAGTTTGATCGGTCGCACATGAAAAACAAAAAAAAGGGTCGTACATGGAGAGGATTAAGAAAGCTGGCAGATTCTCCAATTGCATCTTCAATGTACTTTCTCTCCTCTGGTGTGATTGTTGGATGGGCTGCAGGACTCTCATAAGACACCAGGATCCAAAACAAGTACCAGAATATCCCAAAACTGCCTGGGAGAGGACGAGATGGAAACCAGAAACGGACATTTGTACAGTGGATAAAAAGCAAGAGAAGGCTGTGAGCAAAAACACTTTACAGATCATAAGAAACAAAGAAGCTAAAGTGCTAATCTGAAATCTGAAACTTTCTTTTTAATCCTCCGAAATGAAGCCGAAAACTACACTTCAAGACTTTGAAAACCCGATACAGACACGTGATTATCAGCAACAGAAACATACAACTTACTGGTTACTGCATTCAAACTACGCTAAAAACACATTAGTGTACCAGTACTGGCTCCTAGTCCTGCAGTAAGCAACATATTTATAAATAGTGATACTAACCATAGACATAAAATACTGAAGGCCACCCCGTGTATTGCACCAGTATCCCAGCTAGAGGCATGGCCACCACTGCCCCCGCATAAGATCCTGAAAAGGCATCAAACATAAAGAAGAGCAATGAATTATTAATTCTCATCTTTTGCACTTTGCATCCCTCTGCAGATATCGAACATTGGGTAAGATATTACACAAGATGTGAAACTTTACCACAAAAGGCTGTTGTGGCTAATCGACTCCTCTCCAGAGGAGGCGCCCATTTGGCCCAGATCCCGTGGCAGGCTGGGTACGATACACCCTGAAGGACAGAATACAGTCAGGGAAACCTTCATGTAGGAGATTCCTGCAGGTTCATGTGCACACAGACACGCACTGTACCTCAACAAGGCCCTGGCATATCCTGACCAGTATGACGCAGCTGTAGTGGCAGCGAGCAGCAGATGGGATCAGCATGTTGAGGGTGGATGTGGCCACTATGGCAAAGCCAAAAACTCTTAAACGCAAAAGCAAACAAACAAGATTGAAAATGATTTTACAGCAACAACAGAACAACGGCGACATGAAGACCCAAACAGACTGACAAAGCAGAAAGATTCATGGTCGTGATCCTACATTTGACTTGAGCTGCGTGTTGTCTTAACGCTGCTGCAACGTATTTAAAGGTCATTTTAAAGTTCCTTTTACAAATATTTTTTGGAGATTGATTCCATGTTTTTTTCACGCCCAGGACAATAATCCAACTGCCAGTCAACCAGCTAAAAGAAGCTAGAGAAATATCAAAGTTATGACTGTCACCTGTTGGCTGCAAATTTTTGACATATAAAGCCGCCTGGGATCTGTGTGACGATGTAACCCCAGAAGAAGGAGCCGTGGATCATCCCCACTGTCTCTGGGTCCCAGGAGAACTGTGCTGCCTGCAGAAAGCACAAAATAATGAATTCCATGTTTTGTAAAACAAAGAAGGTAACAGTCATCTGAACTTAACGTGCTCACAGACTAAGAGTTTTTATTTTAAAGCTTCTATGACGTGTTTTTAACAAGTGATTGAATATTGCTAAAATAAACATTGAGACCTTTAATATGACTTACAAAAGCAAACTAGACCATCAGCGACAAGATTGGCTATTTCTTTATTTTTATTATTATTGCCTGAAAGCACTGAGGAGGATCAGGTATCAGACGAGCCCTTTTTATACCAACCATCTGCTAGAAATTTTAAACAAAGCAGGATCATTTTTGTTGTTGTTGGAAAACATCATATTTGTGTACAGGACAAGATCAGCCAGAGATAAATCGTCCTGTTTTGTCCACAGGAGGCGCTAAAATCAGCTCAATTTTCCTCACAGGAGTCAAATGAAATATGAGTACTCACAAGAGTTATGATTTCCTGTTTAGTTTGTTTATTCCTTGTTGTTGTTGTTGTTGTTGTTGTCGTTTAGTTTTATTTTTTCATTTGTATCCTCCTGTTTCTGTTTCCTGTTTGTTTCCTGTAGATAATCCTGAGTTTATTTTTCAGTGTTTCCTGTTTTATTTTGTAGTTTATTTCTCCGTGTATCATGCCCTAGTGTGTCTTCCTGCCTCTCTGTGTTTCCCTTCAGTTTTGATTACCCTGACTGTCTTCACTTGTGTCTCTAGTCTCACCTGTATCTGATTACCACGATGTCTATTTAGTCTCATAGTGTTCCTTCCTCTGTGTGTCAGTTCATTCCTCTTCCCACCCGTGTTTCTGTGCTGTTGATTTTCCTCGTAACTCTGGTTTTTCTTCTATTTCTATCATATTCGTCTCAGACAGACTGATAAAGCTTACCACAAGCACTTCCTTGTTGCCTTTGTAGACTGTGTGGTCGTTGACCATGCTCACGATGGCCACACCCAGGTTGCACCGGATGCCAAAAGAGATGCAGAACCCCAGGCCGGACAGGATGGCGATGATGTACCGCCTTGGCAGGCCGAAGCAGGTACAGTCCACCACCGGCATCTCCTTCTCCTCGACCAGCTCAGGACGGCCCTCTGCTGATAACTCGATGGTTTCTCCATTTGCCTGCCGCTTGTCGATCAGCCTACAGAGACACAGAGAGAGAGAGCGTCAAGCTAAAGAAAGTAATGTGGGACTATTATCTTCTAGTAACATCTAAGACTTTAGGGAATTGATTATTATAATATTTGAGAAACATTTCCACATGATTTAGAGACAGCGAAAAGAGAAAAACAATACTTTTGATACACTGGTTGTCAAAACACAATGTGTTTTTGTGGTTGTGGACATGGATCAGCGGCAACTTCCAGGCCTGAGAAATGAAATCAACTCAAAAGGGTCAAAAATGACAGTACCATTAGTGTCCACTAGATTCTGTCTCCTGCAGTGAGTCAGTCTCCATAGAGCTCCATGTTAAAATAAACATGTTTACAGCCTGGTACAAAAACAGTTTGGGTCTCTAGAGCTCATTTCTCTCTTCAGCTGTACGGGCTGAATGTTTCTACAACTCACATGTTTACATTATATTAAGACTTAATGGGATGTAGAATTAGGGGGCGTGGCCTCTTTGATGCAGTTGTTTGCACTTCTACAAAACGCCAGAAGTTGCTGCATGATCCTGACATGTTTCAACCGCTCGCTCCTCTCCAGCCTTCCCTTCTTGTCCGAATATGGTCACTTCTGGCTCCAGTTATATTTTCGGCTGAAATTAGACATTATTTCTCGATATGTGTTTTTTTTACTGCAGTGATCGACTCTTCATAGACTCTTCTCTTGCACATACACAGACACACCTCTATGCACCATGTTGTGTTCGTTTCTGACTCAGCGTGTCCCAGCAGGTGGAAGCAGCTGTCACTAGCAGAGGAGCACATTCCCCCGGTGTCCGCTTCTTCACGACGCCTGGGACCTGCTGCCGTAACGGTCTGTTCAAGATGTCCACTCTCTGAGAGCAAACTGTACCTGATTCATCACGTCATGTAACTGAATCGACAGACGTGTGCTTCACTGTAGGGTCAATCACGCTTAAATAACAGACATAGTTTTGTCTTTAGGTCTGAACATCTTCTGTCAGTTTGCACAAACATACAAAAATGAATGTAAGAGATCTGAAAGGGACTTTTTGAAAAACCTCTGAAGACTTTGCAGGTTTACAATTCCCTGAACTGCAAAATGCATTAAGATGCGTCAATATTTGAAGTGTTATTTCTAAAAATACATCCATCCCTTCATGCATGTTTTAAGCTTTAGCCTGAGATGTTTCCTTAAATTAATGACCAGGTTGTCTTAATAGACACAACATTATTTTCCCCTGACTGTTACTCTTATTGCAAGACTTCTTTTTTAAAAATGGCAAGTGGTATTTTTTTCCACAGGAGTCAAACAGAGAAGTCAGGAGAGCGGCCATCTGTGTATTCTAACCTCCACGCTCTTAACACACACTCTCTCACACACACACACACACACACACACACACACACACACACACACACACACACACACACACACACACACACACACACACACACACACACACACACACACACACATACGGCCGACAGATCACGCTTTCTGCAGACATGTTTTATTCTCAGATTGAACCACACCTTCACTGCATTTTGCTTTAACCTGAGTGTGTTTTTACAGTGAAGCGCACTCCTCCCATCAGGCTGATCTAGTTAGTCATTGAGCTGAAGAATTATGCACTATCACCACAACGATTTGTTCCATGTGATGAGGATGGTTGCATTCTTAAAAAGCCGTATAACATTAGAGCTCAAAAATCAAACGTTTACTGTAATGAACACTCGTCTGAGCAAACATTCGAGACAATCCGTCTCTCCTGGGCGGCCGGCTCTCTGCACACTGAAAATCCTGGATAACTTATTCACGCACGCCAACACAAGACAAGTCCGACTCTGACACTGGTTAATTATTGATGTGTGTTTGGGGGGGATAAATAATTTAATTCAGTTTTTACGCCATATTCTGTCAGTATCTCTCTGTTGGCCTGTATATCTGCTGCTCTGCACAAACTCCTCGTCTCATCATGTGCTTATATTTCTATATTATGCATGTGGATTTGACTCCCTCCCCCATTCCCACACGGCACACTCTGCATAATCTCTTTGTACATCCATGCAATCAGACAATAAACCAAACAAATGAAAGATATACAGGTGTAACGATGCTTGAATTTAACCGGAGTTCATTGCACAATATTCTTCATGTAAAATAAAACACAATGGACAACAGGAAAGTAAGACTTTGTTAAGCAACATTTGGGAATTTGTAGGAGATTAGAGAGCCTGCGTCCTCGCTCTCCTGCTCTCTCTCTCTCTCTCTTAATCTGTCACAACATTCAGATTAGGATTACAAAAATGATTTACTTCCGGAAATTAATATGGACGGAAAGACGAGCGCGGGGCGTGGTTCAGCACGCCTCTCCCTCCAGCACGGCACACTCTCTGCTGAGCTCATGCTGCCCTTTGATTCAGGTTTTTATTCTCTCTTAGTCTAAATGTAAGAAGTTCTTTAGCGTTTTAAATCTAACATTAAATGCTTTACAAAATGAACCAAATATGTTTTTGTGGGTAAATATTCCACATTTGGATTTTCACAAAAAACACCTCTGTGGCTGACAGGGACGTAAAAAAATAATGTTTTTAGCCACTATTCTTTATGTTTCAACTAAAGTACAGGTTGTCAAAATGTTCTATACTTTATTATTTGACACATCAGGTTTTAAAACTATATAATCTAAGTTGATAAATGATCAACGGTATCACAAGAGAAAAAGAGAGAGAGCAGCGGTGATCTATTAAACTCACAGGTTGGAAGATTCTGAAGTGTCTGAAGACATTTTGGCTTCACATGAAGATGCAAAAGTAACTTTTATACCTCTCACTAGCAGAGGCGGTGACATCGTCTGAATTGCAAAACACAAAAGGCAATGTTTCGGTACCAAATGTTGTTAAAGTATTTGTGAAGTTTAAACAGTGTGCAGGAGGTAGCATGCAATGTTTGGTGGTTAAAAACAATTAATGAGCCAATATTAGATTTGTAGGACTTCAGTTTTTGTTGCTGTGGCATCGAAACAGACAGGTGTCGATATCAATTGATTTTTTACTGATTTGGTATTGAAGGTTAAAATTCTGGTATCTTGACCCTACTTTCAGGCACATGATGTATATTGAACAGAAGGTAAACGGTTCTGCAGATAGCAGCTAAAGCGTGCATCACAGTGCAGAAACATGAAGCAGTGACCAAGTCTGTAAATTGAACTAATGAATTGATCAAAAAGCTGCAGTCACACAAAAGGAAGGTGTGTACGTTTTCTTCTGTTGAATCAGTTGGCCTAACGCACGCTGCCGTCCTCTCTGTATGAAACAAACGTGCTGACTCGCCCCCTGAGTGGCGCTCACTATCTCACTTCTCAGTTAGTGCAGGTTGCAGGAGGATCCTCATTAAGGCTCACGACAGATTGCAGCCTGACACCTTCACATACGCTACCAGCTAACGAGCTAGCCCACAGCAAAAATGACTGTTAATTACAGATGCTTCCCACTAAAGGGCAATCTGACCCAAGTGAACATGCATGTGTCTCAGAATAGCTGCACGAGCTGTGGGTCTCCCACTTTAAAATGAAAGTGGTGGTTTACTTTCAGTTTACAAACAAACAGAAATGTATAGAGTCGTCAGAATGTGTCAGCACTGAGTTCATAACTGTTTATTGTAAATGGCTTCCTCTCTGAGTCTGTGCAGGTACGAGACACATATATAGAAAAAGGACTTTTGTCCCAGGACATTTGGCTTCGTGTGAGGCCCTCCGTACTGAGCTCTTCCTCTCAGCTGATGTAGCTCTTCTCGCCAGCGTAGCGAGGATCTGATTGGTCTCAGCTGGCAACGATTAATGAGCGAGAGAGCATGAGCAGGCAGGAGTGCCGTGACCTCAGGCTCTCTGAAATATCATAATTACAACAGTTACAGACCCAGCGGAGACTCTCAGCAGTACTCACACCTCACACTGAGATCATAGCTGAGCGTCTCACCTGAGCACAGGAAGTAAAGTTCAACCTGAAAACATGAAGCCTGAATAAAAACGCGACAGGAAATGTTCAAGGTCGACCTGATGAGCTCAATTAATGTGATCTACTCTCTAAGAAACAAAGACGTTTTAAACTTAATGTGAGGTGGTTTAATCAGTAGAAATATTTAGTAGAGATGTACGGAAACCCTACGCAGACATTCATCAATACATTTCAATGTAACGTGACTTTCTCAAGATTTAGACTCATTTATCTCATCATCTTAGGATAACAATTCTGGTTTTATCGTGAGAATAGGTTAATAACAGCTGTGTCTCGATATCTCGAGGAATGATCTGGTTATCATGGGAGAACTCGCGTCGTTATCCCGAGCGAATGAAATATACAAGTCGAGATCCCCAGGAATCAACAAGAATGTTATCACCAGACAACAGGGTACCTTACCTTACCATGAAATGTATAGACGTATGTCCACTGAGAGCTTCTGCACATAACTAGATCTCTGTTTAACTTGTTTTCCCCTCAGACACAGATCATCCTGCAGGAGAGTCCAGGCTGCAGGAGCAGCGTACATATTTAATCATCCGAAACTAAACACTGATAGCCAGTAGGGTTGTCATGACAACAGCATTCTGAACTTCAATATGAAACTAATAAAAATCAAATGATATGAATACCTGTTTGGATACAACGGTAACTAAAAAACAGAAGTCGGACCCAATATGGGGTAATTTGTTGTTTTCAATCCTCAAAAAATTGGAGGAAAACTCCTGAATGCTGACTAAGTGAACAAATACATGTCCAATGTTTTGGTGCTGAAATGTTGCCAAAGTTTTTGTGCAATTTAAGACAGTGTCACCTCCTCCGCTCTCAGTCTGTTACAAGAGATATAAACTCAACATTTGCATCTTTATAAGCTGCTAATGAATCACTGCTGCTCTCTCTTTCTCTCTTCAGTTTTTGGTTGAAAGTTGAATACGTCGGCAACATTTCTGTGTTTGTGCAATTTAGACACGGTGCAGTAGTTTGGTAGCCATTTTCTAAAGATACTTTTTGGACAATTTTTGCCTTTATTGGAGAGAGACAGTTGAAGAGAGACAGGATATCTTGGGAGTAGAGAGTGAGGCGGGTGACATGCATCAAAGGGCCGCGGTCGGACTCGAGCCCACGGACGCTGTGACGAGGACTTAAGCCTCCGTACACGAGGCATGCAACATAACTCAGCTACTGGCGTCCCATGGTTGCCATTTTTTGATGGTTTCATGCCTGTATTATTTTTGTTTTTTTAAAGCTTTGGTTCTTTTTGATGCAGTGATCATTAAAATAATAGAGCGTAGCATTTTAAAACATGTGGTATCAAAGGAAACAGTTTTTAAAACCTTCAGAGCCAGTGTAGGAAATGATTTCTTCATAAGAAGCTGAAAGGGTTGAAAATCTTTACAAGTTCTATTTGAACTCAATTTCCTTCTTTCACTTTGGCTGTTACATTTTTATAAATTCTTTATCATTTTTTCTTTAGATGTTACTCTCAGCTACAACAGAACGTCTGGCACGTGCTGGTTGGCGACCTGGGACCTTTGTTAGCCTGTATATTAAATTCACCAATTCACAGAGCGCTCTGTGTAATCCTCTCATAAGAGGATGATGGAGAGGGAGAGAGGGAGACAGCCAGGGAGGTTGACAGTAAAAATATTATATAACACCAGGCGCCATGGTGGTCATTATTTGTCCACGTGTGTGTGTGTGCTGAACTGATCCTCCATTGTGCTTTAAGTAAAGCTGTATGCTTTTCTCTCCTCGTGTCAGCCCACCCCCCTCTATCTTCTAAGCGATCTCCCATCAGTCGGCATCTTTTTGGAGCTCAGTTGTTTGGGAATACGCGTGTTAGCTTCAGGAGTTTTTTTAATTTTTAAAATGGAGTTTCTGCAGCTCTTCTGTAATTTGGTTAGTGGTGTCTCCCCCTTCCTCCACGAGCCGTTCCCTCTCCCCGAAGTGAACAGATTGGGTCTCGGTGGGACTGTGTCACCCAGGGAGACACCCTCCTCCCCATCCTGTCACACCACTTTTTTTTCTCTCTCTCTCTCTCTCTACTAAGAGCACACACACAGGAGACACACACACACACACACGCACACACACACACACACACACACACACACACACACACACACACACACACACACACACACACACACACACACACACACACACACAGGAAACACACACACACACACGAACATAGACACACACACAATGTTCAAATATCCACACGTGTGACCTTCATAGACTTATCCTCTAAATACTCACATCCAGGGTTGTCACGATACCACAGTTTTGATACGATTCTAGTAAAAATCATATCGATACCTGTTTGATACCATGGCAACAAAAATAAAAGTCCTATGCACAGGATATTGGCCAGATTTCTTGTTTTCAATCATCAAAACTTGCAGGAGAACTCCTTGCACATTGACAACGTTACGGTATCAAAAACAATGTTTTTGTGCAATTAGGACGGTGCCCTCTCTCTCAGCGTGCAGGAGTTTGATGGATTTATTCATCTCTTACACACCTGTCGTATGAAAGAGATTTAAAAGCTTGGGTATATTTTTTATTTGATCAATCATTAAAATAACAGATTGTGTTGTTTAAAGCACATGGTATCCAAAAAGTGTCTTGACAACCTGACTCAAACACGCACACTGCTTCTTACTTCCTAAAAGAGACGGCTTACAAAGATCTGGGTCATAAATTACATTAAAGTAAAGTGTTCCCTTACTTGTGTGTTACAGCAGATGCAGCATGAATGCAGTATGTAGGGTACAAACATCTCTTCTGCCAATAACGGGGCATGCTGAGTGGAGTGATCCGCTCGGCTTTTACAGATCCGTATAAATCTCTGTACATGCCACTGCTTTCACTTTCACTCATAACGTAGATGTAAAAATGATAATTCAATTTTTGTGTCATTTCAAATGTGTTAAGTTTTCAAAAGACGCCCGGAGTCAGGAGCGATTTCTTTCTGCTTCAGTGATATTTGCTGCCAGCGGAGCGGCCATCTTTACGCTTGACATCCAGTCCAATAGCTTTAACGTTATCACCGCCATAATCACAATGTTTATACTGTAATCATCACAAACCCCCTGAGCTGCTGTAAGGCAGCCCTGTGCATCAATATGCATCAGTCCTTATATCAGACCTGTTATTATATGTGACGAAGTGCAGCTCTGAATTTCTCCGGTTTCCATAAATATGACACCAGGGAACCCCTCTGATTGTGCACATGGACAGAGGAGGGACGCCAAGAAGCAGAGCTGCTCTGTGCCTCGGTGTTTTTAAAATATTAATGTCACGAGAGTAGTGTGATATATAAAACAACAACTAACAATTATTCTAAAATGGATTAAAATAAATACTCAGATTTACAGAATTTGCAGATGTCAGAAAGATAAAAAAGGATCAAGCAGACATTGATCTTGTTGTTATTTCTAATGTCTGATTTAGACATTTTCTAAGGAAGCCTGAAGAGGACATGCATCAGTTCATTTTATTTAACTCGATGTTCCTGCAGTCATAATGAGTAAGCTTTGATTGTGTTCTCGAGATCTCGACTAGTTTCTCTTGTTATCTCGGGGTAGCGGCGCTGGCTCTCCTGTGATAACGTCTTCATTTCAACAGTTTAGATCTTAAGAAATGAAGTCGTTATCATGGAACAAAAGAGCGTTGCTATCCCAAGATAATGAGATAAATTATCACAGGAAAACGAAGTAAAACAAAATATATGCATGTGTGTCCGCTTAGGGCTCCCGTACACTTTGCAGAAAACTGTGTAAGGTTACTGAAAATGTCGCACTTCACTGAACGTACTATAGATTAAAAATGGATTAGCTGTTATGCTCTGCTTTGTGAGTTATTGTGAAGTGAAACAACAGCTCTCCTTGTGAAGCTGTGCAATCCTGCTGATGCACTCGAAAGACCGACTCATTTTAAGGTCCTTAAATAAAAACACGTGAGTTTAATGACACGATGCAAAAATGTCCATTTGATACGATTATAAAGCTTCAAGATTCAGATGTAATCGTGATGAGAAGGCAGCTGAAATATGATATTTCATGGAGAGCTGTCGAGGAGTCGAGGAGGTGGATAGATGATATTTAAACATTCATTTGAAAATGTTAAAGTGGGAAAAGTGAGAGTGGAGACGTGGAGTGCACTTGACCTTACAGTGCTGGAGTTTATGCTTACCTAGTGGAGTTTAATATAGAAACAGGAGATGCATTCTGATGGAGAAAACGTTTAAATAATAGATGAACTTCTGGCTGCTTTCATCAGAAGGGATTTTGTCTGTGAGGTGGTGAGATTGCACACAGTGCAGGGATGTCCTGAGCTCAACGTGCACCGTATTCACAAAAATCTGAACAGAATATATTCACTTTTTCTAAAGCAGACACTGCCCAGTGCTTAACACATAAAAAACAGAGTTCAGTGGCTAAGCCGTGGAAACGCCTACTAAAACCAATCTGGATGCAATCACAAACATCACAACTCTCATAGCATGAGCCGTGGCCGTGCACATGATTCATGGCACACGACCAGGAAGGGAGAACAAGCCTGAGATTTGCATGTCTGTTAATCTGGGGGACCTTGACAGGCGGAAACTTGTCTGCACTGGTATCTCAATGGATGGACGGATGGATGGATGAACGGATGGAGGAGGAGGAGGAGGAGGGAGCGGCTGGAGGAAGTGACATGGGCCGGGATGGAGAGAGTGGGAGGGGAGAGTTTAGGGATTTGCGTGGCTCGACAGCTGGACTGAAAAACAGGCTATTTCAGGACGGGATTTATACGTTTGGTTGCTACCTCAAATCCTGAGAGAGCAAAGCTTAAAGCGATGGTTATTGCATGAGGTTCTATCGGTGTCTTTAATCTGTCCTTTTTTACTGAAATATTGCCAGCACACAAACCACTGCTGCAACTTCTGTACTGATATGCAATTAATTAATGCATATCCACCAATGTAACACTTAAAAAAAAGAAAAAACTCAATTTAAATATGCAGATGTTTTCTTTAAAGGTATATTTGGACAGACAGAGAGCAGACTCAGCTCAGGGTTGGAGAAGTTTTAGACAGATGCATGGATTTTGTCGACAGACTGAAATTGTCTGAGAAAATCTTAAAATCACAATTTCCTACAGTCCATGGTAAATTCATTTTCTCTAACATACGAGAGAAAAGTGATCGAAGAAAGCGGAAAGCGGAAATCAAGGGATATGTAATGTTTGAAAAGATTGTGCTGTTGCCTGTTCAATTTGAGTAGATCATATTCTAAAGCAATAATCAGTCCAGCATTAAACTACTGTTTTGGTTATTTATGATCAATGGTCCTTTCTGTCTCTTTTTTAGCCACGATGTGGAGAAAAGAAAGAAAACGGTAACATCTGTCTTAAGAAGCAAACAGATGTAAGGAAGTTTATCATGTCTTAAAGTTTCATATTCACCCAAATGTAATCAGTAAATTCAGAATTATTGTAGCTACAAATATAACCCATGTAACACTTCATGACCTCAAGACAAGGGTTAGATAGATAGATAGATAGATAGATAGATAGATAGATAGATAGATAGATAGATAGATAGATAGATAGATAGATAGATAGATAGATAGATAGATAGATAGATAGATAGATAGATAGATAGATAGATAGATAGATAGATAGATAGATAGATAGATAGATAGATAGATAGATAGATAGATAGATACTGATGGTTTTGTGACTTTGGTTGCATCTGCTCAGCACTCTCACTCAGCCAGGCCGTGCCAATAACGCACGGATCCATTACGTAACCACACTTTCTTCTCGTCTCAAACATCAATACTCTCAATCCACTCTGAGCCGAGCCAGATCTGACAACAGTAAGTCCATCTTAAAGTATTAAAAAAAAGGAAATGTACGCGATAAAGAACGAAAGTTAACCTCCATGTCGTCCTCATGCACTCAGTTCACTGCGCTTCCAGTGCGCATTTCTATCCAGATTATAATTCTCCACACTTTGATTCTCTGTTTTGAACCGAGTAAATTCGCGTTATATTTCCCCGTCATATAACGAATACAAACACAATATTACTTTCAGAACATTTCACACACTTCTGTCGGTTGGATCACTTTAAAATCGCTGCGCAAAGCTGCACTTTTCCCGCTATCTGCGTGATGTTTGCAGCGTAAATACCACAGGCGCCTCTTTCCTCTTTGAAAATCAATAACAAGGAAACTTTTTTCTACTCTGGAGAGTTACTGTTCGGAGGAGAGAGGATGAGAACCTGCAGCAGGATGAACTGCTGTCTCTCGCACAGCAACTAAAAAAACTGTCCTCTGCTAACGCGTGAAAACGGACAAAAGTCAGAAGTGGAGTCAGGAATATTTGGAATAGTTGTGTACCTGTTAATTTTCCCCAGAGTTTTGGCAGCGGCAGCCTTAAACCTGTCTGGTCGGATCTCCATCCTTGCAGCTTCTTGACCCGGCCGGTGTGCTGATGTCCCGCGCGCCCTCCTGTCCTGCCTGAGCGCGCACACTCCTCTCCCTCCCCCTCCCTCCCCCCCCTCCCCCTCTCTCATCCCTACCTATCCCACAGCAGCCGCACTTCACTCTCAGATGGGCCAGAGGAGAATGAAGGCCTTTCTGATTCACTGTGAGGGATTTCATTCAGCCTGTGGTGCATATGGAGTTAGAAATTATTTCTAAACATATGAACAATTACTATCATCATAACTTTCAAAGAAATCAATACCAAATGTGACCTAGTTCGCCCTAGTTGCATCACTGATGTATTAAATGTGTTAAATGGCTATTTTCACATGTGCATTAAATTCTTATTTTTAAAGTCAAAGGATATTTCTATGTGTTAGATTAAAGGTCAGATTCATCCTGATTACAACAAGACTCCTAGAACCTAATGAGCTGGAGGGTTATTAAATTAAAATGCAGGTAGTAGGCCTATGCTAATTAACAAATGATGCATGAAAAGTGCAGAAACAATCGTGTGTGTCATCTTAAAAACTTCAGCTGTGAGTGAAAACGAAGCAGAACTGCTCCAGTTAAAATCTTTGTGGTAAAGCGGATAAATCAAAACTACTATATGACAGCAAAACACAACTCCAGCTAGCTAGCAGCTGCTCGCTAGTTAAGCTAATGTTAGCCGGCGGCAAACAGCGCTACTAAAGTAGCTTACCTGTAGCTCAAGGCCTGATAATCCTTCTCTGGACCGTCCTCATTATCATCCATCTATGGAAACGCTGCGTTAGCATTGTTCTTGCTGGAATGAGTAGACTTGTCAAAAACAAACTAAACCGTCCACGGTCATCTGGTTTTTCATTTTGGTTGTTTTCTCCACATCTCGCCTTATTTATTTCGTTATCTCTGGATAACAACGCTTGTTTTCTCATTATAACGACATCACTTCTCAAGATCTTGAGAACAGAACATAAAGTAAGCACGTGAAAAAGCTAGGGTTTTTTTGCCAAGAAAATGAGATGAATACATCGAGATCTCCGAGAACACAATCCAAATGTACTCGTTATCAGAGGAAAACAGATGAACTTAAATGTACTGATACACGTCTGCTTAGGGCTTCCGTACATAAAGATCTCTCTAAAATGTGTAGAAGTGCGAGCTAGATATTTTCTTCAAATGTAAATATTACCGGTTTAATTCCAGAGATAGTCTCATCACACATTTACAAAGAGGAAGGCGGACTTCATAAAATGTATACTTTTCAAAACTCCTTCCTGCGCTGTACGTTTATCTGCAGACTAAAGAAGTTGTTTTTTTATGTTCAGCCACAAAAAGGCTGGCACAGTTATGTGATTTAAAAACAAAGTTAATCAAATTAACTCAAATGAATGTCGTAAAAATAACTCAGCTATGATAATTCTTTCAACATTTCTCACTCAGAAAAGTCCTGACTTTTGTAGAGACGACTTTATACAGAAAATAAAAAACATGCCCAAACATTCAGCTTAATCTCTCTTAACCAAATAAACATTAAAACATGACGTTTGGCCTCATAAATGTTATATTGTGAGATGTTTCCAGACATAGATTGAAGTGGTGATGTGTAAATCCCAATAAAAGCACACCAAGTCAGTTTGCTGCCATCTAGAGGTTTATTGAAATCCTCACCTGTAGTACAGTACAATCCTGCTACACCGAGCACGAGTAAAAACATTGCTGTGGTCTCATGAGGTAATAAAATACAAACAGATGACATCTGTAATTTCACATCAAACCAAAAAAGGAATACAAATGCTCACACACACACACACACACACACACACACACACACAAGCGCGCACACACACACACACACACACACACACACACACACACACACACACGCGCGCGCACACACACTCACGCAAAACACATCACAGTTTAGCTGATGATACTCGTCTTAAAGCATTTTTCTGTCTGTTGCTGCCTTACTCAATTCACAGGCCACGGTTGTGATTCCACATGAAATAAGGCGAGCACTTCGACGATAAACAAGCAAAGCAAATCTTTACATGCCAGGAGATGGTTAACCTCCACACTAACATCTTTACATGAACTCTCAGTTTACAAAATATAGCAGCTTTTTCCTTTTTCATGAGTTTGGGAGTGTTTCCGTTATCTGAACAGTTTGAGCCGCTTAGAAAATGAACGGTGGGAGTTAAAAGGAGGAGTTGTAGTTTCACAACTCATAATCTAAAAAGCGTTTGATGATCTAACTATGTACAGGATATATAAATAGTTAAAATACTTATAGCCTGCTAAGAGGCTGCAAAGACTCTTCATCAGATTGAGGATGAATCTCTCTTTTTTTAACGCCCTTCACCCTGCAGTGTCCTGCTCTTTTACTCTCTGAGGCTCAAACATTTAAACATTTTCTCTCTTCACATACAGCGACGCTCACACTCCTGTGTCTTGTTCCTCATCTTCATCCTCCCCATCCTGGGGCAGGAGCCGGTATAGTTCGTGACCCAGCGGCAGGAAGACGACCCTGGGCCGAGCCTCGTCTTCCTCAGACGGGGCTCTGTGGTGGGAGTTGGAGTCCAGCTGCTCATTGGAGCTGCACTTGGTGTACAACTCCCGGTGCACCTCCGGGCTTTCCCCCTCCTCACTGTTACCACCCCTGCGGTTTTTCCACATTGAGAGGATGTAGCCGATAGGCAAAGGCAAGCAGGCAAAGACAATGAGCATGACAATCATACCCAGGGCCCAGCCCGGGTACTCCAGAGTCATCTCAGACGCCTGAACAGAGGAAGAGACACACCAGGTCACACCTACAGTAAAATATTACAGGCTATTACTATTTTAAATTATTTTGGGTAGGAGAGTTCTCCAGTATCTTACTGTGCTTTGGTTCCAGGCTGTGTATGTGGGTCTCTTGAAGATCATTCGCAACAAACTGGCTGCCAGAAGACCAATCATCGCCAGCAGACAAACGTACTTCCAAAGATATTTGTACACCACTGGAGGGCGCCAGTTGAGCATAACTTCAATATCATCGAGGAACCTGCAGAGGGAGGACATCTGAATGAGATGCATGTTTTCTAAAGGACAGGAGAGACAAAGATAAATCAGATTTCACAGGTAAGAGCTGATAGAAGTTTTGGCTTCTTACCGATCTGTTCCATAAACCCAGGCCACGCTGATGGTCTCAAAGATGACCACAACGACTAACGGTAGAGTCGCAGAGTAGTCATCGAACATCGTCACAAAATAATTGCCAGAGCGCTGCGTGAACAGCATTCCGAATAAGAACCCCAAAACACAGCTGGACACTGAAAAACAAAAGACAAGTTTAGTGCAATTAATGAAGTATGTCCTTCTGATATTAAACACTTCAGAGCATTTAAACCTTCTAAGGAAACCTGTGGTCATGCTGTTTCACAATTTATTCAGGCTTTAAACCTGTTCAATTAGTCTGTAATTCAAAGTAAGATATCAACTGGAGCTGCTAATCGACAATTACTCAATTGTCTTTGAAGGACATGAGAGAGATCTTTGTATTCTTAAAAAAAGGGGATCTGTTCATAGTCTGACACCAAAATGTGCTGCCTGGGGGGGAGAAATGTTTCCAAATGTAACTGTACAATTCCTCAATCCAACCATCTATTCCTGGACAATAGTCATTAAAAACAAACCGAAGAGTGCCTGTTACCAGTGAGCAGAGTCCGGTGGCGGCCCAACAGGCTAAAATTATCCATGAGAGGTGTGAGGATCCCCTGCATGGTCCCGAACATGCTGCTGAGCCCCAGGTTGAGCAACATGAGGAAGAACAGAGTGGACCAGAAGGGGCTGAGAGGGAAAAGAGCCATCACCTCGGTGAAGGCTATGAATGCCAGGCCTGTGCCTTCAACACCCTGCGCTCGTACAAAAGACAGAAAACAGAGAGGGGAGAAGTCGGAAAAAAGAGTTAAACATTCTGACTGAAGATTGAAAACAACAAAATGACATGTTATGGTCACCAGCGGAGGAGAGCAGCATCGAGACGCACAGCTGAAGTCTCTGCAGCAGGCAGAGACTCCCTCATGACTTGTGTGCAACTTTATCTGACTTGAGTCACTTCTTTACTCGTCTGGCTCACATTAAAACATCATTCTGTTTATGGCTGGAAATAAAACAAACACACCTCCTGGGCATGTATTCTTTAGAGTAAGACATTCTTCTTATAACACAAACACTCTTAGATAACATGACTTTAGGTACCCCTTCATTTGTTTCTTTAGTTTCTCTCCTCACTACTCTCTCACAGCTTGAATCCATCTCCGGTAGAAAAATACTAGATACAGTGTCCCGTAAGTTTTCATCCTCCTGCCAGCTGGATATTTGACAGCACCTCACAGATTCCTCTGGGGTCCTGGGAACCTCGGCACTTCTCCTACTTACTGTTGTTATTGTTCACCTCACCAGAAGCCCATGTCCAGTGACTTCTAAAGCAACCTGTGGTGATGCCTTCCTCGATAAAAAAAGTAACATGTGAAGTGCTCTTAAGCGCTACATGTACGACCTGATTTGATACCTATGGCCCTACCCTTCTCTTGTACATTTTGATAGTACCCATTATCTTTACTGCTTTTCCCGTTTGGGGTCGCGGGGGTGCTGGAGCTGATTCCAGCTGTCATTGAGCAAGAGGCGGGGTCACTGTTCCCCAGCCAATCACAGGGCTGACATATAGAGCTTCCTGTGGGAGGAAGCCGGAGAGAACCCACGCATGCACGGGGAGAACATGCAAACTCCGCACAGAGAGGCTCCTGTCAGACGGGGAGTCACTGTGAGGTAACAGCACTAACCACTGCACCACCGTGCAACCCATTTTTTAAACTACTGATCATTAAAAACCAGGGATTGTATCGTATGAAAGATTTGACAATCCTGGATTTGTCTGGATAAACACTTTAGTAGGACATTTTATTGAAATTGTATTTCAAAGCTACCTTATTCATCTCCTCCTCCAGACTGCAGTCAGTGATGTTGGGAGCCATCATGGCGCCGTGCTCACTGTACCACTGTCTGTAGTCAGCCAGAGGGACGGAGCTGGGACCGGTCGTGTTGATCCAAGGCCAACCCTGTTTGACCAGGTGCTGGTTCCACTCATGAGTCGTCATGACGTTTAGAAGACCCAGATTTCTGCAAGAGTTTAAAATATAAAAGTAGGGTTAATAAGAGAGGCATTATCTGCTCAAATATAACTTCTAATCTTTACGAACAGATCAACACTCAGGAACTGCACGGCAAAATCTCTAATCTCAAAATCTCTATCATCTTACACTGATAATATCCACCTTCACCTGCTTAGTCCTGATAAACATCTTATTACAGAAGTTGTAAAAAGAAGGCCTGGATCGTTCGAAATAAGTAAACATCTCTGCCAATGTGAGGGTGCTGGTGGCCTAGTGGTTAGTGTGCGCGGCTCAAAGAGGCTGTAGTCCTGCAAGCGGACGGGCCTGGTGTCAGATCTGACCTGTGGCTCCTTTCCAGTATGTCGACCTCTACTCTCTCTCCACAGTCCTATATCTCAATAAAGGCGTAAAAAGCCCCAAAAAACTGTTATCCATGAAGAACGGTTATGGTCTCAAGACCGGTCTCGAGACCACTTTTTGAAGGTCTCGGTCTCTTCTTGGAATCAAAAGCATTTCTACTCGGTCTTGTCTTGGACTCAGACTGGCAGGTGATTGTGGCTGAGATTTTTTTGACTACAAAGGGGACACATCCACGTCCTGAGATTAAAGTCACAGCAGCGTATTTCAACAAATTTCACCTTTGTGTGTTATACTTGTGATACTATAAAACTTTGATATATGAAAATGTTAATTTCCTTTTTCAACCTTGTGATTTATTTATTTCTTCCTTTTATCAAAACACTGCAAATGTGTCATCATGTAAAAGTGATTTGACTTACTCAAAGTGTTCGGTCTTTGAGAATGACGTCCTTTTAGTATGTTTATATGTAATTAAAGTTATTATGTTACCATTAACCTTTGACCTTTGCGCTTATCCCCTGCATATGAAATCATATGGTGAGTAAAGGACCCATAATGTCCGGGCCAATGTCACTATTCATGCACACATCCGTACTCAGCCACGCAGCGCAGGGCGATGTTCTTGGCACGGAAACCGAGCACGACGAAAACCACAAGCGAGGCCAGCACGGACGTCATGAAGTTGATGCCAGACACCATCAGAGCGTCCCTGTGGCAGTTGTTGTTGATTGGATTGTAGGAGGAATAGGCGATCACGGAGCCGTAGCCCAGTCCGAGGGCAAAAAACACCTGAGTAGCAGCCTGCCGCCACACCTGCACACTACCCCAGGTCTCCAGCTGAAAGAAAAATACCACAAAATGAAGGGTCATTAAGCCGTTATGAGTGTAAATGATACAAAACAAAATGCCCTCTTAAGATTTAAATACACTCTAAGCACCTTTCATTACTTAAAAAGGAAATACAGGGAGAAATAAACATGATAGTCACACAATGAAACCTGCTCTTACTTTAGGATAAAACATGTAGGTGATTCCGTCCATCGCCCCGTCCAACATCAACCCTCTGATGAGGAAAATGAAGAGCACCAAGTAGGGAAAGACAGAGGAAAAGTACATCACCTGAGGAGAAGGAAAATGAAGATGATTTCTGTGCCTTGAAACTCTCAAAAGAAACGTTCAACATTTTTCTCTTCATGCAGAGTAAGATAGAAGACTGAGGTCACTCTGGTCTCTCATCACAAATGGCGTGAGTAGCTTAAAGAGAGGTAGAGCTGCCCTTACCCTTGCAGAAGACTTGATGCCCTTGATCATAGCCAAGGACACGATCGCCCACGCAGCCAGTAAACAGCCCGTCATTATGGGGTTAAACCCTCCGGTTTCTTCGATGGAGTTTGTGATATTTAGCGCTTTGCGAAACCAGAAATATGATGTCGGGGACGAACCTGCACATTCTTTCACTGTCGAGTGAGGACAGAAGACAAACACTAAGTATGTAGCATATTTACGATGTCTCATTTTGATCAACATCAGCGCTGCGTGAGTACCTGTATCGTTGGTGGTCACATCAATGGGACAATGCTCCCACGGCAGAGGGTACTGAAAAGAGTTACCCATGTAGAACAAGCTCCAGGCAATGATGACATTGTAGTACAGAGCCACGTAAAAACAGACCTAGGAGAGGAAAAGGAATTACTACATTTAAAAAGCAAGTCTTCTAGATACAGGATGCAGTATGTGCTGACATGTATGTTGTTGTTTTTTGTTTGAGTTTTTTTGAGGTCAAAAATGTGTTTTCTTCAGAGCCGCTGAAGTCCTAAACAGTAAAAAATATTATCTCCTGTGCAGAATTTGTTATCTTGTGCACACAATTTAGTTAGGCTGCACGATGGAGCAGTGGTTAGCGCTGTTGCTGCACAGTGAGGAGGTTCCTGGTTCGAATCCTCGTGGGACAGGGCCTCCCCGTGCGTGCGTGGGTTCTCTCCGGGTACTCCGGCTTCCTCCCACAGTCCAAAGACATGCTCGTTAGGTTAACTGGTGACTCTAAATTGCCCTCAGTTGTGAATGTGAGTGTGGCTGGTTGTCTGTCTGTACATGTCAGCTCTGTGATGGACTGGTGACCAGTCCAGGGTGTGACCCCGCCTCTCGCCCAATGACAGCTGGGATCGGCTCCAGCCCCCCACAACCCCGAATGGGAAAAGCGGTAAAGATAATGGATGGATGGATGGACACAATTTAGTTATCTTGTGGAAACAAAGTTAGATGATAACTTGTGCACACAAAATAATTTCAGGTTTTGACGTCAACCCAACATCAGGGTCTGACGTTGAACCGACGTCTGACCCTGAAGTCAGGGGGTCCTCAGTCCAACATCAGGGGTCGACATCATCAGCCCAGTGCTGGAATCTTACGTCAGTCCAAAGTCAGGGTCTTACGTCAGCTTCATGTCAGGGTCTTAGGTCAGTCCAAGGTCAGGTTTAGATGTCAGCCTGACATTGGGATCTGACATCAGTTCAACATCAGGGTCCGTCAGCCCAGCAGATAATACCTTGTGGGCAAAAATAAAAACTTTCACTTTTTGGGACTTCGGGGACTCCGTAGTTTTCCTTGTGGAGAACAGAAGACATCAAATGATCAAAGATAGTTCTAATGTATTTAAACCTAAACGTTAGTTATTATCAAGCTGTTGACACGTGTATGGGAGATGGTTTGCTTTAAGTTTAGCCAAAACAAACTGAGACACGGTCATTAACTGGGACTGACTGAGCAGTGAGGCTTTTGGAAAAAGAAACTGGTACGGGCGTCTCAAAGCACAAATGTTCGTCTGTTTGCTGTTTGTGCACAGACAGTTCTTGTCCACTCTGGGTTTGCCTCGTCCCCTCTGTTGAAAAAGAGTTATGCAACTAACTGCCAGCTCTGCGGCACAGGACGCCTCTCACATTACAGCATGGCGGGATGTCATCATCACCCTTTCTTAACTAAACACCAGTGGCCAGTCATAAAAAGACAGCTGTTTGCAGAGAGCAGACTAATGTGGTAGTCTTTTGGTGAAACAGCTTTAGTGGGACAGGCGGAGGAAAATGTACAAACATATGAATGTTTTCAGTTTAGGGGCTCACGTTCAAAGCACTAATGACTGTCCTATATTTAAAAACCAGAAGGTTACAGGTAATCAATCCTCCTTTTTCTAGCACAGAGTTCTGAGTAAGGTTGTCATGAAACCAGAAACTTAGAGATGATACGAGTAAAAATCAAACGATACCAACACCTGTTTCAATACCAGGGCAACAAAAATAGAAGTCCTATAGGCACCCAATACTTCCTGATATTACCTACTGATAGACTTTGTTTGATTTAAAGCTAACTTCATTTATATCTATATTTTGTACTTTGCATACAATTACATATGAGCACTTTGCCTTTAAGGTTGCTCATGGTTACGGCTGGCGGAGGGATATTGCTTTAAAGAGGACATATTATCCACATTTTCAAATAGTCCCCTGTGGTCTAAATGAAACATCTGTGCTGTGCTTTGGTCAAAATATAACATGAATCAAGCATCAGAGGAGGTTTGTGACCCTGTGTAAACCAGCTCTCTCAGAACGCTCCGTTTTGGTGTGTGTGTCTCTTTAAATACAATGAGCCCCCCCTGAGTTTTCCTGGTAGACATCACTCCTTCGCTAGCGAGAATAAAAATGGCGGACCTGTGCAAAAGTTTTGCTCTAGGCTGGGGGTGGAGTCCATGGGTGGAGATACCAGGGGAGGGGAGGGTATTTCTTTTTACCAGAATCCCACTGTGATGTCACAAGGATCCCAAATAAATGTTCAAAAAAACTGTACAAGTGGATTTTTCACAATATGTCCCCTTTAAGACAAGTGAAGTGATGTATCACTGCTGTCGTTGTCAGTCTGTGTATGTCATGCTAAGCTACGCACAGACATGAAAGTGTGCCAGTTGTCCCCTTGCTCTTGCTTACCCACACACAAAGGCAAATTTAATGAAGTCTACGTAGGGTGTAGTTAACGTCAAGACAACCAAGGGTTAAACTTATAATCAACATGACCCCAAGAAAGGCCGTTACACCCAAAAGTTTCAGGTAGCACACTGTCTAAAAAGCACAAATGCTTTGGCAAAGTTTCAGCATCTGCTCACATTAATGTCACTTTTGCTTCTTTATGGGACGCCAAATGTACTTCACAAGTCAGTGAAGTCAGTATGAGATAATGTTGTAGTACTCGAAATCGATCTCGGTCTCGAGACCACTTTTAGAAGGTCTCGGTCTCATCTTGGAATCAAAAGCATTTTTACTCGGTCTTGTCTCGGTCTCAGACTGAGCAGACTCAGGATTTTAAATCAACACCGGTCAAGACCACCACTGATAGTTTATTGTCTCGGTCTTGCCCTACCTATGGTCTTGGTCTCGATTTTGATCCCTAAATGTCTCGAGACCTTGTCTCGGAGCACTCGGGTCTCAGACAGTCTCAACATTTTTGACCTTGGTTCTTATCTTTGAATCTTTGAAGAAAGCATGTAGAAACATGGATTGTTCTGCTTCCTCCGTTTTTGTTAAATTTCCCCCAAACTCCCAGAGAGACATATGTGGACAGAAATCAAGAAATTAAAACTGCACAAAAATACACACAAACAAAAAACTATCTGCTCACCATGCAGCTGGAATAGCCAATCCCTGACAGTTTTGGAGAGATGTGCTTCCAAACGCCGATACTTCCCTGGCGAATACACTGGCCCGCTGCCAACTCCATAAAAAACAGAGGAACTCCCACAATCAGCATAAGAAAAACATAAAGCAGCATGAAGGCCCCTAGAAAGAGAGAGGGACGTTTAGAAACATGGAGTCAAACAGAAAATGGTTTACACACACACATGCAAGCACGCACGCACGCACACACGCCAAACATATTCCAGTTTACAGAAGTTGTAAAGTCCATAAATTTTATTTAACTCCGTTTCCAGTGCTAATGAGTCATTCTGGTTTCTTGAGCTCTCGACTTTTTTATCTTGTCATCTTTGGACACAGTTCTGGTTTTCCCGTGGGGATTTCAATCTTTATTTTTACAGCGCCAGTTCTTAACAAATGTTACAAAGAGCAGGTACTATACTCTTCCTGCAGTTCATTCATCAGACGCTTTTATCCAAAGCGACATTCATCAGAGAGTAAGAACAACACAAGCGAGGATGTAGAGAGGAGGAAACGACGTCAGGAAGTGCTAACGAACATCTTTAAATCTGCTCTGATCTTTATTGTATTATTTACAAAGACCCAACATTAATCCTTCATGTGCACAGCATTAAGAGGTCAAAATGCTCCAGCTTGTAGTATGAAGATCAACTTAACAAAGTAGACCGACGCGTTTCGGCTTGTGGCCTTCATCAGGTCACCAGGGTCAGCATTAACCACCGCCTGACGCCCAGCCTCCACCATCAGACTGTGTCGTCCCCACAACCACCGCTGTCCTCGTTCATGCACGGCCTGCTCCAAGCTCCACCTCAGCGGTAAGGAAGTGTGGACAACAGGACCGCGAGGAATACAAAGGAGAAATCCTTCCTGCATATTATTCCATATGCTCTTTTAGCGTCTCTAGATAACACTTGTTATGAATTGGCGCTATACAAATAATGATTGATTGATTAAGCAACATTTAGCAAAGTTGCAGTGGCAAAAAAAAAGTCTTTTAGAGGCAGAAACCTCGAGCAGAACTAGACTCATGATGATCAGACAGCTGCAGAGACTGTGTTGGGGTTGGATAGACGGGGATACAGGAAGAGAGAGACGGAAGAATTTCTTAAGATCTCGACTAAAACGAACGAGTTATCAAAGGAAACAAGCGTTGCTATCCCTAGGTGATGTACAGAAGTCAAGATCTCAAGAAAACCACTGAAATGTTCTCGTTACCCTTGAAAACAGATTAAAATAATTTAACTGCTCTCGAGTCAGGCATTGAAATGATTTTTGAAGACACTCACCTCCTCCATTTTGATGGCAAAGGTAGGGGAACCTCCACACGTTACCTAAGCCCACACTGAACCCCACCTGGGCCAACACATACTGGATCTTGGAGTCCCATGCTGGCCGGTCGTCGTCGGCTCCACCGGGCCCGTTCACAGCAGCGAGCTCAGTTTCAGACTGACCCTCGCCAAGCCAGGCTCTGTCCTCGGTGCTGTCCAGTGGCGGTTTCTCCGTCTTATCATGAACAAAGAAGAAGAAGAAATATAACGATGAACTTTAGTGGTAATGATTAAAACTTCCTTATTGACATCTGAGAGTCAAGATTCATGAATTGTGATCCATGAGGAAAGTTATCAGGATATGGTCGTTTTAAAGAAGGCCATAAACGCATGAAAAGATGCGTATGATGAGGGCCTCCGTTTTAAATTCCTTATCCCCACAGATTCTAACCGATCATATATCAGGGACCACAGCGCTCTATAACAACATGTGAGGTGTTCAGTGTCTACGGGGAAAGGATAAAGACCAGTGAGAGAGGAGGAGAGAAAATGTATATCTTAAACTCTGCCCTGCACCTCGAACCTGCGCTGTGAAAACACAAGGTTAGAACATATATGTGATGTAACTCGTGCAGCAGTCCAGTTTAAATAAACACAGAGGAGGTGGTCCATGTGGGAAAAAGTGAGTCTCAGTCTCAGTCAGAACACTCTGCAGTGTTTGGACGAATCTCAAATCATTCAGCTGAACATTAAAATCCTGGAATCAAATGTAGTCTCTGACACTATTTATGGTTCCTTCTGGTCATACAGTCTGTCAAAACTTTCTTGGTGTCATTTCATTGTGAGTGCAAATGTTAAGGTGAAATGGCAAACAAGTTAAGTACAGGAAATGATGCATGCATCTAGTTTCACCATTAATGATGTCAGTCTGGGACCCCTGCTGAGTAGCGTTGCTAGCTCAAAAACCTCCTTATATATCTGATAATGACGTCAGGAAAATCCCTCATTTCAGCCTCTGCCTGAAACGGTTCATTTCAGCTGCTGTCTCTTTAAGGACCACCTCCCCACATGCCCACTCTCCTCTGATTGGCCAGCTCTGTTTGCTGTCCCAGGGAAATTTGAGTGACCTTCCATGGGGGGGTGCGTGTAACCTGAAAGAGCCGATGGGGTGTGCATGTCATACGACTTAGCTCCATGCTTTGCTCTGATACACCTGCAAAACCTGGCCAAGTTCCCGTAACGTCTCGTTCAGAGCAGAAGGAAACCACGTCCCGGGATAATGCTAACAACTGTGTGTTGTGTTTAAAAAAACTGGCCAAGGTTTAGTATAGACATCCAACATCGTAACATTACACGTACAGTATGTATTTAATTATGGATCAGAAGAATAGGTCTCCTTTAATGTTTATTTTTCAGTTGCAAACGAACAATTTCTGCTGCTGCTCTGTTACTTTACAACAATTCAGCTGGCGAGTAACATTCATCGTCATGTTAGCTGATGCAACCAGTAACGGCTGCTTTTCTAAGCCAACCGAGACTGAAACTTCATCGAAAACGACTTTGGCAGCAGTCGATTACAAGTAAGTTTATCCTGTCCAGCAGTTCATCAGTATGCAACGATTCTGAAGTTAGATTATTTTAGGAATTCTTTACTCAAATTATTTACGTGAAAATCCAAATAATCAAAGTTATGTTTGGCATTTTACTTAGAAAAATCCAGAGAAAAAACCCCAAATGATAGTTTCCTTGTTTGGATTAGCTTTTTATTTGTTCAAATGTGATATTAGATTTGATTTTGTGGGGCCTTTTATGTCTTTATTTTATTAGGACAGTGAAATGAATAGAAAAACAGGGAGAGAAAGTGAGGCGTGACCAAGCCGATGCTGAAGTGTAAAATCCTGCAGCTCCTCGAATGTCCACTAGAGGCTGGCTGCAGAAGCACAGGAAGTCACACACACACACACCCATTCAAAAACGTTTTTTTTTACAGCAGACATTAACATGTTTACAACGTGGTTCAAAAAAAACAAAATAGGTCTGATTAGCTCATGTCTCGATCGGCACACACTGTTTACGGGGGTGAATGTTTTGATAACTCATCTGATTTTATGAACGATACGTGTTATTCATAGTTAGGCACATAGTTGACCTGATTGACAGGCGGGTGCGGTGTAACGGTTTGTCAGGAGGCTTAAAACCCGCCTCAGCTCCAGCTCTCAGCCTGTCGTTAGGTTGACTGAAAGTTAGGCTGAGACAGCATTTCCAGCATGGAGACCACCATCGATGGGACGTCAGCGCCCCCTGCAGGAACAGACGGGTGACGTCACTCAGGCTTCGTCCATTAATATTTACAGTCTATGGGCATGACAGGTGAAAAGAATCGACTGGGTGGACAGTCAGTACAGTAAACAAAGACGACAAAGAGAACACCTTGTTTGGGCATGTTAGTTTGAGATTTATCCACATACATCATGTCAGAGATCCATGACTTTCCAAAGAGTCACACGAAGGCAGCATCCATCTCTCACATTATTTAAGATGTCTCCTTTAAGTCTTAGAAAGAGCATCTTCCTCTCTATAACAAAGATTTCTTTAACTATGAGCACCCATTTGTTGAGGTCTGCAGGCTCAGGTTTTTACCATGTCCACAAGCAATAAACAGCATTTTACAAAGATGCCAGTCTGTTCTTAAAATAACATCCTCTCTCATGAAACAGAAATACAAGACCTTCACGTCTTTGGGGATTTCATTACACGACATCTCTCTTAGAGTCGAACAGATATTCAGCAGGAATGTCTCCATTTTGGATATGGGAGTAAATGGCGTCCAAGTGTCCTCACCGTCTCCAGCACTGCTGACTTGACCGAGAATGATGACTTTTAATGAGTGGTGAAAAAAAAAACTATGTGGATGAATGTTGTGTGCCCCTCAGATCATCGTCTTCACGTGAACAGCACATCTTGCTAACTCAGAAACTGGGTGATTTGTTGTGTCACTGTTGGTATCAGCTGGTGAGAATGGAAAATAAAAGGGGTGTATGACCCAGAAGAGGACGTGGCTGGGCAAGACACATGTCCAGATCGGTCAGGTGATTTCAGAAAAAAATCCACACATGCATGGAGGAGTGCCAGAGAGTGATAAAAATATGCACACAACATAAGAGAGGAGGGGACGTGGAAAGAGCAGCAGCCACTGGGCACAGCGACCTCGGTGAAGGAGGAATAGTCTTGGGTGACATGTGGGTGGGAGTGCGTGGGAGCAGGCTTTGGGAGGTGTTAGGTTCACATTGGTTCACACTGTGGGCGGTGCCGAGGTGTAGACCATGCAGTGGATATATAGTTGGTAACAAGGCAGGAGAGAGGCTGTTAGAGTTTGTTTCAACATTTTAAGAGCGACTGATGACGGACAGAAACTTTCTTTTGTCAGTGTTACATGTGTGACAAACATCGCTTTTTTAAATGAATAAATTACTTGTGGGAAACATTCCCAGCTTGCTTCTCCTTAAATATCAGACTCTGCCGTTTGTCTCATTTATGTTATTGAATATCTTTGGATTGTTAGTCAGATGGCTGACGGAACAGACAACCCTAGGATGGTCATGATTCAGAATATTTTAAACTTCGATATGATACAAGTAAACACAAACAATGTCAACACCTGTTTTCGATACCATGTCAACAGAAAAAAAGACGTTTTAGGTTCCTGATAGTCGGTCAGATGTACTTTACAATTATCAAGAACTGCAAACAAACTCCTGCACAGCGTCTTAATAGTTCTGTACCGAAACGTGAGCAACATATTTGTGAAATTAAGACAACGTGACGAAGTGTCTGCAATTTTTGATGCCCTCATTTCTCTCCTATACACCTGTCAAATTAAATTCATGCTGTCTATTATGCATCCTAAAGGTTAGTGTGCGTGGAAGGCCGTAACCAGGGTTTAGAAAAAAGTGAGGTCCATCATTTTTTCTATATGTATCCTATTGAAGGCATTTCAGGGCACGCAAAATTCATGCCCTCAAATGCCACCCAAGCTACTACCGGCCGACAACTCACACACATTGACTTCCTATTTATAAAGAGCAGAGAGAACTAGGCGGTGGGTGTGTTGTTAAGGTGGCTGCCTTTACTACGAAGCTCAGCGAGAAACACAGAAGCGGTGTAGTGCTTCTTAGATCGATGGTAGGGCTGGGCGATGTATCGAGTTTTTTAAAGTATCTCGATTTATTTTCAAACAGGATAGGGATAAGACAGCATCCTTTATATCCATATAGTTTATGTTGCATTAAAATATTGTGATACGTGTCTTCGATAGAGCTACCAGTTCAGTTGATATTTATGTCACCTTTCATGTCCATGTTGACATTGTGCATCCGAAACACGTTTGGCTTCTTTATAGATAAATATCATTAAATATATATCGAGTATCGCCATTCATATGAGTTATGGTCCATATCGCCGGGCCCTAATTGATGGTAACAATTGTTGCTGTCTTGTTTGTTTTTGAAATGACGGAGGTCCAGACCTTGGTGACCTCATAGCTGGTTAGGGCCATGTGCACGGGCCCCATGTACAGAAGCTTAGTCCTCGAGAGGGGGGTTGCCAGGTTCAAATCTGACCTTTGGCTCCTTTCCCGCATGTCATTCCCAAGCGGCAACCTCCGGTCTTGGAAAATTAAGCCAATGCGGAAGTGCAAAATCCTGCAGTTCGTTGAGTGTCCGCATGAGGCTGACTGCAGGAACACAGGAAGTCACATTCACACCACAGGCAAAAAAGCCTTTTATACATGTTTACAGCCTGGTACAAAAAACTAAATAGGTCTGATTAGTTACTGTCATCACTGGCACACACTGTACAGGGGGTGAATTTTTGATTGTATGAAAGATATGTGTTATCCATAGCTAGGCGAGTAGCTGACATGATTGACAGGTGGGTGCGATGTAATGATTCATCAGGAGGCTTAAAACCCGCCTCAGCTCCAGCTCTCAGTCTGTCGTTAGGTTGACGGAAAGTTAGGCTGAGACAGGATTTCCAGCATGGCGGCGGCTGCTGATGAGCCTGACTCTATCCACTGTCCTGTCTCTGAAATAAAGACAACAAGCCCCCCAAAGAAAGCCCCCATGTAACCTGGAGGAGCCTGAACGACTATTACCACAAAGTGATCGAATAAAGTGTAGCTGTCATATCAGTGAGGCCTCTTTCTTCTCAAGCATAAAAACAAAATGTCTCTCACAGTGAGTGGAAAAAAAGAGAACACACCAGATCAAATATCCTATAGTTGTCATAGAAACGAGCTTGTATACAAACGTATACAAACAGTTAAACTCCTGCAAGACACAGAAACAAAACAGCCCTGTATGTGATCCTTTTGAAGTTTGTTGGAGAGAAAATAATTAACTCCTTTAACAGAGAAAATGCCGTAGTCTCTTTTCATGTATCTTACCTTTTACACATTTTTTCTGATAGTGGAAACTTGCTGCATGTTTCTTCACGAGTCTCATGCCTTGCTAAATTCTTTTGCAAAGGCACTTCAGTATTTTTGTCTTTTTCTATACTTGGATAACCCTAAATTAACTTCTTACCCCATAGATCCCTTCCCAGAGTGCGCACACACCCGCACCTGCACACACACACACACACAAACAGTGAGTGGTTATAAATTGTGTCCTGTTGGTCAGCCTGAGTCTATCTCTGGGTACAGTTGGTAAACGACAACACTTCAGTATTCAGTGATAGAAAAAGCACAAAGACATACAGCAGTGTCCCAACACGCCCGACTAATCTCTAAAATAAACTTTATTTTATATTTGTAGACAACAACTCAACCTTTTAGATGTAGAAGGACTTCACTTCAGACCGACTTTGCTGGATTTCATGCCTGCTTTGGTGAACACCACAGAAGAAGAACTTATCAGTCCAAAGCACCCAGTCGGTTTCCTCCCAGATTTGTCCTCGTGTACATCCATGTTTGTTGTATCAGTATTTAATCGACTGGTGTGATAAGAAAACAAAAATGTGACTGTAAACGGTGAACAGTTCTGCTGTATGTTGCAGCTGTAAGTACAGACTCATCTCTGTGTTTACACAGCACATGCTGCCATGCTTCTGTATTTTGAGTACACATTCATTTTGTCTGATCAAATCTAAAATCTACACTCAGAAGGACACGAGAGATTTTGTTCTTCAGGCTGTGCAATCAAAACAGAGTTCAGAATGTGTACTACCACACCTCTCTGACACAGATCAACAACGACCACACAGTCTTCACTTTATTGAAGAGGAAGTTTGCTTTGAAGCCAGGTTAAACCATAAAACAACGAAAACACTGAAGGTGCAAGTGAAAGTAAAACCATCCATATAAACATCATCAGACGTCTTCACGCCGGGAGGAATAAAAGGCTTCACGCCTGATGGCTGTCATGATGACTGTTGCATTTGATGATAGAACCTCAGTGCAACACATGTATGTATCTAACCCTGTGCAATAATGTTCATTCATGTCTGTATATGTAAACTCTGTGCAATCAGGCTCCAGGGCAAATGTGCAATTTACACCAGTACCTGACCATCATGTGCTATACTGCAGCATTTAGCACTTCAACTCTGAAGGTCACTTTATCCTGGTTTGTTTGAAACAACATCCCACAGTCACTTATTATGTCTCTGTTCACTAATGTACAGTTTATGTTGTTGTTTGGTGGATAGAGTCAGAAATCAGGGGGAGAGAGAGAGTGTGGAATGAACCTGGCCGCCCGCTTGAAGGGCGATAGACTCTGTAAGTGGGGCGCGTGCACTAACCACTAGACCACCAGCGCCCCTCTTCACTATTCACTTCACAATTGCACAAAAACATTTGCAAAGATTTGGTACCAACACGTTGCAAATGTTTTTGTGCAATTTAGACAGTGTGCAATAGTTTGTCTGCAATTTTTGTTAATTAAACACAAAAAATGACCCAATATTTTGATGCCAAAGAGGTTCTATTCTTGCTGCTGTGTTATTGAAACAGGTATCGATATCATTTAAGTTTTACTGGGATCATATCGAAGTTTGAAATTGTGGTATCACGACAACAATAGAGGGATATTTAAAACAACATGACATGTGTTCCTGCTTGCAGTTGCACCAAGACTCCACAAATAATCAGAGTTTGACGCCAGTATTTTACATGTTGGCGTCATGTTTGAAAAAGGAGCCAGAGACTTTGTCAGACATGTCAGTAACACGTCCTTCTGGGGAGTTAAGTAGTCACACTGATTATGAGACCTTTATGTAAGTCGTCATTATATATTTTTTAACTCAAGCCTCAGCACAAGTCACATACTGTAGAAGAAACACGTGCAAGCAGAGAGAAACTTATGAGCTGCAGAATTAGAAGCTTTGATTTAGCAGCTCTGAGATGTTCATCGTAACAGATCTACCATCAAATACACACACACGAACACACACACACACACACACACACACACACACACACGCACACACACACACAAACACACACACACACACACACACACACACACACACACACACACACACACACACACACACACACACACACACACACACACACACACACACACAAACACACACACACACACACAAACCCCAGAGAATTACATAACCTGAGCAGCCATCAATCACAAACACACTTTCTAATGTCTCTACCTTCAGTGTTCTTTATTGCTCATCTAGGACTACATTAAAAACTACCATGACCTCCTGAGTGCTTTGCACATAAAGATTTGCATTTGTGTCATTCTAATATACTTTGGGTGAAATGCAAGTGCTCTGAGGTTTGAAGAAAGTGAAAAAGTACATTACTATCGTGTTGTATCTGTACCCGTCTCATACAGTATATGATTTAAGATTAAATTGTGATTACAAGGTTAAAGTGCTGCATTTTCGCTTCTATCTGAGGATGATAACATCCACATCAGATCAATGTGTAGGGGTTGTTATCCAATTTAAATTAAGAGCTTCAAAAACTAGGAAATAAATATTACAATGACTGGATTTTTGGACAGTAAGTTTCTTAGTGCAGCTGTACAGTAAACAGTGGATTCAAACTGTCTTTTGACATGCATGTTACAGAAGCCTTCCTGCTGATATCCGAGATATGAAACATATCTGTCTCATATTGAGCAGCAGAGAGCCCCAGTGTGAACACATGTTCAGAAAATCAGCTGCACACAGGAGATTATCCAAAGGCAAACCACAGCCGTAAAGCCTATTCATGACTGCTTAAGTAACGCACACAGAAGTTTAGCTGTTCACGGTAAATTATACAACCTATAAGTCCCCAACCTCCGTCCAGAATCAAACCACTATTAAAGAGAAGCAAAGGGGTCAGATGTGAGTCTTTAGAGTCCATGCAGGGGGGTTAGTAAGCAGAGCAGGACGCGGTTTTGAGGAGAGGACATACCATGCTGACAGCACGGTCCAGGAGAGGAGTAGAGTTTCCAGAAGTCCTGGTGCTCCTTTCTCCGAACGTCCCTCTCTGAGAACACTTCTTTTAAACTCCCCCTTTCTCTGGTTTTTAAAGGTATCCTCACACAATTCGTATTTCTTTAAGGGGGGCGACTTCCAAGCAGTTGTGAAAACTTGTGGCCAAGTTTTTTTGAGTTGGAACAAAACTGTGTAGTCGCCAACCCAAGAAGACCCGAAGGAGAAGTTGGTGCAACTGGAGCCAATAAGAGGACGGAGGGGGCTGAACGGGGCCGGACAACACACACACACATACACACGCACACACGCACGCACACACACACACACACACACACACACACACACACACACACACACACACACACACACACACACACACACACACACACACACACACTGCTGGGTGGGTGTAACTTTTAAAAACTGACGATTACATTAGAGCAATTTGTTTATACTAGTAAGGCTTTTTGTCTCAGTGTGCAAAGTTTTATCAAATTTGCACGGTTTAATGCAGGAGGGTATTAAAAACACACACAAACAATATTCACCATTAACTAGTTGCTTTTTAGCATGCTAATTAGTAGCATACTGGCTGCTTATTATTACCTTATTCTACATGACCATAGTCTATAGCGAACAGGTCGTTAACAAAGAGTTTACCCTCCTAATTACTGCTTATTGATATTAAGTTTGAAAGTTGTTCAAAGGAGCAATATGTAAGTCTGACACCAAGTGTTCAAAATGGGTGCTGCAGTCCAAATTCAAACATTGAGAGAACTTAGGCCCCCCCCCCCCCAAACACACACACGGCCGTTTTGGACGCCCCTCGGTTTGCCAGATATGAGAGCAGTTATCAGGTCAAACCAACAGGTGTTGCAGCGATGGAAGCGGGCAAGAGAACTGGTTCAGATAGAAGTGATTGTACCCGACCTAAAAAGCCTCTGCATGTTTCTAATAAGCTCCACGAGCAGAAACGTGCTCAAACTAGGATCAATATTGGAGATGCTTTTGAAAAATGGAGAGAGGTTAGAACGCAGAAAGGTTTACAGACCGATGCAGAGCTGGCTAAACACTGAAGCTTCAGTGTCCACCACATGGCGACCTGCGTGAGCATCGACTCTGAAGTCCAAATTCAATGTTTTGAATTTGGTCTGCAGTACCCATTTTAAACACTAGGTGTCAGAGTTACATGTTGCTCCTTTCAACATGAATTATAATCCTAATATGTTGTTGCTTCGTATGGCCCTTATGAGGTAAAAGGCAGAAGTAAGCATAGCATATTAAAATCATAATTGACTCACAGTTTGTGTGCTGAAAAATTATTTAGACCAATTTTGTTTTTTTTTAACCAGGAAGTAGACATGTTTAACTGTAATATGGGTGTCAATGGGATTCACGGCTTTTGCAGCCAGCCTGACGTGGACACTTGATGAAGTTTTTTGCACGTCAATGTTGGCTTCTTTTTTAACATCCGAGGTTGCTTCTTGGTCCTTGGTCTTCCTGGTAGGTGGATGGTCTATCAGAGCATGTGCAGTATGAGTGCCCTCTCTTTAGCATGTTTCTCAGAACTGTAGCAACCGTGCCCAGTCTCACCTACATTTTATGAGCAGACCAAAACATGACGTTTGTACGTAAAATCTTGATCTGCAGACTCCAACAAGTGGAGTAAAAGAGAAGCACTGTGTGAAGTCAGCACCATGTTGTGATATTTCTCATTGCACAGTCAACTCTTTCATAGATGTTCAAAAACAGATGTTCAAAAAGACATTCTGGACAGTGGAGGAATCGTCTGAAGAAAGTGTGAGAGAGAGAAAAGTTTAGTTTTGTGTGTCAAGGATTTATCATACATGAGAACAGGTTATTAGCTGCTGAACAGCAGTAAACGATCCAGGGATTTAAACATCTAACATGCATCAACTGCGAGTCACAAAGCTGAATTGGTGCACAAAGCAATCCTCTGTCATACACAGCTGAGGGAAACAAGTTAGTAATACAGCTGTTGGCTGAACTCGAGGAAAAAGGTGACTCCCCTCTCCCCCTGGTGGGAAATGTGCAGAGATTGAACAAATCCAGCTACAAATTCTGTTTCTACATAAGCTTATGGCTCCTGCTATGTGGGACACAGGCCACATTTATTCAAGTACTCTCAAGTGTGTTTAAAGTAATTTAGGAAATTCTCGAAGTGAACTTTGATCATACTCAGAAAACTCACAGAGGGAGATAAAAAAGAAATATCTGCCGAGGGAGTTTGGCAGTGCTCAGACATCTTGATAGATAGAAAGACACACGTCATGATGCATTTGTTACATCAAATAACACTCGCTACCTCCTCCCCATATGCTTATAATTACCCGAATAAGAATTAAAGAAACCCTTACATAGATCAAAATTAAACCTGTACACTTTCAAATGCGACCTTTACCAAGAAAATGAATCTAACCTGTGTAGGAATAAGAATAGAAACCTTTGTACAATTTAAAACACAGTTAAACTGACACCTGTTAAAAGTAGAGTGTTAATGTTGAAGTGTCATATTTAAGGAGTAGAAAAAGAGCAGCGCTGGTGTCCCTGTTTCCCACTGTGTGTGTCACTGGAACAGCTTGCTGTATGTTTGGGTGCAGATTATAAACGTCCTTCTTCAAGTCAAAGCTTGGAATGAATGCAAGTGTTGTGGCAGGACAGTAAATCCCACGCTAATGATGGCGATCAGCTGAAAAGCTCTGAGGCTGAGCTGAAAGCCTAAAGATATGTGAAACTTATTATGTAATAAAGCAATAAATGCAAACTCACTCTTTATTAGATTAGTTTTAGATTTCATTTCAGCAGATTGCTTCACTCGATTAGCTATACTGCAGCGCTCTGGATTTGAATTGAGCCAGCTGAGGGCAGCTGCAGAGGAAACATTCACTTTATAAAAACTTTTCTTCTGCAAGAATCCAACCTCAGGCAATGGGGATTCTAGTGTCTGCTGGGGCCCCACGTAAACATTCACAAGGGGCTCCTGCAGCAAGCGTTCTCATTTATTTTATAAATAATCTGACACCAACAAAATATTGCAAATGGTTAAATTTATTTCCTAAGTTATGTGAGAGAAAAGGATTGCTACTTCTAAAAAGAAATACGAACACGGTGTGATATGATTCAGGAAACCTTTTATGACGTGATCACGGAGAGAGACTGAGGTGTCCCTTGTCAACGGGCAAGGCAGGCACCTGCTTGGGGCCCCAGACCAGTAGGGGGCCCCTGAGGGCTCACAGACTTAAACCAAAATGTGCACATTTTGCAATGACAGTAACCTCCCTAAGGGGGCCCCATCTGACTGCATTCATTCTTGTTGCCCTGCTAAGTGTTGTATGCATTAGTGCTGTGAAAAACAAAGTTTGTCAATGAAAGTCAACAAAGAAAAATAAAGAGGAATTATCCGTCTGTAGGAGAGAAAAAAAGAACGAGGAAAAAAAAAGGAAGAGGAGTAAGTGTCTGGACACATGATGGTGATGAACGCTGGTCGGAGGGCCCCCCTATTGGTTCTTCAGGGTCCCAAGAGACTCTAGAATCGCCACTGCAGACAGAAAACATTGGACAATGGTTCCCTTCCGACAGTCAGCTCACACTGCTTCTTAAATACAGAAAAAACCCTTCTACAGTATCCATACATCACAGAACTGTCATGAAATAATTAACCAATACATGAATGTCGATACAACTGCTTAAAGGCAATCACACCTCTCTTAAAGATCACCGGTTGGTAGGTCACTAAGAGGACAGTTCAGGAAATCATTAAGTGAAGAGCCAGTTCCATCGATCTGCTCTTAATTATTCCTGTTGTGAAGTTTAGTTTGCCAAAATTCCTTTACAGTTATCAAAAGCATTATTTTCAAAATAAAGAGATCAATAAAAACGTCAGTAATGTTATCGAGTGTGTCCCCTAAGCTAAGGCTAGATTAGCAGCATTCAGTCATTTACATAAATATTGAATCGCCATTATCTAATGCTGTCAGGAGGCCTCTCTTCTCAGCTGTTGAATCACGCCTCCTCCTCCTCCTCCTCCTCCTCCTCCTCCTCCTCCTCCTCCTCCTCCTGTGTAACAGTCAAGTCAAACCAGCTGGTGTCGCTCTTCACCAACATCTCAGTTTCTTTCTTATGCATCACCTGCTTGATTGTTGTGTGTTGAATGACCTTTAGTTCTCTTTACAACTTAGTTAAAAAACACATTTTGAACGTAAATGGCCTTGAGCTTGTATTTTTCTTTTCTAGTCTTCTGACTACTCAAAGTGCTTTTACACCGAAGGTCACATTCACACACTGATGGTAGAGGCTGCTGTGTAGTGAGACCATCAGAAGTATTTAATCCCATTCATACACATTCACACGCCGTCAACGAAGCAGAGAGAGCAATGAGTCTTGCCTAAGGACACATCGGACATGCAGGAGCTGGGGATCGAACCCTCGACCTTCCGGTTGAGAGACGACAACATCTATGAGACTGATTTAAAGTTAATCTTAAGTATCAGAGATGGATCATTTCCCTGATTTCTGAAGCTACTTAAAGAGCATGAATCTGTGAGAAAAAAGGCTCCTTGATTTAATGTCACGTGTGATTAATGTCATCAGCACTTCTAAAGACCTCTGTCACCTCCAAGCCTTATCTTGACTTCCTCATTATAATCTCAAGTGAAACTCATTGGATTTATGGAGGCTGCTAGTTTAAAGGGAGACTGCATTACATTCCTGGAGTGGCATGTGTTGTAGATCACACTTTAGGCCTCAGGCAGGTGTTGGTGAAATGCCTGTCACAAGTTTAGAGAGGCTCTCAACGACAGAGAGACGAATAAGAGTGTGTGTGTGTGTGTGTGTGTACGTGTGTGTGTGCGTGTGTGTGTGTGTGTGTGTGTGTGTGTATCAGAGAGAGAAAGCGGCCCAGATTAAGTGCAAAAGGAAAGTCGGACTCGTTTTTCTGCATATCTCAGGGAGGTGGGACGTCCTCGTGCACACACAGCTAAGCTCAGAGCACGAACGGATGAGCACGAGGATTGTTTCTTTCTGTGTCTCTGGATTTAAACTCTCAATCTGCACCGAAGGTACTGTGATCTATCTACACTTTACGTGTTAACTTTATGCAGACAGAGTGTGTGTTTTGAGGGTGGGTGTGTTTGACAGAGGTTCAGAGAGCCAGGTACACTGGACAGGTGCTTCGTGTCAGTAATGTGTTACTAAGGGGAAACTTCTGAAACTGTTTTATTTGATTATTGGATATTGCATGAGGATTTTTCTCTGCACAATCTGCATTTAATAGGAATGCGAGGAATAACAGCAGAAAGGTAGGAAGGTAAAGAAACAAATGTTTGTCATGAACATTTCTTTCATATTCAGCAGGTTGAGTGTCTTTTTTGAGGTTTGGTGGTTGTGTCAGCTGCATACCATGCACTCTGTGACGGTGGTTTTTCTTGACGTGTGTACATGCGAGTGTGCAGACCGAATACTCAGCATTCCTACAATGAATCGGAGGAATGTTGCAATTCATCGAGCACTCATTCATCATCTTTAAGACCTTCAGATGAGATCAAGACGACCTGTTGTTATCAGAGAATTCAAATCTTTCACATAGCACATCTAGTTATTCAGATATGAAATAGAAAAAAGTCACATGTAATCTTCTTAGGAGCAAGGTATGATGTGATTTATCGTTAATTTCACTCACAACAGATGTCTGGCAAACCTCCTCCGGTGGTCCCAAGAAAGCCCTCAGGTGTCCGAGTCATGATGCCTCAAGGAGAGCAGCTTGCTTTAAGTGCGCTGCCCGTCTACAGAGATACAAGCAAAGGTAAAGTCATCTGTCTGCTGTGTGAAAGTGTGAGTGATGTGCTGGGCTGCAAGTCATCCTGCTGCTTGCAGCTGACCTCAAAGTACTGACTGGTGGATTTCCTATAATTCTTAAGTTTTCTCTAACCGTTTTGTTCTTCCTCCACTCAGAGAATGGTGACACTGCAGAGCCTGATCATACATCTCTATTGAATGCAGAGAGAGAAGTGGTATGTGATCTAAAACTTAGTTCAAGTATTCTTGTTTCATGTGTGCAAACTGGGAGTTAAGCCTATAATACGATCTGAAAGTCAAAGGAGATGTCATCCTGCATGAAGAAGCTCAAAGACATCGTGTATGGAAAGCCCTCAGTGCATTTATTAGATATCCTTCAATTTCAAAAGTCAAATTTCCTGCACTAGGAAAACGTTTGACTTGTTAACTAATAAGGTCAATAAAAACAGGCTCTCACATTCCAACATACCAACACATTATTCTCATAATGCCACTTCACCCACACAATGTTAACAGGCACAACATTTCCTATCACATCTTACACCAAGAACCCTGATAGTGTTGACCGTAGTGGATCTACTGATGGCAATGACAAAGGTTACAAGCAGCACCTAATAATGAAGGGGGCAGGAAGCCATTAGAGCCATAGAGTTGTAGTAGGAGACTTGAAATCGGTCTTGGCCTTGAGACTCATTTTTGAAGGTCTCAGGCTTGTCTCAGAACTCAAAGATAAGTAACATTCATAAGAATCTGCAGGGTCATTGCATTGGATTGCATATGTGTACACGTGTGTGCAATTCACAAAAATATGTTAGTTGATCTCAGCTCTTTGTATGTTGTTGACTCTCACACAATATGAACGGTTCAGATCTTAAAATCGTTGTGTTACCAAGGTTAATAGTTCAAACTAACAGTCAATGTCTCCATCAGGAGATTCTCAATCACTGCTTCGACGATGTGGAGAGGTTCATGGCTCGTTTGCAGCAAACGGCTGAGGCGCAGAGTGTTCTCAACCAGCGGAGGAAGAAGAGCACCAGAAAGAGCAAAAAGAAAGAAGGACAAGCTGGTGAGAGCCGCTCTTCAATTCTGTCAACTAACTTCTGTGTCTCAGATGGTGAAGCTTAAAGACACTCCCGGCTGAAACTCTGCTGCTGGCCTGAAATAGACGTAAAGTGGTCAGATGAAGAGTGTAAGATTGTTTTTAGATGTGGATGACTGCCCGGTAGATCAGCTGAAGGCCGAGGAGGACAGGTGATTGATGGTGACAGAGATTGGTGGATGGATGCTCCTGGCAGGCTGGAGATAAGCAGTCGCAGGAATGTGGAGACTACTGACAGGAACGTTATTGTAAATGTTGTGCGCAAGTCAGCAGGCAGGCTGCCAAAAGGGCCGTCGAGTAATTCAGAAGATTCTTGCTTACGATATAAACAAGGCGGGGACAGATGACAGAGAGGTGACAGGAGCTGGTGCATTAAAAAAACAGGATCTGGAAATTAAGAGGAAACACAAACACTCAGAAACTAACACACCACTCTGTTAGGCCATATGTCAGATTAATATGAAACATGTCAAATATAATACATTTTTTAAAGCTTCGTTCAGTAGCCAGAAAAAAGTTCTTTGTAGTTTTGCTTTAATCTGATACTCAGAGACTTTAATCCCAAGTGTTTTCAGAAGTGCCCACCCTCATTTCCTGTTATAATACTTACAAACACTGGTGTGATGTCAGTAACAGATCCCTTAAAAATGGATTCAATAAGTCCATATAGTTAGAACTAAAGCATATTTTCAACTGCAGGAACTTTCCCTCAGAACTATATTATAACTTTGTTGTACACTTTTTTTAGAAACCCAATACAAAGATCGTATGTATGCACAATCAAAAAGCAGATGTTCTAAAGTTTCACTGTCATGATCAAATCTTTCTCTAAGAAACTATTCGCAGGGGTTAATATCAATTATCTTCTTAAAAGGTGTTTCTTTGGCTTTGGGTGAAATGGGGGGAGTGAGGCATCCAGTCCTGATTCTTCTAACATTTTCACGAGAGTCCTCTTTCCTTTCTAATGACACACTAACGAAGCACTCGTCTCCTTTCCTTTGCTAATCAATGAAGTCATTTTCAAAGCAATGCAGCCTGATTTGCATAATCTTCCTGAGGCAACTTTGGGCCACAGGAACCTTTTAGTTCCTTGAAGGGAAGTCCCTGTAACTTTAGGTTCTGGGGACCTTTGCTTGAAAAGGGGCTTATAATGCTCTATTTATTCCATGTTAAAAGTTGCTTCCTGTGATGGCACCAAAAGTCATAATTAGAAAATTATTTAAATATTTACCAATGGCGTCTGAAACGCTGTCACAGTTGCACCCTGAGTTGACCTGGTTTCAAACAAGCTTCCCTCATCCGTGAATTCTGTCGTGTTGACTTATGCTGCCTTCATGTGCTCCTCGGGAATATCGTATTTACTAGTGAAGAGCATGAAAGGCCCTCCGATGTCGTACCTAGTGGGAGTGGGAAATTTGATGATACCAGAGTTGCTACGTTTGTGTTACGTTTCAGGGCAACAAGAGAGGATGAAAGCTTGGAGTGAGTGTATGAGGAGCACGTGAAGGCAGCATATGCACCTGGCACGCAGGAAAAACATTCATACCATCATCAATCAGCAGTTGTCTCCGGTTACATTAAGAAGGCTTTGTTTAATTCTGTGTTGTTTTCATCATGGATGGTTATTCCCTGATCACTGCACATTCAAAATGCTGAGGGTTGTAAATATTTGTTTCTATCTTTGCCCTTTGGTAACATGACCAGGGTGTGTCTAGATCAATGGCAGCGTGTGCTGAGACCAGGGGCATGTCCAGTGGGGGGGGGAAGGTTGGCATGGGCCCCCTTTAAAATCTGATTGGTTACCCCTGGTGACACCCCAAAAATCCCAAACTGTGATTGGCCTTTTGACCAGTTAGAGGCGGGACTTGTGTTAAAACCGGCTATTCAGGCTGCACTTTTTTTGTTGTTGCAACAAGTAGTTTTCTTTATATATCGTTGTGCACATTTATTGCTTCAGACACACACATGCACAAACCTGTGGAGAGACGTCAGAGTGGGGCAGCTACACACAGCTTTGCATGGAGGGCACCAGAGCGGTTGGGGGTTTGGTGCCTTGCTCTAGAGTCTAGGGCACCTCGGTAGTACTCTGAAAGTGCCCTGGCAACTCTCCAGCTACCAGATCAACTTGTCAGGACCAACACATGCAAATGAATATATTTTTGCAACGTAGAAAGAGTGATGGAGTTTGCATGTGATATTTTAAGTACTTTTCAAATTCTGGCTTTGAATATACTTTTTAATTTTGAGTCATTGAAGAATTAAGCTAAGAATATCAACATATGTTGCCATTATCTTTTGATTGAGTGATTGGTGGAGTTATAACGGGTAAATAATTGATCAGGCCACCTCAGCATGAGTCAGTACCCGCTGACCCACCCCAGACAAAAAAGTCCAGACACGCCCCTGACTGTGACCCGAAACATGAATGTGTTAATACTGAAATAGAAGAAAAGATCGGTATTAGTCACTTCTTCTGTTTTGTATTACTTAGTGAAACAAGCTAGAACAAGCACCCCACACCTTTACTTGAAGACTGTTGGACCAAAGTGTTTGCCGAACTCTTCTCGATTATTTCAATAATCTTTAATCCCTCTGCTCTGAAAGTGTTCAAACATGCTGATTAAGTTCTTAGTTTGACATTCTTTTAGACTTTTCAGACACACACAAAACAAAACGGACAAGTTCAAGTTAAAAAACTGCATGCATGCATAAAAACAACATTAATCGTGGTGTAGTTATCAGCCTTTGTTTTGTCCTGTTGATTCGTTTGGGATGTTGCTTTGATTGTTCTCGTCTGTGTGCAGATGATCTGCTGACCTTGAAAGCTTGCCCTCCCCCAGAGGAGGAATTTGTGGACATCTTTCAGAAAATCAAGTACTCGCTCAGTCTGCTGGTGAGATCACATTAGTCCTGATTAAACACTACGTGACATCTGAAATGTACAAGGCCATTTTAAATGTTGATGTGAATGATCTGGTTTATTCAGGACCGTCTCAAGTCTTCCATCACACAGCCGGACGCACCTGAACTTCTGCACCACGTCTTTGTGCCTCTCAGATTGGTGAGTCTTTGTGTTGTGTCATTATGTGCTCCTCAGTCTCTGTCTGTGATACTGACCGTGCTGACTCTTTATTACACAGCTGGTGAACACCACTGGAGGACCAGCAATAGCAGCATCAGTGCCAAGCCCTGCCATGACGAGCGGAGCCGTTTCCACGCTCCAGGAGCATCTGACTGAAGAGGAGAAGGAGCTGTGGACTTCTTTGGGGCTCAACTGGACTTCCCCCTGGTCTGTGTGTTTATGCACAGGAGTGTAATTCTTGATTTGAGGGTTTCTTGTGTTGCTCTGACAGATCCTTTCACCCTTTTATTTCCCAGTTCGCACCTCGGTGTGTCTGTTCCTCCATACACACCTGTCTTCCTGGATGGGTGGCGGCCGCATGCGTATGACTCAACAGGCCAGCTGCTGGAAGATCCCATCGAGTCTCAACACAAACAGGATGCTCACAGCGAACGAAGGGCGGCACAAACTCTGCAGGAACAAGCTCAACAGAATGTGGAGAGTCGTGGTCAAAGCACTGATGATGGGTGAGTCTGCAGGCAAGGAAAAAAAGACAAGTCTCCATTATTTCAGTTATTTTACATGCTGCATATGTTCTTCTTTGTCATTGCTTTTCCAGAGAAGACACTATGATTCCACACGTAGGTGAAAGACTCTACTGCTGCAGTTACGACTTTGTGGCGAGAAACAGCAGTGAGCTCTCTGTGCTACAAGGAGAAACACTCGAGGTACCTGCACACAACGACAGTGACCCACCTGTAAAAGATAACATATGCCTGGAAGCCGCTCTGATTTGTGAGTCACCTCCTTTTTATCTTTAGGTAATCGAGTCGTCAAAGCGATGGTGGAAATGTCAGAATCGTTTTGACCAGATAGGATTTGTTCCCTTTAACATCCTCGAGCCTCTGTCTGCTCTGAACAACACGGAGAGTGACAACCAGGTGGTCCGCAGAGAGTCCAAGGTGAACTACAGACACAGCACAGACATACAAGGTTTTATCTTGGTCTTGCTTTTTTCATGCAGTTTGTATACATTCCTGCTTTCCCACAGAAGAGGCCCCTTTCCCCTCCGACAAAGTACTTCTCTTACGCTCCACCAAGTCCAGATGGGAACGGTCCCATGAGCCCGCTGCGACCACAGAGCATGCTCTTACCATCCACAACACAGGGAGAGGACAGTGACCGAGGTAACAAATCCTTACATGTTGAACATCAGCAATAGTGTATCGTGTACGTAAACTGAAGAGCAGCTTGTTAGAAAATCGAGAACATTTTGAATCTCAGGATTTCCTCAAATTTAACTTATTAATTCAGAAACTCGTGAACTCAACCTGCGACATGTCAGACATGAATGAATAACGAAGGTCATAGTTTGAGGAAGATGCTGAATCAGATTGGTGTTTTTTAACCAACACATGTTAGAGCTTCTGTTTATGAAGACCTCAGGGTAACCAAATGTGTTTGTGTAAATGTCAGATTGCAGAAAATCAAATATTCACTTAAGTGCTGCTAAGTACGGAAGCCCTAAATGGACACGTATCAACACATTTTATTTAAATCAGGTTTTACGTGATGACAACTTAATTTCAGCCATTTCTAGAGATCTCCAGAAATTAACTCGTCATCACGAGAAAAATCCAGTGTTGTTATCCTGACATAACGAGGTTAATAGTAGGTCGAGGTCTCAAGAAAACAACCAGAATTTACTCGCTATCTTGAAAAAACTGATTTAGGGCGCACTCATTGTCCCTCCTCCACATTCCCCCGCTGGCCTGCACTCACACTGCTCCAGGACTGATCGGGCCTGAGCACAGTTACCTCTGGTACATAACGTCGTAATACAACACATGCATGGCTTTACGTAGTTATGAAGCGTGTTTGTGCTCGTGCATGAACTGTACCATGACAAAACACACCTCTTCCAAGGGTGCTAGAGCCAAGGAAGTGTACCGTGGTTGAGCACAGATTGGAGCACTCACACTAGTCAAACGAACTGGATTTTGGGTGTGAAGCGTGCTTAGGCACGGTAAGGATTGCCTACTGTGAGTGCGCCCTTTAATAAAATGTATTTATGCATTTCCTTTTGGGGCTTCCATAGCTGTATGAATGAAATATACTATTCTAGTCTTTACAAACTGAAATGAACATTCAGCACAAACAGAGAGATGTGACACTTTTACTTGGTCTGCGTGTGAAGTGAAGTGTCGTATTTTTCGTTGCAGTTAATGTCGTGAACGATGAGCTCCTCCAGCGGTTGGCTGGGAGAAAAGACTCGACTCGTCCACCGGTGGCCCCCCGCAGCACAGCCAACACCTCAACCCCCCTGAACTACCACTCACCTGCAGCAGAGGTGGAGGCCTGGCTCAACACAAAGGGCTTCAGACAGCAGTGAGTGTGCACGGTTCACCTCAGACTGTTCCTGAAAACCCTGATTTAGTCTGCTTGTAAATATCAACGTTACCCACGTCACCCTGTATTCCTCTACATTCAACAAACTTTCATATTTTACTAAATCAAACCATCCAGGAGAAAGTTAAACCACGAGTAGATTTGATTGATTCATTCGGCGGGGCATTGTTTTGCTTCAGTGAGCTTTAGGGCGGCTCTCCTCTGGACTTGAAGAACAAGAAGAAAAGGGAACTCAATCTCCACAGTGATGGAGTTATACATGCAGCAGATGCAGCCTACAGTCAGTGCTTGATTTCTTTAAGGCACAGTAGCGCCCTCTATTGTCAAAATATCCTCCTTACAATTGTTTATGTATGACAGCTGAACTGAGACCTGATTTAAGTTGGAGTTGGACAAAAACAGTGAGCTAAAAGGACAATTAGGGGAACCTTTCAACAAACTAACCAACTTCAAGTTTAGATATCCGTTACTACGCTTTGAACAGCTGGATCATTCTGTTTGAAAATAAAAAAGAAGTGTTTTTGTTGAAATCCCACACTGAGTTTGTGTCTCTTTTCTCCTCTATCAGGACCGTTCAGAGTCTGGGCATTTTAACCGGAGCTCAGCTGTACTCCCTGAATAAGGAGGAGCTCCGCACGGTGGCCCCGGAGGAAGGTGCCCGAGTTTACAGCCAGATCACGGTGCAGAAGGCCCTACTTGAGGTTTGTCCTGGCCTATGTGTGTTTGTGTGTGTTTGTAGGTCTATGAGAGAGAGAGAGGGGAGAGAGAGAGAGAGAGAGAGAGAGAGAGAGAGAGAGAGAGAGAGAGAGAGAGAGAGAGGGAGGGGGGGGGGATATGCTTTGGTTTTTGTGTTTACAGTTAGTTGTTTGCTCGGCCTTGGCCTGTGACACCCTGTGTCGCCGTCATTTGTCACATTTTTACTGACCTACATTGACAAACGATTATTTACCTTTCAAAAAGCATGCTAGCTCCCGGAGATCATTCAGGCTGACAATTGAAGTCGTATATTTTACAACTGTAAATCAAAAGAGAGCAGTTTTGTTAGTGTGACATAAAAGTTTTTTTGGCAACAGTACCACTTTTTTCTTCAAATCACAAACTAGTGTTGACATTCGGGTATTCACAGATACTGAGTATCGATATGAGTACTCAATGATACCTTTACATGACACCCATTCGGGGTCACGGGGGGCTGGAGCTGATCCCAGCTGTCATTGGGCGAGACGAGAGGCGGGGTTACACCCTGGACTGTTATGACTTTGAAAGTATTTTTTATTTTCATCAGATGTTGTTACTGACATTTCAAAAGTCAACATCATGTTTTTTTAAGGTTTGTTTTAGAGATAGGACAGTGGATAGAGTCAGAAATCGGGATGAAACAGAGTGGGGACATGTGGGAAAAGAACCACAGGTCGGATTTGAACCCTGGCTGCCCGCTTGGAGGACTACAGCCTTCGTACATGGGGCGCACACACTAACCACTAGGCTACCAGCGCCCCAACTCCTTAAACTTTTATGTAACATGTAACATGTTGAGCGAATTCCAGTAGCACCCAACATGCAGATGTCAGTGCATTAAAGAAGCTATTATTGAGAACTGTTCTTGACAATTTAGCCGTGCATAGTCTGCTGTCAGTTCTTCTTTTCTCATCCTTGTTCACGTTAAAATACTTCCAAACCGCCGACATTGCTCCTCCTCCGCCGCGCTGCTCAACTAAAGAGAGGCTAACATCAGGCTGTGAAGTGGTATATCGGGGGAGTAGTATCGGCATAGACCAAGTATTAGTACTTAAGCGTAGTATTGGTGCATTGCTAGTTTTCATGAGGGGTGTCTGCAAGCATAGGCAGATCACTGCATGGGCAAAGTGGGCAAGCGTCCAGGGCCCTGCAAGTGCAAGGGTAGTGTTGTTGTTGTAGACCTTTCTGTGTTGGTCACTTTGGTTTCTGTTTGGCGCTGTTGATTGTGTACAGGTGCGTGTCGGCCTTAGTTCGGTTTCTTTGCCTTCTTGCTTTTTTCGTAATTTGTCAGGGAAGGGGCAGCCAATGAGAGAGCTGCACGCCACAAACAGCTGGAACTACAAACTATTTGATGTATATCAAAAGAAGGAATATAATATTTGCATATATAGGGGTCCAAGGCGAGTTTGTGTCCAGAGCCTGTGGGCATGATAATGAGTCTATGTCTGCAGGGGTTTCATTTAGCCCCTAGCTCTGCAGACATGGGTTTACATTGCAACCAAGCAGAACTGCAATTTAAGCATGTGTGTCAAACATGGACAAGCTTATCTGGAAAGGAGGTTTATTATCTAGTTAAGAAAATACTTCATGCAGAGATACGTTTGATTGTTAAATGACTGTGTTGTGTGTCCTCCTCAGGATGTGCGTAAAGCCACAGAACTCGAGACGGTGATGGAGAAGCAAAAGATGAAGATCGGCCTGAAATCGTGATCAGAGGGTGACGTAAAGTGAAGGAGCTCCCAAACATCCACTGATACAGATCCAACAAAGATCAGTGGAGATAGTTAAAGTATTTCATTCACAGCTCAGACCCCACGGAGTGACGTAGCAGAGGAACTTTACTCTTTTCATACCTGCTGTCACATCTCCACCGTGCTACAGATTCATCAACAAAACGAGCAGTGTTCAAATCAAAGCTCACTCATTTATTCTCTCATATTGTGAATGTATTTTTAGACATTGAGGCTTAAAACTCACCAGTGTTCGTTATATTGTTTTTGCAATAAGAATGAATGCAAACCAACAAACATAATCAAAACGCTGATTAGTTTGATGTGTTCAAAATGGACTGAAACGGCTTTTTAGTGATATTTAAAATGTAAAGAAATGTGCATTCTAATAAAAAAGATGATGACTCCACAGAACAGTCAGACATTTTATTGAGTCACAGTTTGAATGCTTTTACATCAGCCTGTATTTAAACAGTGTTGTTGTTGTTTTTTGCATCCAGATGAAGACAAAGTGAATTTAAAGACAAAAAAACATCATCATCATGATTACACACGTTCATTCTCGACTCTGTGAAGTTAAAGGCAGAGTTGGTCATTTTCTAGATCCACTTTTTAAGATTTTGGTTGAAATTGTCTTTAGGTCCTGACAGAAATTAATAACTCATGTGCTCTGAAAAAGGAACGAAGAGAATCTGTCATCTGTAGCAGTTGTAAGCCTGTAAAAACTTCAACCAATGTCTGCCACGAGGTACCAATCTGATGAACCAATCACGCCTCCCTGTCTCCCTGCTCGCTCTCTACCTCTTGCGTGCTCTAGCCCACACTCAAAGCACGTCACTGATGACGGAGTTTATACTGTGAGTTTACTTACCACTGAATGAGACATGAGACGACGTAGTTTCTACACAATGCAAGCGATGAGCTGAGGTCCGCTTCTGGAGCAACGGCGCTCGTGCATGTAAGTGAGGGGCGTGGCTTTAGAGGGAGCACAGAGGGGGGGGGGGTGTAGACGGAGCACTGAGGGAATGCTACTTTCAAAATCATGCTAGTTTTAAAAAATGACCAACCCTGCCTTTGAGACAATTTCTGACTCTTTATGTAGTTTTATATCGTGACGTAACACCGAGGACACACGACGACAAACTCGTAATAAAACACTTTGTGCGTTTTTGTTTGTATTACTCTGAGATATTTGAGGAAACAATTCAAGTTAAATATTCACTTTGTTTTAAAACAACACTACATATCATTTGTTAAATAAATCAACAGCATATTTAAAAAACATCCCGGAGGAACACCGACTGTGTGAACGATGTGATTTAGGAGAAGTTTGGTATCGTCCTTTTTATGAAGAGTTAGGAACACCTTCGATGAATGAAATGCACGCTCACAATCCTGACATGTTTTGGAGCTCGGATGACGACAGGATAGAGAGAGGCCGTTTAATTTTAAAGGTTTTATAAGTCGGCCATGTTTGTCCCTAAAGCCCTGAAGAAACATCAGGATGGTTTATTATGTGAGTATCATTATTATTAAGTCTCGACTTCTGCTCGTTGGTCTTTATGTATTATTAATGGTGTCTTGTAAGCCTGGTTTGGGCTGAGCATAAAGTTTATGACACAATAATAAAATAAAATCAATCAAACATGTTATCACGGGACAACGGAGCTAAATAAAATCCATGGATGTATGTCCACTTAGGGCTTCCGTAGCTTCTTGTAATTTTCTTGACTTTATTCTCTCTAAAATGAAAACGTTATCTTTGTCTTCTGAAGCTGTGTATGATCAGTTTTTACACTTTCTCAGATTGCATAATGAACATTTAATCACTTTCTCTTATTACGTAGGAAGACGTACATTTGGTTTTCATGTGACATAAAGTCATTTTTAACTGAATGACTGTTTGCAGTAAGAACACTACACATCATCAGCACGTTGAGTCATCCATTGTGGCTCCACAGGTGCAAACATGTGGATAAAAAACTGTATCTAGACTGTTGAATGATTACTGCACACATCTCATCCTGAGACTAAAGGCGAGCTGATCCGATCGTGGCTTTTCACTGAGACATTTTTAAGTGTAGGTATCAGAAGTTTCAAATTGAGTATAATAAACTCACATTTATTTCCACATAAATCTTTTTCTTTCTAGTGTCAGCACATTTTCTGAGGTAAAGATCTCGGTGGGAACACTGAATTTGACTCGTCTTTTTCCAGCACTGTAGAGTCACATACAGAAACAGAGCTCTGAGCAGCGGGAGAAGAGGTAGAGTCACTGATTCTCACTGCGGTCGTCTGTCAGCAACCTTCACAGCTCACAGGTGAGGCTCTGGTCGCAGCAGTCCCAGTTCACCAGCTCTTTCCCCTTAAACCACAGCTGGATCTCCCTCTGCGCCCCCTCCAGGGAATCACTGGCATGAACCACGTTCCTTTAAATGATCAACACACCTCATTAGTTTTCTCCAATTCCCCCCAAAAATCACAGTAAATAGCTATACAAGACGCTAAAGTGTCAGCCTCACAAGGTTTTTGTTTAATCCTGAAACGTGTTGGACATATAAAAGATCAAGTAACGACCCCGTTACCTGCTCACGTGAAAGCTGAAATCTCCTCTGATTGTTCCGGCCTGGGCCTCTGCAGGGTTAGTATGTCCCACCATCACACGGGACGCCTGCACCACTTTGTGCCCTTCCCACACCTAAACATGATAAGATTGATATATGTTTTCATTTTATCTAACCAGGAATATTCCCACTGTGATCGAATCGTGAAACCAGTGTAGATGCACAGCCCTACAAAACAGCAGCACGAAAACATACAACACCAAAAAACAGACCCTTACATCAATCAAAGAACTGGGAACATTCAGCAGTAAAACATGTTTTCTTTTTACCCTGTAGCTCAGAGCGAGATGAAGGAGCAAAACATTAAAAGCTCTTCTTCCAAAGAAAGAGCCAGTTTGTACAGGTACATGATAAGTCCACGAGACTGACGGTTGCAGCCGCTGACAGATTTCGGAGTCAGTCATGAACATGAAGGCAGATAATGTAGTACGGCCTTATGATGTTTCATCCTTCAGTTGCATAAAGAAGACAAACCAACTTTTTCATACAAGACACAACGGTGTGTGTGGAAGCTACAGACTGTGATCTAAAGTAAAGTTAATGTAGATTTACAGGATTGTTCCTTAAAAATAACAACACACGCCTGTTTATGTCCAACAATCTTTTCCCTAAACATACCTGTCAACTAAATGCAAAGATAGAGTAGACAGAATGTCCAATAAAGAGAATGCAGAAAAGCCCTCACCATGGCAACCACGGGTCCTGAGGACATGTATTGCAGCAGCCTGGGAAAGAAGGGTTTCATCCTCAGCTCACAGTAGTGCTGGGTCAGGAGATCCTCAGGCACCTAAACAACAGAGACAGTTAAAAACAGAGCACTTACACATCACACCGGCTTCATTTCACACGTCTCACCTTCAACATTTTCAGGCCAACCAGCTTGAATCCTCGCTGCTCAAACCGCTGGATGATTTGTCCAACGAGACGACGCTGAACTCCATCTGGTTTCACAGCTATGAGAGTCCGCTCCCTCACATCTGGAACACCTGCTGGGATGGAGAGTAAAGAACTTACAGTAGACTCACTTCTGTAGTTTTGCTTCTCACAAAGTGCACATTTTAGAGACATAAAAGTACAAATATTGACAGACAGACTCAAACACAGTGGTTTGTGATTCAAACTCAAATTAACTTTCTCATCTGAGCGGAATTAAACATGAGCATATATAATGTCTTTGGGTACTTAGTTGGTTAGTTGTAGCTGCACACAGAATGGCAGCTTGGTCCCTCACTAGAAGATAATGACTGACAGCGTGCACACAATTACATGTGACCCACCACGAGAGGAACTCAATCTACTGGCATTTCACTTTCAAACTGTCTAAGCCATTGTAAAAAAAAACCCACTCCGTAACAGGAAAGAAGTTTCATTCTGTTTTGACTTTTACGCACGTTTTTTTGTTGTTGCTTTTTACGCACATCACAGCTCACTGCTTCTGTCACCCATATCACCACCACTATCTTCTGTGGCTCTAACCTAGTTCCAGTTCATGACCCCCGAATGTGTTGGCAAACACATTTGTTTTCTCAAACGGCCCCCACAACGTTTGGAACAAATAAATGTTGCGCATACGAATCAAAGTCTCCTTCCCTCCGTGCCAGTAATCTTTCACAGTAACGTCTTTATTTAAATCTAAATACAGAAATGTTTGTCAGCAAAACATTAGATTGTCTAGTCGATATTTTTAAAGGAGATTCGCTGACTTGTATTCCTTCATGAAAAGGGGAAAATCGTACAAGAAGTTCCTGAAAGACGAGAGAAGGTACAAAAGTCAAACAGATAAAGTGACTTACTTGATTTGCTCCTGCGCCCTGAAGCAGCAGCAGCAGCTCGGTGTCCTCCAAGCAGCGCAGTGGGGAATCCAGACAGCACACCTTTGGTGGTTTCTTGATCCCTTAAACTACACTGTTGTACAATTCTCCTAAAAATGCACCGCTGCATCGTGGTCTTGTTTCACGAGCTCCTGGGGAGAAAATCAAACCTTTTCGATCTCTGCTCACGAGTCGTCCCCACGTCTGTCCGTTTGTCACGGTCACCTCCCTGAATGTCGCTCAAACTGAAATTAACTCCACTGATGCCAGACGTTTCTCTTCTTTGTTTCCCCTGCTCAAACATCAACATGTTTATTGCAGCAACGACAGGGATTTAAAAGTGTTCCACGTGCACTCCGCCACGATTAGGCTACTTAATTCGATTTTAAAGTCACAAAAAGTCTGTGCGTAAATCCTCTCAGCACCTAAAGAAATACACTTTATATTGACTTGCAGAAAACACTTGACAAAGCTTGAAGAAGATCTGTGAGATTGAAACGTTGCTTTTACAGTTAAAGTTGCTGAGAGCTTAGGGTTAGTGTGCGGAATCTTTTCCTTCATCTGATGTTGGATCCAGCACCTGTGAAACTTTTTCCTACACCTTGTTTTGTCTTCAGCAAAATACTTAACCCACTCTTTAGTTTCAAGAACACATCTTTTCATGATTAAGATCTACGGCACAAACAAAAGATGAAGCATATTAATAATCTGGCAAAAATGTCCATGACCATATTCTTAATGTAATTAAGGTTTATCAACACACTGTTGGGCACATGAACCTCCCGTCCGTCGCTCTGTTGTGTGATATGGAAGAATCACTTGTAGCTTAAAGGTCCAGTCAGTGAGATGTAGAGAGTGAAATGATAAAGTGAGCTTACTCTATGATCAGACATTAAGGAAACATGCTATGTTGAAGTGCTGGCTTCTCTGACAACAATGCAGCAGCCAGTATGTCCTCCTTCTAACTTTAGATTCTGGTCCTGAATGGTCTGGATTTGTTTGGACCAGAGAAGGTAGGTGGTTTTAAGGCACCCCCACACGGCCGTTTTGGACGCCCCTCGGTTTGCCAGATATGAGAGCAGTTATCAGGTCAAACCAACAGGTGTTGCAGCGATGGAAGCGGGCAAGAGAACTGGTTCAGATAGAAGTGATTGTACCCGACCTAAAAAGCCTCTGCATGTTTCTAATAAGCTCCACGAGCAGAAACGTGCTCAAACTAGGATCAATATTGGAGATGCTTTTGAAAAATGGAGAGAGGTTAGAACGCAGAAAGGTTTACAGACCGATGCAGAGCTGGCTAGACACTGAAGCTTCAGTGTCCACCACATGGCAACCTGCGTGAGCATCCACTCTAGAGAGGAGGGGGCTGGAGGAGGCGGCTTTCTCCAATGTTTTGAATTTTGACTGCAGTACCCATTTTAAACACTAGGTGTCAGAGTTACATATTGCTCCTTTAACATCTATAGTATATATTAGTGAAAACCATTTTCCTTCAGTGTCAGGATTTGGACAGAAGGTGTCCCCAGAGAAAGTTTAACATCATTTTCCGACAGTCTCAGACGAACTAAACTATCCTCGCCACAAGAAAAGAAGAAAAGAGTGTCGAGTTTGTGAAGGACTTTTAATATTCTCCCTGTGATGACGTTTCCTGTGTTCTTCTTGCTGAGTCTTTTCACAACATCTGTCAGGCCAAGTGTTATATCTGTCTGTGCATGATTCATATCTGTGAAGGGTTCTAGCCATGATTTATCTGTCAGCTCTGTCCGGTCCTTATCAGACAGAGAGGTAACTTGTGAATGTTTTCTCAGAAATGCTAGTAGGGAAGACATCAGCGGTCAAAGAGAATGAATCTAGATTTAAGATATTTCAAAAAGATGCCATAAAGTCAAACACTGTAAACATACAGAAAAGTCTTCAATCTCTTAATACAACCAGTAATAACACTGAATAACACAGCAGGAGTGAAGCTCTCAGAGCAAGAAAATCATGAACTAGTACCCGAGTTTTACTAAAAAAGCACTTTATTATTAATCAAGCAGATTTCTCTTTTCAGAATGGAATGATATGAAAGATCTTAAGTCGAGAGTCCGTCTCCTTTGGAGATGAAAAAAAAAATCGAAGGCAAAATGAATAAAAGCAGACATTTTTAAAAAACTCAAAATGAGTTGAAAGTGCTCAGTCCCAGCCCGGCTTTGTTTACCGAGGCGTGGGAAAGAAGGCCTGGCTCAGACTGCTCCAGGTCTGGGCAAAAGCCAACTGCAGACCAGGTTTACATTTCTTGCCAAATTATCATTGGCAACACATCAGGAGGGCACTGCTTCTTGAAAAAAATATTAATGCGCCAACCTTCTACAGTAGAAATCAAAGAGAAAAATCAGCAGCATCCTCAACCTCCAACTACTCAACAATACCGTTTGTGTTGCTCCTTCCTATTGTTTAGAACAGGTGGAGCCAGGCTCAATTGGAGGAGGAGCGTTGGGCAAAGTGGTCAGCACAGGCAGTCCTTGAAGATCATAGTTGATGTGTGGAGTGGTTCAGTCTTTGTGCTATAGCTTGATGGTGCCAGTGGGCAGGCTACTGTTACACAGTCTGTAGTAGCGGAGGTCATTCACAAGCCGCTGCACGCTCTGAGTGAATGAAGGCAAGTCCTTGAGAGAGGAGAAAAAACACAACAGTGACATTAATCTTTAGAGGAGTTGATATCAGGATGAATGGAAAATCAGCAAAAGGTCAAATTAGAAGTCTAACAGGCAGCATGTTGAGCCGGTGGAAACTCGTGCATACTTTAAGGAGTCAGCAAAAACAAGCCAAAGCTTAGTGATTCCTGTCATCTCTCAAATACACTGGAGGTAAGCAGAAGGTAATTTTCCAGCTAACAGAACTTCAGGAATATTTAAAAAAATCTAAAGCAAGATCGCATCCTAGAGAGGTGTTAAAAGCACCTTTTAGTAGACATCATTAGTAATTATGCAACTCTTGACCCTGTGCTGCTTCAATACTTTTTGTGCAAGCAGTAATTTGATGTCTTCAGACTTGGACAAAAATGAAACACCTCTCTGCATGCACACTGGAGGGGAGGTGGGAAAAGAAAAATATTGCTAAAAACATTCTTGCGATAAAGTGACATCTGTCTGAAAGGAGAGCCGAGGGAACGCTTACGTTTGATAAAAATATCAATGTTCACTTCTGCTTGCTTTTCGATGGTGTATTGGCACATTTTGAGGTTGTTGTCAGGAAAAGAGATAGAGAGAGGGGGGAGAGAGAGATTGGGGAGGGACATGCGGGAAAGGAGCCACAGGTGAGAGTCGAACCCGGGCTGCAGACTTGGAGGACTTTTAGCCTCTGTACGTGGGGCACGCACACTAACCACTAGGCTAAAGGCGCCGCAGGGAGTGACCTTTGAAGCTTTGAGAAGACCGTGTTGCACTCTAGTCTTGATTTGTTAGATTGTTTATTTCTATACAGCATGTTGTGAACACATCATGGATGTAACAGTGCTTGACCCCGTCTAACTACAGAAGGTTTTTCCATGGCTCTATGGTCCATGTATAGAATAACTTGGTTGATGCATACGTGTTGTGAAACTGCAGGAGAAAGTGGGAGAAAAACAATGCCATTTCATTCTTACCCGTTCAAGCTTGAAGTTGCGTGCGAGAACAGCTCGCTGGCTGGTGTCCACGCCCTGACAGCCGTTGAGGAACTCCGGCATGAAGGCCGAGTAGAAGGCATCAAAGTCAACGGAGGCCATGTTGTAGATAGCAACAGTGATTTCCTCCTGAAGAAGGTCGTGGCTTTTGTGGAGAAGGACCTGCAGCAGCACGTTGATGAAGTGCAGGAGCATCGAGGTCCGGAAAAGCTTCTGAAGCACAAAAGAAACCAAACAAAGAAGATGTGGTTTGTACTCGAACTGTAATTTACTCACTGCTGCTCTCACACTGAGTGGACGAGGGGTCAAATGTGCTCTTAATTATTATTTAGAGCATATTATGGAAATGCTTTGTGCAGCTCTGTCTGAAACTTTACATTTGGACGTGGGGGTAGCTCAAAATAAAATAACAAGAGGCAGCTATGACATGAATAAGGTGACGTTTAAGACAATCTGCAGTTTGCTTAAAGAGTTAACAACTCCCCTCCATGACATGCTCCTCCTCCTCCTCCTCCTCCTCTTAAAACAACTTACTCTGTGATACAACTTGTGCTTGCTGTTAAGAGACTCCAAGTAGGAGAGGTTCTGCTTGAAGATGTGGATATCAGGCTGCAGGAAAGACTGCCCAAAAGCCTGGAAGAAAACAGAGTCAGTTAATGAAGCAGATAAAGATTAAACAGATCTTTGAGCTTCTGGCTGTGTTGCATTTAACACATTCTGTAACTTCACATGATGTATAAACAAACTGGACAGCACATTCATCTTTAACTGGAGGAAAAACAAAAACAAACCCTCAAACAAAGAATCGACTCTGAATCTGTCGCTCTGTTCCGAAGGTTAATGGCTGCATACACACCTGCATGGCGGCTGTGAACTGGGCCTCATTCTCCATGGTATCCTCAGCGGCTCCTCTTTGGACGCTGGTTAAGACTGAAGTTTTGAAGAAGTACCTCCAGTTTTGGTGAAGTATTTGGTATAGTAGTTCAAACATCTCGGCTTTGACATCTGGGGAAGACCGCTATGGAAGGAGGGATTTAAGGACCAAATGTTAATCAGGAAATGTAATGAATCCCAAAGACAGAACAACAGCTTAATAACAGTTTTTAAATTTAATTTGGTCGGGTGGACCTTGCTAGCACACCAATCAATCTAGTTACAAACAAAATGAAAACACACAGACTGAATGTTAACTCAACACAGGCGAGCACCGACTGACCTCTGCCACGACCGGGTAAACCTGCTCCATGCACAGGGACAGGATGTTGGGCAGGAAGGGCTTGAAAGCTTGACCCGGCTCTTGGACCACCACCTGCAGGATTTTTAGAAACTTCTGTACCACTCTGCACCCTGCACTGCCCTCCTGCAGAATACTGGCTGCCAGCTGTTCCCTGGAGTGCAAACAAGCAGCGTAGCGTTAAAAAGCATTTTCAGTGCTGGCTGTGAGAGAACGTAATACAACTGTGGCTAACATAATCTACTATGCATGTACTGTTTTGAATAATTAAGTATTTTCTTACCTGGTGAACATGCTGAGGAAAGTGTGAATGATCTGTCCTGTGAAGGCAACACCCATCTGGACTCGCAACGCCTGAAACAGCGTCAAGAAGAAGGCCAGCATCTCGTCCGTCACATCTGGAGAAGAAAAGTCATGATGAACAAAGCAGTGCAGTCAGAGAACCGTTACTGTATTCTCAGTTCTTCACAGTCTTCATGGATGTTACACTCATGGAGAAGAGAGTCTGGAATCAACCATGCATTGTTACGACCTGAAGAGATTAAATTCACCCAATCAAAGTGAAAAAAATCATCCAGGACTCACTCTGAGAAGTGTTTCATATCATGTTTTAACTATGATGCGTGTTGTTGGGGCGGACGCCTTAATAAGGAGAAGGGCGCACGTTAGAGTGATAGCCCAAACACCGGAGGAGAGCCACTGACCTGGCTGCTGAATAAACACTGGGAAGAGGCTGAGGGACACTTGGACCGACTCCTGGAGACTCTGGTAGCAGATCTGACGTGATTTGGTGGATTCCCCAGAGATGCTGTCCACGATGTCTCTGAGCACAGGCAGAGTCTGATGTATCACAGCTTTCACTGGAGGAGACAAAGACAATCATTAAGAAACACAGAACAGGAAAACAACCAAGATTAGGCAAACAAAAGACAGAAAGAAATACTGACTGTTATCCAGATCGGGCTGCCTTGGAGTAATGTTTACTGTCCCTCTTAAAGTACGATATTCTCGGGTGAGTGCTGCCAGGAGGCTGGCATGGTTACTGGAGCGGGTTTGCCACTGCTGCTCACTCTCGGGCAGGTTAGGCCACGGCAGCAGCAACATGTTGGACAACGCTCGACACACCAACAGGTGAGCCTGTATGAGAAAACGTACAGAGTCATCTTCATGAATCCAAAGTGTTTCCTCAGTAAATGAGTCGTATGATATGATGCAATAAACATTTACCTCTTGAGGGAGTCTGCGGGTCTGACTCTCGGTGGTGTTGAGGTTGTAGATGTTCTGAACAGCCGGCAGAGTAACCAGAAACACAGGCCGCACCGTGGAGGTGATGGACACCGTCAGATGACATGCTGAGAGCAGCAACTTCTCCGGTACCTGGAGACACAAGTTTGAATGATTTTTATCTTATTTTATAAACTCTATTTACTGTGGACATGCATAAAGTGGAGAGATGTCAGAGTGGGGCTGCTACACACGGCCACGCATGGAGTGCACAAGAGCGGTTGGGGGCTCGGGAAGTGAGCTGGCACCTCTCCAGCTACCAGACCAACTTCCATATTATGGTCCTCCCCGGGACTTGAACCCAACCAAAGTCCCTAAGGACTGAGCTACTGCCGCCCCCCTAACAGAACAAAACTGAAAGAAGAACCGTCTGGAAATAATACTTTCCATCCTCTTTCTCACTACAACCCTCAATAAGTTCCTCCCACAAATTTCAAAACAGTTTTATTGCATGTTTAATGTCACCAAGAAGTGAGTGCACGATGTAGTTTCTGTTTACTGAACCGTTAAAGTACAGACGAGGCAGAGACACTTCAGAAAAACACTTGTGGCAGTGTGGCACAGATCTGAGGCCGCCCAGCCGCTCTGTAGGAAGTAAAGGGAGGGTGTGAACTACGGGAGAGGCGGAATAAGTTAAAGAGAAAATATAGATCTTCACTTTTGAAAATCCTCCTCGACCACGAATCTGATTTGCCAGAGCTATATAGAAATCTAAACATCATTTTATAAACCCCTCTGAAAAAAAGAGACATGTACTGAAATCTGGTTAGCTACCTTCGCTGTGATGAGTGGGCTACTGGCGTCTATCGCAGATGTGATGAGGTTGATGAACTGGCTCGGGTTCTGACTGTGGACTTCACTGTAGAACTGTGCGAGCCAATGAGAGTAGGCTTGCAAAGCAGCAAGGGCCTGTGCATGTCTGTAATGAAAACAACACACATGGTTAATGTCGAATGAAACACGCTTGCTTCTCATTTACAAAGCTCAGTATTGTGATGCTCTCAGGAGATTTACGGGGGTATTCGTTGGCTCTGTCAGGTGAAACACTTCAGACCTCTGATAGCGACAGAAGAGAGACAACTTCATAAACACGATGCAAACCCTCAGAACAGTTTGCATTGGCATACACTAACTCTTCATAAACTCTGTTCTTCTATTATGTTGTCAGTGACGCTGCAAAAACTTGAAACAACACAACATCACATTGTTCTTATTTTGGAAGTGAAACTTAGTTCATGAATAGTGACAGTTTAACACCCTCTACTCACACATCGATGAGGTCTGGCTTGAGCACAGAAGGCACAGCGGTCTCCAGGTCATAAAGGGTTGTCTGAGAGCCGTAGCATGTCACTTCCACCAACCTTAAAAAAGAAGAAGCACATCCATTTAAACTTTGTTCTCATGACCACTTTTAGACATGATGAAAGAGAAACCAAAAAGTGTGTCAACAATGTTGAGTGTAGAAGTAGGGTTTCTGCAGGTTTTTAAAAATCAAATGTAAGACTTTTTAAGACCCAAATAAATAAAAAAAATTAATGAAGCAATATGTAACTCTGACACCTAGTGTTTCAAATGGGTACTGCAGTCCAAATTCAAAAACGTTGTAGAGAGCGGTCTCCTCCCGCCCCCTCCTCTCCTCCAAAACGGCCGTGTGGGGGAGCCTTAAAACCGCCTACCTTCTCTGGTCCAAACAAATCCAGACCATTCAGGACCAGAATCTAAAGTTAGAAGGAGGACATACTGGCTGCTGCAGTGTTGTCAGAGAAGCCAGCACTTCAACACAGCATGTTTCCTTAATGTCTGATCATAGAGTAAGGTCATCATGTGCTTTCAGATTTCCTGTCTGACTCAACAGCTTTGTTTCCCATTGTCCGAGGTTTACTTTCTTTTTTGCATTTCTTGCAAGTCACCTGTGTTTGGTTGTGTGCCCCTGCCATTCAAACCCCTTCTTCTAACTTTTTAAGGCTCCATTGGAACCCTGAGAATGTGTAATGTTTTTAATGAAATATGCACAGCTCATGACGCATTCAGAGACGGTAAGAGTACTGACCTCTCCACTACTGCCAGGGCATCACTAAAACGTGCTGCAAAAATTTCCCCAATGAAATGCTCGGCCAAGCGTCCGACAGCTTGAAGGAGGGAGCTGAGGTCCCTGAGAGAACAGTGAAGGCGACGGCAGTCGTTCTCTGCACTGATGTTAAGCCTCCGAGCTGCGAGAAAGACACAATCAGAGGTCATCCTTAAAAAACAGCATTAAACCGGTATGAATCAGTACGGCTGTAGCTTACGTGAGAAGACAGAAGGTGAAAAGGTTACTCACTTGTTCCAGAGGTGACTATAAACTGCTGCAAACCCATGTACACGTCCAAATTGTCTTGGAGGACTGGAAACTGTAGAGAGAAGAGAGGATTCAGGAGGAGGCCGTGACAAACATCGACTAGCACCGTGCATTTCTATAAGTGTTATAATGAAATAGCCTTCTTCTGAATCTTTAGTATTTGTGTTACTTGTTGTAATATCAACATGTGAATGAATGTGAACACTACCATGCAACATGCACAATGCAGACTTGAAAAGAAGAACCACAGAACCAAAGACACGGGCTGTGTCCCAAACCGCAGACTTCATACAACAATTCATTCATCAGACGCTTTTTGTCCAAAGCGACATACATCAGAGAGTAAGAACACAAGCGAGGATCTAGAGAGGAGGAAATGTCACTAAGTACAAACTAACAGCTCTTCATACTAACTAACGAAATACCCGAACGTTTTGGCCAGGAGCACACTGGTCATACTAAACCGCCCCACAATGCACTGCGGCGCTCAGGCTATCCAATGGCAGAGCTCTTCAGCAGCAAACACATAGAGTAACCGTATTGAAATACATTTTATATGTTGCCAAGTCATATTCAAATGACCACGTAGTTGTATTAGTAATGAAATGATGTATATTGTTGTTGAATTCTAATGATCACGCTAACTTGATGCTAGCTTATCCAACGTAGCTCAGACTGGAACCGAGTTTAGTATGTTACTAACGGCATGCTAACGGTCGGGTATGTGCTGAATGTCTTGTTTGAGTATGTAGTAGGAAGTGCGTTAGTATGTGGTGTCGGACACAGCCCATGATCTATCAGGGAGAACCTCTTCAAGACAGGAAGTCGCAGTGTAAAAGAAATTCTTGCCTCCTGCATCAGGTCTAGTCCACACGTAGGCGGGTTTTTTTGAAAACTGAGCTTTGGTACAAACTCTATTTTAGGTCCCTGAAAACTCTCCGTTAGTAAAACTCCTTCCAGCGTGAAGATGATCAGAAACTCAGTTTAAGGTGTTTATGAGTAGAAGGAGAAAACTGAGTTTTGTTCTTGTAACGTCACGCTGTGCGCTGGTTTCTCCTCCGTTTCATGTCATTGTGCGACGCTGTCACTTTTGTTGACATGAGATTAGTGCGATGGCAGACGTAACCAAACTAGTGCTGGTGCTCACATATACATACACAGTTACTCTCCCACTATGTTGACGAGCAGAGACGCCTGAATGGACAACTTTAAAAATGAAATGGTGATTACAGAGGAATAATGTGGAACATTTTAGCACGTCAAGGCCATCGTTTTTGACTTGGCGTGCCCTGTCATGACAGCCGACGAAGATGAGAACTGAGCGTGTGACAGGATTCTTTTTTGAAACAGAGCAGGGAAACCTCTCTTTAAAAAAATACTTGCCTACGTGTGGACTACGCCAAAGTGTAACAAAAAAAATCATCATTAAAAATGCATAATAATTTAAATTTCTAAAATGTTAATTCTCCAATGAAGTCGACTTTAATATGCCCGAGACCTTAAACACTGTTAATGTGATACAAACAATGATCTCTTACCAGAGTGGAAAATGCATGGGACGGGAGCAGCTCCATCACCTTGGCAACCACCTCCAGACTCTGACGCAGGTACCTTTGCCACTCAGTCTGTTGCTATAGTTACAAAATGAAGGAGGAGATTCAGGCTTTGAAGTGAAAGATAAACGCCTCTGAAGGGGTTAATATGCTGAACACTGTAAGTTTAAAAAAGCATCAACGAGGCTGTCAAATAAATGTGAACTGTTCTTACATCATCGTCCAGAGTCTCGTCGTCCAGCTCTTCCAGCTGGGCCTGATTGTATCTGAACTGTATGCGATTCAGAACTTCTCTTAACAGAAGGACTAAGGCATCTTTGTACCTGTCAAAGCAAACACAAAGATATAAAAACAACACAACTAATGATTCGCAGTAAATCAAAAACCTCGTGGACTTCATTGTCTATAACTAATAAAGGTTTCACTGGGTGTTTCAGAGAACCACTTCAGGGTTTCTACGTGACTTACCTATTCAGGACACTTTCTCTGTCAGCCAGTCGGCTTTTGATTTTGGTTGTTAAATAATCCAAAAAGATACTCCATATATCCAAACAGGCAAAGTAGCCTTCATGGGTCGGCTGAAGAAAATATAAAAGACAGTGAAACAATAGGTCAGAACTCTAATTTGGCAGGAAAGCTGTCATGTGTACGACATAAACAAGAGAAATCAGTATTACCTGGTTAAAGGTGTACTTGAAAAGCAGGGCGAGAAACTCTACGATTGGAAACTGAGGACTGGACTCAATCCTCCTTAAGTGAACACTGACAAACAGCCGCAGAAAGTCTGTGAACTTTTCCAAATAACTGAAACAAGAGAGACGAGAAGTGCAAAATGAACACAGACAAATTAAAAACTAAATCCTGTAACATGTCAAGAAGGGGGTTACAAAACCCACATTTTCATCTTGAACAATGAAATGTGGCTCATGTACCTACGTCGTCACAGATGAGGTGATTAAATGTTTAAGTCATATATTATTCAAAATAACTAATAACTTCCCCAAAGGTTTAATCAGTAATATCCGCCCCTACTCTGTCTACAAACACCCCAATGATGAGAAAAGTCCATCCTCTCCGTCTTTTGCCTGCTCCACTTTTCAGAAAATGTGTGCTCAAACAGGCGGTTTGGAGATTTTCCCTTCATGACATCACAAAGGGCAGTAACCCCTCCCCCAGGTGGGTGACACTCCCACAGCTAGGTGTTTGTTCTGCCCTCTGAGTCTGCCTTCTCACCGTAAACAATAGGGCATGGAGCGAGAAAGCCTGAGCCACCCAAGCCCTTCCAGAGAGGGGCGTGGTCAGACATAGCTCATTTACATTTAAAGCTACAGACACAGAAACAGCCTGTTCTGAGCAGGGCTGAAATAGAGGGGTTTATAGGCATGATCAAATACAGGATCAGAGTGGATTTAGAACAAGACACTTCACACACATGTTGTGAGGAGCTCTGAGACTTATTCACACTGGAGAGGAGGAGAATATGTGAACTTTAAAGGTTAAATTTTAATACTTTGAATGATCTTTTTGTTCATCCTTTCTGCAACATACCATCTTAGTCAAACAAAGTTTACTTAAACAGTTTTTTCTGTAAGGTCTGACAAGAAGCCGAGTTTGAAACGTTATCACATGAAATACAACGAAACGTATGATTTGATTTCATGGGGAAGCGACAGTCAGTGATATCCTAATTCTGTTCAATGGAACCACATACACATCAGATCATTCTTAACTTCTGTTGACTGAAAAAACAACCTGGATAGTGTTAAGTTTTAGAGTAAGTCATAATTACATCATTTTAAAGACAGGAAGAGCTGAAGGTGTGAAGGCACGTGACGGAGCTAAAGAACGTGGCTGTGAGAAGCAGGTTTAAAGGGCAGCACAGGTGAAAACAAAGACTGTTTTCAGATGAGACGGCCCGCTTAGAAAAACCCACAGAGAAACTTCTAACTGCAAATTAAGTTTCAGAAAGATAAAAGTACCGTAAAAGCTGGAATATTATTCACACCGGTATTTAAGACGCGGCATGTTTTTTGAGGTCTCCAAGAGGAAAAAAGGTTGAAACCGTCTTCCTGCATGACGATTCTGTCGCGTTCAGCAAAGTCCACAATGTGCAGCTTCTGTGTAGCTTTTTCTAGCGCTGTCTGGTTTGGCCATGTGGAGTTTGCAATACTGATTGCTACGGTAACGTCATTTGTTGTGAAATACCGAAACCACAGTCTGCGACCAATTCACCTAGAGTCGTACTGCCCCCCTCTGCTGGTCACTTGTGTTCATTAATCAAGGAGTCCCTCAATAAATCAGCACTTCACAATGTTTGTTCACTAAATAATATACCCCCCTTTTCTTAAAATGCATGATAGGGTCCTAATGTGGGAATAAAGGTGTTAAAAAGTGGCACCGCCAGCCTGGTCCGTCCATCCTGCACGCTTTGAAAAGCAAAGTGGTCACTTGAAATACACAATGAATGTGGGGGAGTTGTCAATCTCGTCAGGTAGTGTGCATTTAGTGAAGGTGGTGGCTGCGTTCGCAGTCATTTTATACTGGTATATTGGTCACACCAGTGTATAGGACGCCACCCTTTTTTTAGATGAAAGGACAGGTATTGATAGTGTGTGTTATACATCGAATTTTGAGGTTAATAGGACCAGCAGTAGACCATGCTGAAATTGACACGGTGCGATAAAATCTAGTCTGATCAGAAAAACGTAATAATAGTGTTCTGAGCCGTACCTCTCATCCAGCTCCTGTAAGCGGTTCTTGACTGTATGAGCATTATTCTCTCGTGTCAGCCTCTGCAGGAGAAAGAAGGTCTGCTGGAACATGCGCAGCAGGTACTCCTCAAAATCTATTGGCACACAGTTCTTTGACACCAGCTCATTCACACAGGTCATAGCGAGTACACCGAGCCGGGCACGATCCACCTTACTGCCCTCACTGGGCTGTCCATTTCGCCCTCCACCATTCGATGTTGGTGGCATTGTCCCTGGATTAAGTTGCCCATTAGAAGAGGATGAGTTGGAGGAGATAAAGGATCCTGTCTTTGCCTTAGTCCGAAGATCACAACCAAAACGTGCAAAGTGGAAAATGGATGCCAGCAGGGTGGGTGTGATGCTTGTGGACAGAGGGATCCAGCTGAACAGGTGAGCCAAACACTCCAACACGAGACAACAGAGCTGCTGACTCTCACTGTCCAACGCAGCCATGGGCTGGCAAAGCAGCTTTGAGTACTGGCTGCCCTGAAACAAACTGCCCAGCAACTCCACTGTTGGATTGAAGAGACAAAAAAAGGATGGGTTAACACTTAAAAAACTGCCATCACATAACCAGTTAGTCTTTGTATTTTTGTATTACTAAAGCAAAATTTACTCACAACTTTCCCCTGATGTGGGTGAAGGAGGCGGTGTGGAAGCTATGACACTGTGCTTGTCCCAATAAGTCTCCAAAATACCTGCAAAAAATGACAAGATCCTAACTACCCATGTACACTGAAGGCTTTCCTACAAAACATCTGTTCTAACTCTAAGCTGTGGTTGTTTAAAATGATGATAACTCGGCCTCACAGAACACTGAAACAGATTTTTACAGTTAGATTGATTTAGATTTTAATTGGATTTGAGAGTACTCTAATTGTTACGTACAACCAAGTATATCACTAGTTCTGCACCAGAACTACCTAGTGCTGTAGAATAAGAGATCATTTTGAACATTACATAAAATGTTTTCTTACCCGTTAACAGCCCAAGCACAGTTGGTACCTGCTCCATCAGCAGTTTACGCAGCTCTTCTTTTCTGGCGACGCACAGGTCTTCTCGAGGACATGCAAGTTCCTCTGATGTGGTTTTCAACATCACCAACCCCAGGGAAGCCAGAGCCGGGGACTGGATCAACTGAGGTTCACAAAGGATGGACAGACAAAAGCTCGAATCAATAAAAATAAATGTTACAGAATATTCAACAACAGTCACTGGAACACCAACATTATGTCGTTATGAATGCAATGTGTAATGATGGCGGACATTGGATACAGAGCTGTTGCAGAAACCCTCTTTTTAAACTGAACATTTAGTTGTTCAAAGAGCTGTAATGTGACTCGAGGTGATCTCGGACAAAGATGTAACCTTATGGAGATCTCGACCCTGCTTCATGCGTCTCCTCAGGCTACCTCACAAACAGCTGTTATCTCATTGGTTGCACTTTACAAAGTCAGGGGTAGCCAAGGTAAAAGTCTGAATAACTTCAACTAGAGCACAGCAATCAATTCCCACAATCAAAGTGAATATAAACCATAGACTGTAAATATTACTGGACGGAGACTGAGTGATGTCACCCGTCTGTTCCTGCAGGGGGCTTTGGAGTCCCATCGATGGCGGTCGCCATGTTGGAAATCCTGTCTCACCCTCACTTTCAGTCAACCTAACGACAGATGGACTGGAGCTGAGGCGGGTTTTAAGCCCTCTGACAAACACCTCGCCCGCCCCTCAATCAGATCAGTATTGTGAATAACTCTTCTCCTTCATAAAATCAAAACGGATGAGTTATCAAAAAAATTCCCCCGTACAGTGTGTGCCGTTCGAGACATGAGCTAATCCAGGCTGTAAACATGTTAATTTCTGCTGTAAAAACAGGATTTTTTGAATGGGTGTGTATGTGACTTCCTGTGCTTCTGCAGACAGTCTCAGGTGATCACTCGACGAACTGCAGGATTTTACACTTCTACATTGGCTTCATTTTTTAACACCGGAGTTTACCGCTTTTTATAAACATCTTGAATCTTGAGCAGAATCTTGTCACACACAAATACCACAGAAAAGCCCGCACAGAAGGGTTTTACTGCTGATAATGTGCAAGCAGCCTTATCAATCATTCAACCAGTACCCAGCAACGGATGGTAAATACTAACAGTAAAAATGTTAATCACAGAAACGTCACGAGCATGGCTTACCTGCAGGGTGTTTGTAAAGAAATCGTGGTAGAACATTGGCCAGTCCTGGCGCCCAATGTCCACAATGACTTTGCAGAGTTTGTTACGGATGAAATAAGGGACTGATTTGTGCTGAGCAAGTAGGAGTTTAGGCAGACAGCTGCGGATCTCCATCTTATCTTGTGAAGCGACACCGATCCACATCTTGTTCACCAGGTTCTGGAAGTAAAAGGAAAAAAAATCAGCTGCTGCTTCGTGTAGAGGAGACTACAAACACAATGACATAACTTAGATAAGCATGAAAGAAGATGAAAGCACGTCATCAGGGGTCTCATGACGTTCAGCCGTCTGCATGACATATTAGACAATCAACTTGTTTAGCTAAACTAAAGATTTAAAGGTAAAAAAGGTTGAAACATCATTTCATCTCAGTACCTAGAAAGCAATATATTCTTTGTGTACCATTAAATTTAACACATGAAGAGTTTAGAAGGACCCAGACTGTGCTATAAAGTCCAATCATGTCCCTCCAATCTTCAGCACTTACTTCAAATACTGTGAGGCTGAACATCATGACATACTCATTCCGAGTATTGGAGAGGAAGAACAGGCAGTGGCGCCATGCTCCGGTCTGCTGAGCGAAGTTGTTCAGCAGCTCTTCTGCAGAAAAAAGGAAGTGAGGTACATGTCAGTGTAGAGCTTCACTTGAGACAAGCTGAAAGAAATGTGTCACAACACAGGAAGTGAACCAAAAAAACCACTTCAAATAGAAAGCAGGTAATTTCAGTTCACATGAAATCCTCCGTAGCGACAGCTAAACCTGCACTGTATGGTTCATCGTGTTTTATGATTTAGACAAGACAGGGCAGATATGAGTCAACTGATTAAAAGAACCGAGCAGTCGTGGAGGGTTCACTGCGTCAGACTTACCTATTTCTCTTTTTCGTTCATTGGTAGTGCAGCTGTGAAAGAACTCAGTCATAAGGCTCTCCAGTGCCCGCAGTGATGACTCCTCCGAAGCCTAGAGAATAACACACGGTAAAGAGAAGAACAAAAAGCGCATTTAGTCTGTTCACATATTCACACCACTGAGGGATGTATTCTGGTCACAATCATCTTCTCACTAAGAATCACACGTTGGCCCACATCTGAGTGTGTGACCAAAAGTATTGAATAGCATGAATGTCACAAGAAAGTCTGTATTCGCCCCTGCTTGTGAAACTAACGAGTGCACGCAGATTTTGTAAATGTTATAAATGAAGTATTTTGTGCCTTCCTCTAGGAGTGGTGGGGGATCACATATTAATGATAGGGGAAACAATGAAGTCCTTATCATGAGAAAACAAGATAAGTAAGTCAAAATCTCGAGAAAACAACTGATAATTACTCGTTATCACGGGAAAGCGGAGTAAAATGACACGTGTCGATGAATGTCCACTAAGGGCTTCCATAGACAACAATGCATCGGCGTTAGAGCTGCACGATATTGGAAAAATTGACATTACGATATTTATTCTTTCTACGATATATGTTGCGATTCAGCAGATAACAGGAAGTAGAGATGGGAGCGATCCGGTCTTATGTCAGTATCGGGTCCGATATTGACGTAATTTACGTATCGGATATCGGACTGACGGCCTCAATCCACGTCACTGATCAAGACAAGATGATTGGGCAACATTCTCAGCTCGCTCAGTCTCGCTTTGAAGACGTTCAGACTAAGCTGTTAGAAGTGTCCACAAATCGTCTCCATGGCGACGTTCAGACGAGATGGAACAGCTCCTTCTATATGATCAAAAGTACAACTCTTACACTTCAGTTTAAAAAAAGGAATTTGAAAACCTGACAGCTGTTGCTGCTTCCTGTTTGTATGTGAAGCCAGCACAATGCAATGGCGGGTTTACTGCAGCTTTGTGTAGCCTCACACACAGTACCAACAGCAACAATAACGATATTAGTCATGAAAATAGAAATATTGGAATCAGTATCTGTATCGGTACGTATGTATCGGGATCGGATCGGAACTGAAAAAGAGTGGATCGGTGCATCTCTAACAGGAAGTACATCCAAATAAATACAATGAGTTAATGTAGGCAAACTAACATCTGAAATAAACAATCATACTTTGAATGAAATTTGAACTTAAAGTCTATTCTAAATCTTATCGCTGCACGATATGAGAAAAACACTGAGTGTGCATTCACACTGAGATAAATAAACAGAAAGCAAAGGATCCATATGAGCTTTAACTGACAATGCCTGTGTTTGTCGGATGACTGCCAGGAATTCAAAATAAATCCAAACAGAAGTTGTTGTTGTTGTTGTTGTTTTTTAACCGTGAATTGGCACAAATGAATCTGAGGGTAGGTGAAAGTTAGCTTAAGCTTCATCTGATCATGACAGCGTGGCCATTATACTCCTGAAGGCCTCCATCCAAAGGTAAAATGTAAAAATGCTGAGTCAGGGCGCATAGCTCGTTTACATTTTAAAAAACATCGAATTCCTTGCTTCATTGTTTATCGCACATGCTCATACTGCGATGACGATTTATGGAGCAGCACTAAATGGCATTCGAGTATCTACTCAACACATCCGAGCATTGTTGACGCTAACATGTCGCCCTGTGTGAACTGATTTCAAGCTTGTAAGGTTGTTCTTGTAAACATATGTTTCATCTTTCTGAGACATGTCGTTGGGAGAGTTTATCTTCACATGTACATACCTGCACACATCGACCTTTGGTCACGACACATGCCAATGATTTCTATTAATGTTTTGGCATGGTGTCATGGAGATATTATTTTGTGCAGTTGTCCACTTCACGAATGCAATCTCACCTTCTCATATGGCAATAAATATGACACAACACTGTTGCTCAACGAAGAAGTAGAGGAGAAAAATAATTTGTGAAATGTCAATTGCAGTACCACAGTTTGACAAGTTCAGGAAGTAGGGCCCTGCCTAGCCCAGACAAGATAGCACATTGAGATTTTTAAAGATCAGCTCCTGCAGCAGGCAGGCAGGCGGGCCTGAATTCCTCGAATGAGCCACAACTTGCCGGGGCTCACATCTCAAAGCAAATATTCGTGTTGTAAGATGGGCGTCTTGCAGCGTGCAGTGGCTTCAATAGCTGTCACGTCTCATCAAATACCTGTCTGCTCGCAAACCGTTACATGACCACACAGGATTGTCATGTATGCAACCAAACACGACTAACTATAAGTAAGGAAAACAATGCATCATTATGATTATGAACAAAACGTGTAGGTCTTCCTGTTGATGTGCACGAGTCTAACTCGATGCACCATGATTGCTACTAGCAGATATGATTAGGAAGAAAGCATGCATGACTGGACACACGAGTTACATTATACTCACCATGTTTAGCAGGCTTTGATGCTTTCTTCACTTGACTCAGCGTCGTTAATAACCGTTACAGCAATTAGCCAACTTTAGCCACCTAGCTTACGTTAGCTGAGGTGTAACCCCAGGGGCTCATCATGGACCGCAGTTCAGCTTCAGGTCGACACTCAGCAAACGGACAGCTAGCAAAAGGTGGCGTCTTTGACTCAGATTAAAAATCACCACCTCAAACACAGAGTAAAACGAATAAAACGCGTCGATTACGAAGCTTTTAGGCGTAATACTGAATCAGTTTCCTCCGAGTGGCATCGCCAGGTACGTGGCTTAATTATATTCACCTTTATATTAATATAACCTTAGAAATATTTGATTTTGTGGCACAAATATCACGGAGAAATGTGCACCGTTAATTAGCTTTCAGTGAGAGGCATTTCGATGCTAATTTTCCTGGTTGCTAACGTAGCAGCGGATGGCTAACTCGTTTAGCTTTTCTGGGCTAACGTTAGCTGTCAAAAGTAAGACATGTTTCCATGTCAGTCACGACAACTTATCGTTTCCGGTTGTAATATCACATCGGGTGAATATGCACACCTGAGATATACACCTGACGGGTTTGTATTAACGCTGAATATGTAACTCTATGCGCGCTTGGTCTTGTTATTCCCCTTTTCAGTGCTTAGGGCGGCTCAGGGATTCAGCTAGCTTGCTAGTAACTAACAGTGTCTGCTTCGCAACTTCCGGTTTCGCTGAAGAAGTCAACCAATCACAGCACAGCAGCCTGTGTCAAGTTAGTCAGTGATAATTACACTATTTCCGGTTATTTTCTTCAAAGTATGGATTTATTTTGACGAATGCTGAATACAAACCAGTAAGAAAAAAGTGATAGGAATTCTGATTTGAATTGAAATTGCTTCAATCTGCGCACAAGAGGATTAGCGCGAGAAATAAATAATGTTAGGATTTTTATTTTCATTATGCCCTTTAAGAGAGAAGTAGAAATATCGAGAGAAATAATTGACGAGAATGTCGAGGAAAAAAAGCCAAAATGTTGAGAATAAAGTTTAAATATTATTTTGAGAATACCTTTCCAATGATAAGAAGAAAGCAGAAATATCAAGAATAAAATGTTCGAAATGTTGAAAAAAATCGAAACCTTAATATTGAAAGTCTTTGGTCGAAATGAAGAGGAAAAAAAGGGAAGAAATGTCGAGGAAAAAGTCAAAATGTCAAGAATAAAGAAGAAATGTTGAGATTAAAGTTGAAATGTCGAGAAAAAAAGGTGAAATGTGGAGAGAAAAAAATCAAAAATTCCAAGAGAAAAATCGATATTTTGAGAATAAAACTGAAATAAAAATGTGAGAATAAAGTTAAAAAGGTCAGACGAAAGTCAAAATGTAGAGAATTAAGTTGAAAAACCATTTCGTGAAATTTTGACCTCTTACCTTTTATTTTTATTTAATTACACTCTCAAACAAACGTGTTTCACCCGGAGGAGGCCTCATCAAAATATAGAAATATGGCTTCATCAGGAAAAGATACAGAGCAATAGAACGATTATAACAGAATACATAGCACAGGTGCGTATTCAGGTGTGTTCTCCCTGTGGCGTCTGTTTGACCCATCTCTGAACCTCACATCTCAGGTATTTGTATCCTCAGGACCTTCAAGACAACATTACACAATCATATAAAATCTACTTTTCATTATTTCTCCACACATAACCGGGTGTTTTCTAACAATCATACAGTTTAAAGATGTTTTGTGGAGATCAGATTAGATATACTTCATTGTCCCGCAGGTGGAAATGTCATTGCCTTGGGTAAAAGTGCAGAGGGAACACACAAAGCTCTGTGCAACTTACAATTAACAAGCAGAACACAAAAAGGAACAACCATAAAACCTCATCACGTAATGCATAGAATACAATAAAATAGAATGATCTCCATATGCACAAAATTTAAAAAAACCCACCCATAATAAATAGAAATATAAGATTAAAGGCTGAAACACTGCAAAATAAATTCAAACATGTGAAATAGTGTGCATGGACTCGTTCAACAGGGGTCAGGTTTAGCTCTTGTGACTGATGTTGGACGGATAGAGAGCTTAAAAGAGTTACTATTACACGTAAAGGCTCGGCAACAGCATCCTGAAGGTACCAAATATGTGAGAGGTGACTCGTGATGTAGTGAGATCGTTCAGTGAGTCTTTAAAGACGTCCTGAATGAAGTCGTTAGTGTCGATTTTGTTGCATCATCTGTAATCGGTATCTGCGTCTGCTTACAAAACTGAAATGTTCAGTTACTGTAAGCCAGTGCTGCTGGTTGTGTTTAGGCCAAAGCACTTACCGTTAATGAGACATTTCATAGTCTATGCATACATTAAAGACGTTACCTTAAAAGCAACCACAACAACATAGAGCAAACATTTCTAAAGAACCAAGAGAATCAACAACAACACACAGGGATACGATATGGACCCCAAGAGGTTTACAGGTGTTACAATCAGATCTGTAAGGTTAGGAAGAAAACACCGGCCGCCATTGATGCCCAGAGCCACATTCCTTACTCACTGACAACAAAGTCATTTCAAGATAACTAGCAGCCTTTGGCAATGATCCACAAGCTTCAACATTTACATTTCTACATCTTAAACTTTCTCCGGAGCAGTGTGACCACATGTTGGCCTGTGAAGAAATACAAAACAATAATAAAAACATTCATAATTGGCACATGGCAGTCAAAGGGACACATAAACTAGGGATAATTCAACTTTAAAGTCTGAAACTGAGGTAGGGGATTCCCTCAAATGATACCAGTGTAGTGACTAAGGTGTGGCATTGCTTCCATGCTAACAGAAACTCTCAATCAGGAGATTCTGGGACAGCGATGGTTCAAACATTTCAGTTAACAAGTGTCATAACTAATCCTTCAAAACAGTGGCACTCACACAAATCTGTTTGTGGATCACCGCAACCCTGACATATAACTTCCAGTTGTAGATAAAAAGATAGGATTTTAATTTAAAGATATAAGTTCTCAGTGTTCCAACAAAGGATATTTACATCTTACAAATGTTTTCTAAAGGTCACATATTCAAAATAAATAAGAGACAGTCATTAGTAGTGGATTTACGTCCTTGTAGCTTCAAGTGGATCCTTCCTCCTTGGTACGTTCATCGTCTCTTTCTGTGACTGTGAGCTTGTCTTTGTTCTGCATGCTGTACGCCCAGGCTCTGTCCACACCTTGTCCCTCGACCCTGCACGGCGTCCAGTCAGGGAAAGGAAATCGACCAGCTACCACTAAGGCATCACGGGGAAGCTCAGCCAGCAGCTTATCCTGCAATAATGAAAGCTGTGAAGAAAAGAGCACAATCATTAACAAGTGTCGTATATATATATATATAAATGTATAGATATTTATAGATATATATTTTTAAAGGTCACATATCCTCCTCCTCTTCAGTGTAAATAAGTCTCAGAGCTCCTCAACACATGTGTGTGAAGTGTCTTGTTCTAAAACCACTCTGATCCTGTATTTGATCATGCCTATAAACCCCTCTATTTCAGCCCTGCTCAGAACAGGCTGTTTCTGTGTCTGTAGCTTTAAATGTAAATGAGCTGTGTCCGACCACGCCCCTCTCTGGAAGGGCTTGGGTGGCTCGGGCTTTCTCGCTCCATGCCCTATTGTTTACGGTGAGAAGGCAGACTCAGAGGGCAGAACAAACACCTAGCTGTGGGAGTGTCACCTACCTGGGGGAGGGGTTACTGCCCTTTGTGATGTCATGAAGGGAAAATCTCCAAACGGCCTGTTTGAGCACACATTTTCTGAAAAGTGGAGCAGGCAAAAGACGGAGAGGATGGACTTTTCTCATCATGGGGGGTTTGTAGACAGACTAGAGACACTGTAAAGTGTAATTTGCAAAACATGTGACACTTGGCAATAAAAAACGATTTGGATTCTGATTCAGATTCAGATGAGAATCTCTGTTCCCTAAAGGTGCCTGACCACACCTCCTCTCACCTTACTTTAACATACTCACCTTCTCTTCTTTTTAGATGCTCTAAGGTTATAGACATGTATTCATTATTTTACTCACAACACTCGGAGCCAGAAACACTGTGACGTTCTTGCATTCTGTCAAGTCAACCTGTGGGGAGAAACAAGGCAGGTGGTAAACAGACTGATAACCTGGTTCAGCTTTAAAATATACAATGCTAGATACAATAATCTACGGTGGCTGATAAAAGCAAAGGCTCAGTGACGGCCTTAAAGACCTACATTATGAAAAACATGCAGAATATTTAGAAAAATGCAAACTAGAAAGCACACACAAAAGTCTGTAACAGAAGTGCTCCAGGCTTGTCGGGGCGCTCTTTATAATTGATGGGAGACGAGGGACTTCATTTATGGTTGGCAGTGTTTACAACACATAGACGATAACTGGGCGGGCCGTCCAAGTATATTTCCGACCTGTTTTTATTTAATTTTTCATTTATTCATAAAATTGTGAGAGAGAGAGAGAGCGCAGACGCGAGCAAGGACCTCACGGCTCCGTGCAACATAACAAAGCTCCAGTGTAACGAGGACTACAGCCCCTTGTACAGAGGCTGTAGTCCTCGTTGCAGCAGTCGTGGGTTCGAATCCGACCTCGGCCCTTTGCTGCATGTCATCCCCCCACTCTTTGATTCCAACATGTCCTGTCTCTCTTTAGCTGTCCTAATCTAATAAAGGCAAAGAAGGTAACCCCAAAAAAACTAAAACACATGGGATCCTAAAAACCTTTGACAACCTTATTTGCAATAATGTCATTTAAAGGTAGCTGGCATAACTTGGGGGTTTCCAGGGGTCTCTGACGGGGGTAAAAAGGGGACTGAGTGTTAAAAACCCTGATGTGAGAGAACAGAGATACTAGAATGAAAAGAGGTGGATGTTGGGATGGGCTCATAGAAAATAAATCTGTACAGGGCCAAGTGTCGTACCTTCCAAAGATCCTCCCTTCGGTAAGAAACTTTGTAATGACACTCTGCTCTCCATGCATGAAAGCGAGCCAGGCGAACGAGCCAGGGGTTGAGCTCGTAACCAACAGCAGGTGTGAATCCCTGCTGATAGGCCTTTAAGACCTAAAGGATAAAAAAACAACAACATTTAAAACCAGCTTCTCACCAGAACATCAAAAAGGAGACAACAAACATTATACTTACAATGCGGCCGTCACCAGATCCCAAATCTGCCAGAGCTCCCTTTCGACCTCTCAGCAGTGTCATTACATTTTCTACCTGAGCTTTGCTGGCAGGAATGTACGGCACCTTGGACAGAATATTAATGAGCTTCAAGATGACAATTATTTAGTTTGTAAATAACCTTTAAAGAAAAAAACTGGTAAAAGAAGAGCAGCATCAAAAGTTTTTCTAATGTAGACCGAAGCTGAAGCTTAAGGTGACAACATTTTCAATCTATATCATGTGTTTTAAACTTAAACAATCTCGGTTATTTTGATGATGTACAGCATTTTGGAAAGTGCTGAAAAGTAAATCTAAGACAGGTTCACAGGAGAGGAATGAATACATAAAAAATGCCGGCAGACTCCTGCACACCGTCCTAACTGCACAAAACATTGGCAATGTAGTGAAACATTGCTAAGGTTTTGTGCAACTTAGGGCGCACTCACACTAGGCAATCCGTACCGTGCCTAAGCACGCTTCACCCCTAAAGTCCAGTTTGTTTGACCAGTGTGAACCCTCCGATCTGTGCTTAACATCGGTACACTTCCTTGGCCCTGGCACGCTTCGGAGAGGTGTGCTTCGGCACGGTACACTTCATGCACGAGCACAAACACGGGTACACAACGTGGACAGCCTTCATTATGGAGAAATCCTGGCGTGTTCTGTCTGAATCTGACTAACATGACTCAAAATAAGACACAAAGTCAGTAAAGCAGCTGTCATGTTCTCTGTGTTGTTCTCTGATGTGCAGATGCGGATCCGACCGCACGTCCCTTTTATTTATTGATTTTATTTTTTCCGAGTCCGCCTGTCTCGTAAACTAAGCACACTACGTAAAGTCATACCAAGTGAGTGCAGGCCAGCAGAGTGTGACCTTAGAGGATTAAGAAGCTCACCTGCAATATGTGATAACTGAAAACAATAAATAACCTCGTATTGGGTACCTATTCTATGACCTCTATTTGCCCTGGTGTCAAACAGGCATCAATATCATTTGATTTTTACGAGTATCGTGTGTAAATTTGATATTCTGGTATCGTGACAACCCTACCTGAAGCCTCAAGGGGACTTTTCTGAAGCCTGGCTGGAGGATTCCCACCCACATGGCATAAACTGCGAGCCCAGTGCCGGCAGCTATCTGAGTGACGCCCCATGCTCCGAGCTTCCTTGTATTAAGATCAGCAAAGATCTCATCCGTCGTGCCATCGTCCATTTCTGCATGAAACACAGAGCAGGGTCGATGTTATACTCATTATTATAGAGATACACAAAACCTCACAGGGAACAGGTTAAAGTAGGGCAGGGCGATATGTCGGGTTTATATCTTTCATATCAATATAGTTTATGTAGCGTATGTAGAGTATCCAGTTTGCCTATTTCACCTCTCACTCTCTGTCCCTTTCCAAACTGCTTTCCCCCCGCAGAACTACTGTAACTAAGCTCAGCCCTCATCACGTCTTTGTACGTTCATATTGATTCAGAGAAAGCGTAATATTGATGTTCCAGTCTGTGAGTTCACATTGTGTGTGCGTCGTTGAAGAAGCATGGCACAGCGGGAGCTCCACATACACACACAGTCAGACATGCACACACACACAGCGCTGCGCTCCCCCAGCTGGCTGCGCTGAAACGTTCTCGCCTCTGTAACTCTGTTATTACCTCTGAAGACAGATCAGAGGGGGGATAACTTCCTCCCACCGTTACACCTTCACAACATTCAGATTGAAGGCAAAATGTGACAGGTGCGTAAATATCACGGCTTGAAACGGCAGTCTGATAAGGCTTTATTTAAGGAGAATTTAGTTCATATTTTTTATTACACAAACAGGTAGTCTATTTTGAGTTTTTCTTTAGACATCCTGCAGCTGGCTGTTAATAAAAGTGCCTGTGTGACACTTTGCCCATGTGGATTTGACTTTGAACTGTTTTTGTTTGTTTCTTACAGAAGAAAATATCGAAGTACATTTAGTGTATCGCCATTCAGCGAGATGTGATTTTTGGTCCATATCGCTCAGCCCTAGATGACTTTAAATTACCAAGTGTTTTTTTGTTTCTCTCTGTAGAAGCAAAGCGGGATTTTCTGGCACAACTTCACCAACTAGCAAGGTGCATGAAGGGTGAAAGGCTTGAAGAGGTCAAAAAGCTCCAGCAACACTCGTAGGATGAAAACTTTATTAACTAAACGAAGATCTTGTTGCTCTCTGTAAACACAGGACACAGAACAATGATCTGACAGCTGTTATCACAACATCTGTCACTTCATGAATACATTTGTCCTCTACGTCCAATTAGAGGTCATCAGCTGATATCTGGTGTCAGTTTAACAACAACACTAAACATTAAAGCTGCTATAGACCGGACAGTTTTAAACTAAACAACTCTGATCAAACCTCTTGTGTCATAACACAACACACAACACAGGTTGAGGGTCACATGCAAACAGTTTTATTTACGTCCACAGCTTCAATCTTAGAATAAGACATGTAGTGACTTCTTAATGTCCAAACACGAAGATAACAATCACACACACACACGTTTAAAAGATCTGAAATCATGCCGTAAAGTAAAGAGACTTCTTGACCTGCAGGAATGCAAAGAGTGCATGCGGACACATAACCCCGTCGGACCAGTCCGTCCGCGAAATGTTCCGTAGATTCGTCTCTGGGGCTTACTGAGAAAAGTTCCGGTGTCATGCAGAGAAATGCATCCTCTGTCGGATTTTGCATCCACCCTAAATTTCCTCTGCAGACACTTCAGAGTCAAACACTCTTAATTGCAGGTAATATTTACGTAGGCTAATGAAACTGCGTCTTTAACGAGTGTGCAAAACAATAAGGACACTTAACGAACTTCACATAGCCTGCTTTGTCATCACTCTATAGGTGCAGGGATGCATTTCTCGGCATAACACCGGAAACGGGGCACCGCCAACAACGTCATTTAAGTGGCAGCAAGAAAATAGTTCAGCAATTTTAATAACCTGAAAAACATTGTGTCAGCAACAAATTCAAAATTTAAAGTCATACATTTAATTTATACAGTTCATCAGGTAACTGCAAGATTCAGATATGTTGATTGAAATGTCTGTAATAATGGACTTATATAATAATAGTAAACTTTATTTATTTTAACAGCACTTTTCAAAACACGGTTACAAAGTGCTGAACTAAATGAAAATGGAAGAGAAATGTGAGGAAGACAATGATTACAAGATTTTACTCATTACTTTTAAAGCACGGCCGGGTCTGGCTCCAAGTTACTGTGCAGATGTATTGACCCCCTATGAGCCAGCCCGCAGCCTTGGATCCTCGGGTGGGGGCCTCCTGGTCGTTCCAAAGTCGAGACTTAAATCCAAAGGAGACTTCGCCTTCAGGGCCCCTCGGCTTTGTAGCGACCAGTCGGGCTCTCACAAAATCTAACGACCACCCTGGAGAAGAATTCATAACATGATAAATTCTCGCCTGGACTCGAGGATGAACGGATTAGAAGATCGCTGTAAACTCTGACAGCAGAGACAGATGAGCATCAGGTCTTCAAACTGACATGTACAGTAGGATCATGTGCAAAAGTAAACACGTCAATACATTCATCACTTCCACTTTATCAAAACGAAAACACTGTATTCCTTTTTATTTCATTCACTCACGACATATCTGCAGACAGACATGGATGTAAACTACACACACTAGTTTACAGAGTTGTTAAGGAAGGTCAAGCACGCCGACGTGATGTCCGTGGCATTTCTCTCCAACATCATCGTGTCACTCGTCGTTCCTCGACTGAATATGTCTGAAGCAACATCCTGCTGTGAAGTGTTAAAAGAAGAGACGACAACTCAAAGAGTTTTTAGAAATTTGTTCAATGAATAATTTTATTAGAAATAGAACATAGAGGTAAAAAAATAATAATTTATCACCCGACACTTGACTTTAAAAAAGAGAGCGAGGGAGAGACACATTTATCGCTTCAACAGCTTTTAGAAATATTTAGTGTCAGCACCTCGGGTATCAAAGAAACACGTTAAGACCAAAACTCCACGTGACCATCCAGATAACCTCGACCGCCTGCAGGAGAAGCTGTCCGTGTTAGCAGCTGTCTCCATCGTCGCTGATGACCCCCTTCAGGTTGTCCCAGTCTGTCGCTCGTCTGCTTCCTCTGTGGACGCCGTTTTCCTGCTCGCTGTCAGAGCTCGAGTTCAGAGCACGCACGTGAGCAGCGGGAGAGCTGTGCTGTTTGTGCCACGGTAAAGCTGCTCTGCGTGTAGGTCGACCTGAGAGAGGTAACAACACAGGGTGACTTTCAGAAATAATGTAACACAAGATCTGAATTGAAAAGCAGCAGAGACAGACTCTACATTTTATTTAGATTAGAGTATCGATCGAGACTGCTGATCCTAAACAAATAAAAAAGGAAAAATTACAAACGCTAAAATGGTCGACAGATATTGTCCATGTGTGACAAACACAACATTTGATATGCCATTAATCCTTTTCTAATTATTGTGTATTTGGCAGATTTCCCAGCTTGTGGCGTTGATATCTTTATCTGCCGTACAACTTCACGTTAATCCAGCCAAACGCTGGTTAAGCTAACGTAAACCCTGTCACTGACACTACGTCCATGTATGATAGAGTCTATGATGCCGGCAGCACTGCAGCACGTTGACTTGAGGAATATTGAAACCCGGCTTGACAAACAACAGGACTTAAAAACGATTGAACTGGAGAAGCATAAATAAAATAGTTTCAGACTGCAGGTTACCTTTTGTGGCGATGATGTTGCTGGTGTCGAGCTCAGCCAGCTCCTGCGCTCGCTCTCTCTTCATCCGAGCTTTTTTGCATTTCTTAATGGACGGCTGACCTGCGTGAGAAACCAGAAACAAACGTTTCACTTCCTCACATAGTTCACAGAGTTACATTTGTTTAAGGATTTAAAATGTCGACTTTCAAACATCCCGTACTGTACAGTCTGCTGAAGTTACTTTTATGACCGAACAAATCCGACCAATCACGTTTTTACTTTTTCAGCTAATGTTTCAAAAAAGAGGAAAGTAGGAACAAACAACAGAAGTAGGTAGAGATGTTCAAATGTGCTAAGTATGACCTTTACCTTTCACCACTTACAATGAACTGATTTTACATTTTCAATAGAGCTGAGAATATAAAATATAAAATGGTTTCCATCAAGCAGGCCGGTTTGGTTCAGTACGGTTTGATACTGTGAACTCTGATCTTGCTTGCGTTTCCACGGCCAGCCGTACCAATGCCAGATATAAGTCGGATGCGGACCTCCGAGGTCTTCCATGGGGGGCGGAGCTACGTGCTGACATCAGTAGCAAAAAAAACCCAAAACAGCCTTGAAATGACTCTCTCGAAATCCACGGGATATTTAAACATTTTGCGTTTTGTGTACGTCCTTTATTACAGCTTTCACACGGGAAGTGGCGATTCTTTCGTCCAATCAACAGACTGCAGTGAGTCTAGCTCCACCCTTTAGGGTCGGGTCAGTACGCTTCACACCCCAACAGAAGGGTAGTAAATAAGTAGGACGGTACAGGTCGGTCATTTTGGCACCATTCCCAACTTTTGAAAGTAGAAACGCCAATAAATCCTACTGGGCTGAACTGAACCGGACCGCTTGGTGGAAACGCTGCCTATCAGATCAAGGTTCTCACTGACCGTGGACTCCGAGCTCTTCAAGCACCTTCTTAAGAGCAGCCTCCCGTGCGCGAACAGAGCTGCAGCCCTCGAGCAGCTTCTTGTAATTCCGCCGAACGCCACACAGAGTGATGTAGCGTTTGAGCCTGGAAAGCGCTTTGTCATCATCCTGCAGGAAGAACACAAAAACAAACAGGTGAGCCACAGGATGTTTAAGGTTGGACAAAACTTGATTCTTCTGTTTGAATAACACAATCACTCATGTGCTCACCCTTGGACGTGTGGCGCTCTCCTTTTTTTTGATATTCTTCTTTTTATTTTCCTTCTCATCTTCTCCTCCACCCTCCTCTTCCTCGTCAGAAGAGGGCGATGATGATGATGAACCAGAGTCTGGATCTTTATCTTTCTTTTCCTCCGAGGTTTTTTCTTCTGCAAACACAGCATCGTCTTACAACACTGATCATCAAAAGAAGAAACATTGACATAATGAGAAATGGAAGTTTGCAGTTACCTTTCTCGCCGTCATCAGAGGAGTCGTTCCCGTTGGCCGTGACGCTCTTCTCTGACTTGTCGTCTGCGTCAGATTCATTCTCTTCATCCCTCTGTGGGGTTTTCTCCTCTCGACTTTTATCCCTGCTTTCTGTCTCATCATTCTTTGCAGCGTTTGGTTTCTTTTTATCCGTGTCATCTGGACTGTCACCGTCCTCGCTCTCTTCTTCTTTTTGTGCTGACTCGTTCATTTCCTCATCTGAGGAGGCTTCACTGTCCGTCTGAGGTTTGCTCTTTCCACTCATCTTTTCTTCTGGTTTCTTCACCTCTTGCTCCTCATCCTCAGAACCAGATTCAACACGTTCTTCCTCTTCCTCTTCACTTCCAGCTTTGCGGTTCTCTTTATCATCCGACTCTGTCATAACCAGCAGAAGACAAATCTTTCATGGTCATTGCTGCAAAAAAAAAACCTTCACTGACTGACAAACCTCGCTGTGGATAAAACAGATCAGGTAAGAGGAAGAGGAGCTGATTTACAAGCAGCATCTGAAACTGAACATGTTTAATCTTTACTGAAACACTTCACAACACCTGCAGAGACGGAGGAACTCATTCAGTGTAGTCTTTGGTGAAATATGCCATAAACAACGTAACCATAGAGATGAGATAAACAACATTAGATTGATAGATTGAGAACATTTTCTTTTTCCAAAACAAAAAACAAACAACACAAGAACAGGCCATTCTAATGACATGTTCCTAATATGTAAATTAAATGTGTACACTGATGTGCCAAACATCACGATACACTCCAGATTTCTATACGACACCCCCGAGGACTGAAGATATTTACCACAAAGAAGAACATCCTGCAGACTAGTAGTACAAATTATTTATTTACCATCTGACGAGCTTAACCGATGACGGGATTTCTTCGTCCTGGACTCAGCTTCATCTCTTGTTTTATTCATCTCCTCATCGCTCTCGTTTTCCTTTTCTCTTTTCCTCTTCTTTTGGGGCTTCTTGGTCTCCAACTCTTTTTCATTATCGTCATCGTCCTTGCAAGAAAAAGAAAATAAGATGAGTATGAAAGAAACAACTTCTAATCGGAAAAAATAATCAGCCAACAAAACGTATGAAAGAAAAGTTTATGATCTGTACAGGAAGCGTTCAGACACCTGCATTTTCACCAGCTCCTCTCCGACCACCTGCTTCATGAATGATTTGGCGTCTGACGGTAACGAGTCACATCTCGTGTGAGCCAGATATCGCTTCTTTAGAATCCCTAAGGTCAGTGTGCTGGAATGAGATATACAAAGAAGACATCAAAGCATATTAAGGAGGAGGGGATTTACAGTATGCAACATCAATTATTTGAAAATGCAATCTTATAAGAAACATTTGAAATATATATTTCACATAAGCACATTAAACGCAATTGATTTTTGTTTGACTGTAAATCCTGAAGAGTATCTTCAACTCAATTGACTCCAAATCCCACACAGAGCAAACCTTTAACGTCAAAGAACTGGTTCAGATAGAAGTGATTGTACCCGACCTAAAAAGCCTCTGCATGTTTCTAATAAGCTCCACGAGCAGAAACGTGCTCAAACTAGGATCAATATTGGAGATGCTTTTGAAAAATGGAGAGAGGTTAGAACGCAGAAAGGTTTACAGACCGATGCAGAGCTGGCTAAACACTGAAGCTTCAGTGTCCACCACATGGTGACCTCTCTCTGATGTTTTGAATTTAGACTGCAGTACCCATTTTAAACACTAGGTGTCAGAGTTACATATTGCTCCTATAGCATGAAGGGTTAAAATTCTGATAATATAAATCTACTCACTGGCAGCTGATACCTCAACTAAGACACCAACCTTTGAGTAAAGCTATTTCTAACAGTGCTTTCTAAAGGGGAAAGGTTATAGAGTGGTGTTATAGTGAAGATGGCACCCTTTCGAATCTGCGTCTCGTGTGTATTTGTATCTAAGTGAATTACAAAGTGCAGTGTTTGCAGTGTTGACGTTAACAGGTGTTCAATGAGCGTTTCTTCACAGGTTCATGCTGTCGGGTTTGTAGTTTACACCTGCGTACAGGTCAAAGTTAGCAACAGTTACCATCAACTCTTCACTCAAACAGTCCACATGAAGACTCTCAGATATAAACACACAAACTGCAAAGTCTCTGAAAGAGCAACCCGCCTCTACAATACCTTAAGTCCGTCTCTGCACGGAGCTGACCACACACAAACATGCGGATGCTTCTTTTCTGCTTCTCTGTCACCGTCATTTTGAATATTTGGATCCTTTTTGGCGCGGGTCAGGTGGGTGGGAGGCGCATTCCGCGGACGAACCCGGAAGTGACGTCAGATCAGCGTCACGCCCTTTCAAAAACAAATCTGTAATCTTTCACAGTGTTTTGCAATTTGTATTTGTCGGCAAGTAAAATGAATTAATAATGATTTCCAAGAGTTAATTATACATGCGCCGATGTTCATAGAGACATATTTAGTTATGACGTCACAAACATTTCTTTAGATTAAACTCTTCTTCATGATTTTAAATAATTCATATATTTTTAATGTACAAGAACAGTTATCTACGGAAGCCCTAAGCAGACATACAGCCATGCAATTTTTTTAAAGTGTCCATGACATGAAAAACAAATGTTCACAGTTTTAATCCAGCGTTCTTGTGTTAAATGTTCATTTATCTGCTAAATAGAATAATAATTATAATAATAAGTTCATCTGGTATAGCCCCTTCATTTCAGCTGTTTCCTTGAGATCTCCAGAAGTTAACACATTATCGAGGCATTACCAGCAACGTTGTCCTGTGATAGCGAGAAAGGTCTTGTGAAAACGATTTCACGGTAAATCTGAGTACAAGTATTGATGCATGTCCACCGAGGGCTTTCATAATTCATGTAGAACAATGTGAATAAATCTTTGAGAAACATCTGGAACACATCAGCCCTCTGTGTCTCTGTGCGTTATCTTCTCTTTGTTCTTTTAAAAATGTGGTTGAATCCTGGAAATTAGTTTTTTCTGACAAAGCCTTTCGATAAATCTTCACGTACACACTCAAACGACGTGTCACAGTGTCGTGACGAATACTTCAAAATCTTTTTCCAAGCTCTCGACTTGTTTTTCTCAGTATCTCGAGGTAACAAAGCTTGTTGTTTTGTTGGTGCTGATCAGACCACCGTTTCCCAGACCTCCACACTACAGAGGTGATTAAAACTATTTCTATTATTTGTTTGTCCTTCTGCAATTCTGGGGATTTAAGAAAACACGTCGAGATCTTGAAAAAACAACAGGAAATGACTCATTATCACGGGAAAAATGACGTCAATAAACATGGATGCACGTCAGCGTCTGACGTCTGTCTCAAATCATTATTCCTCTGAACTTTGCCTTCAGGGGAGAATAGCATGAACCTCTTTCACACACACAGCAAGGGCTGAAACACAGCCACACACCATGTGAGAAGAAACATGATTAGAGACTGTGTGCTGCTGGGTATGAACTTCTCTCGTGACATCGTTGGTGCCTTTTGTCTTTCGTAAAACATGAAACAGAACAGTTGAACTTCCACATAATTCACGCTACGATATCAAGCACCTGCTGACACACATTGTCCTACTCAGTGGTGTGAATGAATTAAAGGTTTTGTGGCATTTCAGGTAAGCACATTAAAGAAATATCATGAAGCCAGAAGCTGTGGCTCAGTGGTAGTCAGTCGTCTCTCAACCAGAAGGTCGGGGGTTCGATCCCCAGCTCCTGCAGCCACATGTCCGATGTGTCCTCGGGCAAGACACTTAACCCCAACTTGCTCCCGCTGCTTCATCTGCAGCGTATGAATGGATGAGTTACTTGTGATGGTCTCTTCACACAGCAGCCTCTACCATCAGTGTGTGAATGTGGAGGTGTGACCTGCGGGATAAAACAGCTTTGAGTAGTCAGAAGACTAGAAAAGGACGATACAACCATTCAGTTTCCTGTGTTAACGTTTCATTTCTTTATTAAACTTTCTGAACGAGCAGTGAAACGAGAGCAGAAGTCGATGTTGGATTGCACAAGTGATTTATTCAGAATATTCCCATGACCATGACAGGACGGATGTTCAATTAGTGCATATAAAGGTGACTTTACTAACGGTGTGAGAGACACATTGACCTCATTGAGTGATTAGATTTACACAAGACACTGGTGAATATCAGAACATACTGGTCCTCTCTCCCTGAGGGTAAAACAAACACAGCCCAGTTTGAAACGCCGCCGTCATCACTTTACAGCCAAACATGGCGAGGGGACGTCAGGGTTTAGGTGTCAGACGTAACGAGAAGATAAATGGCTCAGAATAAAAATGCAATATCAAAGAAATGGTCACGGTTTCCTCTTGAAACATTAAACCAAAACATGAAAGTTCACCATTTCCAAAGTCCAAATGTGATGTGTGCTTTCGAGTGCATCGTATCGTTCAGAGGATTAAAAACTCACGTAAGGACCGCGTCACACAAAGATCGCAAACAATACATTAAATACGGACAATAAATTAGGTTCATAAATTAATTAACAATAAAAAAACACATCTTGAAGCAACAGCAGTAATAATTTAAATAAAGAAAATTAAGCTGCTCATCAACACACTCCCTACACGCCTCCTCACTTTGATTCCAGTGTTTACGTATCCTAACTAAACTCGACCGTCCTCGGAGCGACTGAAAGAAAAGGCGGCGGATGTTTAACGCAGTCTTTTCCTTCCAGTCAAACACGGAGGAGGTCGCCAGTGCATATCATTAACACCTACATTATAAGTGGGGCTGCCTGCTCCAGGGATAAATCCACCAATCGGGTGGGAGTTGGGTTTTCTGAGGCCGGATCAGTGACCTGCAGGATGCTCCTTAACCTCTGCAAAGTAATACCTACGCCAGTTTCACCTCCCAGGTAATCGTACACACATCCTAATTTAATTATCTACACTACCTGCTTTCTTGTAAACAGAAGCTTCTCTCTCTCTCCGTATTACTCGCACTTCAGTTACAAATCAGTCGTCTGCTCTCACGTTTGTGCAGCGGCGTCCGGAGACGACGAACAGAAACACGTACAGAGCTGTTGCTATGATCGAGGACATCTTTCACTGAGAACATGAACACACACACGTGAACACGCTCCTCCATGTCCCGGGTTTTCACATTATTAGTCCTTATATACAGTCTGCTGACCGTGCCCTCTTTCATCGTGCATTATATGCCTCCTCACGTGGATTCGCCTCACTCGTCTGTCGCCTCCCACGGCGCCCTCCTCCTCCGTTTGGCCGGCTCCCAGGGATGACCCGGAGCTTCTTGAGTCTAGGAGGTGTAGGCCGCCTGGACCGGATCCTCTGTTGTTCTCATAGATGAGGATGTTGAGGGTTTCTTCAAAGATACGAGCCTCCGGAAATTCAACCTGAAAACAAAGACGATGGTTTGTTTTAAAGTTTGAGTGGAAATGTTTTACATAAAGACATCCACATGACTCTCCGTCTTTGAGACCATGCTGCAATAATTGATGGTCTCTGTTAGTAAAAGGTAGGCCAAATGTGTTGAGCTGTATTTTTTCACGACGATGAAGACGTCAGCAGGACGAGCACAGAGATGCTGTTGTCATTCTTTTCAATACTTTATGATTCCACATGTTTCAAAATGATATCTCTGTTGTCTTAACAATGAAAGGATCAAAATGTACCAAAGCTTCATCTATTTTAAAACACCGGTGTGTAGGAGAGAAATGAATCCTTCAAAAATGGCCGGCTAACTTCTCTTCTCACAGACCAAATCTCACGAATACCTCGGCAACATTTCGTCACTGACAGTTTGCAGGAGTTTGCCTCCTTTAAATAATGGAAAACAAGAAATATCCCAATATTTGGTGTGTTTGACTTTGATTTTTGTTGCCATGGTATCGAAACAAGTCTCGATATTTGTCTAATTTTTATTAGAACACAGTGAAGTTTTAAATTCTGCTATCGTGACAATCCTCAGGAGACAAAGGAGACTGGAAGTTGGGCTAAAATGTGGTGAACGTGAATAACCTAAGAGTAAAGTCAAAGGTTACGTGATGTTTTCCAGAACGTCGACTGTAAATTGAAAAAGAGTCCAGATGTGAGTTAATTAACATCTGTAAGGGTTGCTAGCGTGCACATTTGTTAACCTCCCGACAGAAGCTGCTGCCATGTTTTCTGTTTGAACGAAGCTCAGTCGACTGACCACCCAACTCACGAGCAGAAATCAAAGAACCACACTTCTTAACATCTAAGCATTCAGGTCTAACTGTCCACACGGCGCCATCCTTACTTTGGTCTGCTTCTTCTCGGTGGCGTAGACGATGGAGGTGCAGCATACTTCAGCGATCTTGCGGCCTTCGCCGTAGAAAGACCAACAGCAGATCTCATCGCCCAGCACGTCTTTCACGAACAGGACGCGGCCGTTAAACCGCAGCACCAGTTTGTCAAAGAGTTCAATGTTCTTCAGCAGGTTGTCGTCAGAGTTACTGCTCACAGAGAGACAACGGGTCAGTGATTACAAACTGAAGATTAAAGACACTGAAAGCATCAGAGCTTTCACACTGTTTAAATCCTGTTCAATGTTTTAGCTGCTATATAAATAAAGTCCACTTTATATTTATTGCTGTCTTCGTTTATAAATCTTTATTTTATTAACATGTTGAAAATAAAAACATCAAAGAATCAAAGCTGTGTGTCTTACCTGGTGTAAGAGTATTTGTTGTTTCCTCGGTTGTTCTGTAGTTTCACGACCGGCTGTAAAAACAAGAAACAGGAATCATTCAGAGTAAATCTGCAGGCTAACAGCCCGTGTCCACCTGGCGTTTTGGCTGTGCGCTCAGCAGCTCTTACATGAAGCGTTTGTTCGCTGAGAAGAAAAGCGCTGCACGTCCGTCCTGTCTCTGACAACAGTCTGTTGATAACGGCCGCTGTATGACCGACACTGCTCTGTTACTTTTTACTGCATGTTTTTTATTTTAGATCGTTTATTTCCCGATCAGACACGGAGCAAAGAGGATGTGGGTACAAGACACGATCCGTAGGCGGCAAAACTACGGGGAATATCATATATTTGGAAAAGAGCGCCGGTGACATCAACAGCGCCTTTCTGAAAAGTTGAAAGATTTTCAACTTGAGCGCTCGGAAAGGCCGCACAAAAAGGGCGGAGTGCTCGTAGAAAAGATGCTGGGCTCTGCGCTTTTTGCTCCAGGCGGCTGCTTTCTGCTGCGAACTCTCTCTCCTCACTGAGAACAATTGAAAAAAAAGACGGTGGCGCTCAGAAAAAAATGCTAGGTGAACACGGGGCCTAAGTGGAAAATCCTTTTTAACCAATGTGTGTACATGAAATCCAACTTAATAGTCCTTTAAGCTTTAAAATGTTAAAAATAAAATAACTTCTTACATAGTTTACATCTTGAGTTACTGTGAAACACAAAGAGACCCAGCTGACGTTTCTAACTGATCATCTACCGTCTGTACAGAGAAACTATTACACCTGGTACAAAGGAGTACACCGGACAGTTAAGGTTTTCTCAGCTTCAAACATCTTCGTCATCGGCCTCCTGATGGAGAGCTAATGTATTCCCCAGGATCCTGAGGAGAGTGGAAACACGAGCACACCAGACCCGTCCTGCACTCTACACCGGCTTCCTGTCTCACTCAGGATCAATAGAAGATCTCATTACTCATCCATCAACCCCCCTCCCAACCTCAAAGAACTGCTCACCCCACAACCTCGCACAAGACACCTCCGATCTGCTGACTCCAACCCCCCCAGGAATAAGCTCTGCTCTACGGGGGGCACAGAGCCTTCTACTCTGATGCCCCACGTTGGATCGATGCTCTCCCTGATCATCCGAGGGCCCCACAGACTATGGACCCCTTTAAAAAAAAGGACTGAAAACGTTTCTCTTTAAAAGAGCCTTCCCGTAACCCGCTGCTCTCAGATGTTTTTCACTCTGCCTGATTTGAGATGTTTCTTTTATGCTCTTATTCAGAATTGCAGCACTTTGAGATTTGCTTCAAACATAAAGTGCGTTATAAATAAAATGCATTATTAAAAATAGTATTTTACCTTTCTACAAGTGGCGATCATCTTCTGTTCTTCTTTGGCCGAGGTGATCATGGGGATCCGACAGACGGTCTCAAAGACATCCTTCTGTTTCTGAAGGGGGAGAAAGTTATTGAACTTAATATGCAACTTCTTCTTATGTTTAGTTTGACGTATAAGGCTTTCAGATTAAGGGCACTAATCCTCTAAGGAGTAAACTGAGAGGAAATGAGCTCAGCTGTGTTTTGATCCCCATCCATTATCTATTTGGCTTTTCCAGACTACACCCTAGACTGTTTGTCAGCCAATCACAGGGCTGACATATAGAGACAGACAACCAGTCACACTCACATTCACACCTATGGTCAAATTTAGAGTCACCAGTTAACCTAACAAGCATGTCTTTGGACTGTGGGAGGAAGCTGGAGTACCCAGAGAGAACGCACATATGCACTGGGAGAACATGCAAACACACACAGAGAGGCTCCTGTCAGGCGGGGAGTCGAAGCACTTTCAAATCCAATACAACTGTCTCTTCAGTTTACCTGCATGGCAGTGAGGCAGTGCTGGACGAGTCCCTGGACCCGATAGTACTGGGCCTCCTTGAGAACCTCATCCAGTTCTCTGTGGTCTTCTGGCAGTGGCACAGAGCCATCTCGCAGGAAGTTCAAAACCAGTCCAAAATGCCGGCCAGACCGATCCAGAATGACCCAACCTGGGACAGCAGAAGAATGGATTTATTAATCGTTATAAGTACACCCCCAGTGTGTGCGATGGACGAGGTCCTGGCTGAACAGCTAACAAGTACAAACACATCCTAAATAATCATTCCAGAGGTTTGATAAGGCAGTATGGTCATTTATGAACACTTTAAAACTTGAAGAGTGTGGATACACTGACACAGTTTTATCTTCACCTCCTCATGTTTGGGATACATCACCAAATGTGATGAAAAGTGTGGACACACCTTTCACATACACGCATTAGAAAACACAACAATTAATACTACAAACAACAATAAAAAGAAAGAGATTCAGACACTCACCTTCTGAGTCTATGGTGACCTCAGTACTTCCATTACATATGCTCCGCAGCAGACTGTCCTCCTTGCTTAAAGTCTGGACGGTTGTATAATGCAGCGAGCCGCCCACATTTAATTTGACGTACTTGCTCCCCAGCAGACCTCGATTCCTGAGCGGGTCCGTGTCGTGGAAGGCAGGCTGGGAGACATCAGGCTGGGCAGAGTCAGCAGCATGACTGCCAACTGAAGCCTCAGCAGACATGGAGCTGAGGAGTCACTTCCTGACTGTAATAAAGAAGAAAAGCAGCTGAACGCTCCCGTCAAGAGAATGGGGCTCCTGATGTCTCAAAGCGAAGTTACAGTTATGTTTTATTCTTGTTTCTACTTGGTCACTCAGCATAAGGAATCTTTACAGACTGCACGGTATTAGCAAGCTGTGTGAAAACTGCAGGTTCCACCCTCAATGACCTGACACACTTTGAAGACTTCAGTCAGTTCTGGCTGATCGTCATCATTTGTTTGTTGATTCTGTCCACAGATTCAGCCGGCCAGCATGCAGGACAAAGACACTAAAACACTCACGTCTTTGCTGCATTTACCTTTTTAAACGACTAACTGGGTTTACTTTTTAACCTGCTTCTTATCTCTTGTATTGATTGTGAATTGGATTTCTTAATGTCTTGTTTAGGGATGCACAATGTTATCTGCATAATATCGGCTGATATGAACATTTCTCCTCTGTATGGCCAACATATCAGTCGTACATATCAGCACATTCAGGAGAATGTAGGAATGTACCATGATGCTTCACCTCATCATGGGATGTATTTAAGTGTGTGGACTCACCTCAGCTGAAACCTTTTCTCATTCCTCATACTCTGAAGTGGTTTCTTCAGACTGAAGCTTTAGGTCTGAACTAAAGCTACTTCAAATGTGTTGCACTCGTGTTTTTAGTATTATATCAAGCACTTCTCAGGGTTGTCTCTGCCCTGCTGACCTGTTGTTTTAATTTGAAAGTGTGAGCTCCATAAAAAACGGGCAGACTCACTGTGTGTCCGCAGGATGTTACAGTGATGTGTGTAGCTCTTAAAAAGGAGTATGAAGCAACATTTAGCATTTAATGTAATCCAAAGAAATGACTCTACACTTGAGACAGAATTCATCTAGTATCAAGAAATGCTGCTTCACTTGTTTTACGTCTGTTTCAAAAACAAGCAGACTTTCACAATAAGAGTCAATTCTAGATTTAAAAAGATGTTTATGAGTTTATATCAGCTAAAATGACTTCATACCAAATATCGCGCCTCCCTAGTCTTTATGTTGTAAGTGTGTTTGAATGCTGACTACAAAACAAATGTTCCTCTCACCGGGATCATAAAGACAATCTTTGACTTTGAACAAAGCTTTAAATTTAGTTACGTGTTCATCAATTTAACATGAACGTAATGTACGATGGATGAGACAATAACTAACCTCGCTAACAACAGACTGCCCTGACTGAGATCAAGTTAGTTACGATCACAAGACGATAGATGCTAATTTATCAGAGTCAAATATGAAGTTAGCATCAAACAGATTGTACTCACCACACTGAACATCAAACGGAGCTTCAAATATGAACCCAAGAAAGCAAACAATAGATGTAGTAATCAGTCAAAGATCGATAAAAAGGCCAAACAGCTAGCATGAAGAGCTCAAACCGCACAGAGACATTTAAAACTCATCAGCCAGAGAAGCTAAATCAAAGCGGCTAACAACAGCTAGCTCTGCGTCACTCTACAAATCCTCCTCTGAATATTAATATCGCTTCTTCTTCGCTGGATATTTAGAAACTAGCCATTAAACACGCAGCGAGATAATTTACACACGACCGGTCCCATTGTCGGGCATAAAGATTATTAACTGATGCTAACAGGAGAAGCTAACTAAATAGGTCAGTCGGAAACGAAACCAGCGCATCTGCTTCCGCTGTTTTTCTTCTTCTGCGGTTTAATTGAAGTTGTGACGTAACGTGTCTGCCACCTAGTGGAATAAAACCGCGTGTTCCTAAAACTCGCAGTACATGAAGGTTATAAATACCGCGTTTTTTATCCACATAAATGAAATATTAAATAAAATAAAAACATCTTAAATATATTAAAACTTAACGAGCTTTAAACTAAACATGTTTTGACTCCAGATCAGACCTCCCACTGTTCTTCTTCTGTTGTTTTATTTTCTATTTATTTGTATACTTTTGTCATATGTTGTTTCTCTATTCTTTAGATAATGTTTAGTCTGTAATTATGAATTTTTCTACCTTCATAATTGGAACAGCCAGACTTTAATTATAAATAAAGGCGGTAACAAAATGTATTTATCATATTTCAAATAAATAAATACATATGTATAATTGAATATTTAATTTGATCACTTTGATTAATGCTTATTGTTTATTGTTAAATTATTATTTTCTTGATATTTTGAAATATGCTCAACGCAATGTAGAAAATTCCATCATGGTGTAAATTCACGAGTCTTTGCTGCCCTCTAGTGGTCACAGTGGTGTACTGCAACAACAACACAGTTAAGCTGGCGCTAATATGGCAGTAAACACTTCCGGGAAATACTTTCAAAATAAAATATCCAAAACGAATTCAGAAATGACTACGTTGAGTGTGATACGAACCAAATTATTTTATTCTATTATATCACACCTCTGTCAGTTATTCAAAATTTTGACACTAACTTTTTTCACTTAATAAAAAGTATGTATATACAGTTTATTTGAGTTTATCTTATATTAACCTCTGTCAGCTTTAATGAGAAAGCCACTGACATTTAGAATCATATCTTAAACACATTTTTGTACCTTCTTATTGTGATGCTGTTAGCAAAGTTAATGTGAATGGTTTATCTATTGTTGTTGTTGTTGTTCTTTATTCTTGTTGGGCGGCTGTGGCTCAGTTAGAGTCGGTCGTCTCTCGATCCCCAGCTCCTGCAGCCACAGGTCTGATGTGTCCTCGGGCAAGACACTTAACCCCAAGTTGCTCCCTCTGCTTCATCGGCGGCGTGTGAATGTGTATGAATGGGATGAGGTACTTCTGATGGACTCTTTACACAGCAGCCTCCACCATCAGTGTGTGAATGTGTAGGGGTGACCTGCAGTGTAAAAGCACTTTAAGTAGTCTGAAGACGAGAAGCTCAAGTCCATTTTTTACCATTTTTGAAGCTGGCAGCTTTATTTGATAAGAATGTAGGATCGGCTTTTATGAGCAGTTTGTCGGGTTGAGAGACGACCGACTCTACCAACTGAGCCTCAGCCGCCCCCCCATCTCTATAATGTAGCTATGGAGTATTATCAGTGGTGCAGAGTATACACACTTATTTTACAGTCTTCTAATGGTACACCCACTTCTAACTCTCCTCTGATTCACACCATCAACTGACTGACAATATTCAGTAGGATGCTCCATTTCCTTTCCTAGGAAGCTGAAGAGATGACCCTCTGTACTCTGTCTCTGATTGGCTAGTACACACTGACTATGCATGAGTATTCCTACATGTCACAGTTTATAACAGAGGCAGCTTCTCCTCTGCTGGACAGGTCGTTTAAAAAAACACAACCAGATCTTTAAGCACCACTTCACCACTGTGTATGATATCGTCCTTTATATCATGCAGTGTGTATTATTGTCCTCCTGTGATTTATTGTAAGGCCTCCATACATGCAATCGACGACTCTTACTGTTTGTCTGGCGTCACTTTTATGTGACGACTACTGATGGAAAAAAGCGACTCGCTAAATCTGGTGCAGCCATCTTTTTTATTTTCCTTCGTATGAATGATCGATGTCGTTGCTCACTGTCAGCTGATGAATAAAATACATGGAATAAACGATGTGTGCATGTGAAAATGTGTTAACAGTGTTATCTGAAGGACAGAAAAATCATCTCTACACATGTAACACCATTCAACAGAGACTTTATTTCCACTTCAGCATTTAAGTTCACCGCCTTCCAAAGAGTGTATTCATATATGAAGCAAAGAAATGCTACTGATGAGAATAGAAGAAGTAATTCTACAAAGCAACAGTCTCCAGGATCCTTCATTTGGCACAGCGAATGACCCGACATTCACCGCCTCGACAATCAGGTATAAATAAATACGTAATGCATCACAGCAAGCAGCCAAAGTTTGTAATTTTCATCAACATAGTGCATACAACATCAAATCTGAGAACAATGATAACCGTCCGTGACCAGAACGGGGATGGCGAGATTGAGCAGAAGCAATATAATTTACAATCAGTGCATGCTTTAAGCATTGAATGACATTCATGTCCTCACCTGGTCCTACGTGACGTGTGACGCGTGACGCTGGGTGACGACGCACGCCAGAGAGAGAGAGAGCGGAGAATTAAATAAACACTGCCTTCGTCAACAGTATCGCAACAACAGATGAAACACTTAGAGACATTAAATTAGTCAACGTTATATTTTGGCACTGAATTTTCATTACATACAGATAATGAAAATATATCACCTCCCGACACCTTGTAGAAGAGTATACATGAGGCTCATATATCATTTAGCATATCAGCCTCATCAATATTAAGTCAGATATTTACATTCATTTTGTGTGTGTGTGTGTGTGTGTGTGTGTGTTACACAGAGAGAGAGACAAAGTGAAGAAGAAGAAGAGACACGACTGTGTTGATCTAAAACTTGACTCATGATTAGAAAGAAACGTTTCTTCCCCCCTCCTCGTACTTCATCGTTTAGTAAAATGTAAAATAAAAGCATGAAGAAAACATTCAGCGTGTGCCACGTGGTCATGATCGTAACTTCTGATCGTTACAAACTAAGTATTGCCAAGTTCTCCGATGTTTTGGCCTCTTGATAATTTAACTTAACGAATAAATCCATCACCCGTCACCCCCCCTTTTCTCCCCCCTCCCGTTCTTTTGCCTCCCATCCCTCGCTGTTCATCTTTGTCGTTGACCTCTTTCCCTTCGTAAGGCACCGGTCCTGATGACACAGACGGTTGTGAAGTAGGACCCACGTTTGGCAGACCACAGTATCAGTGCAACAGATCAAAAATAAAACACCGCCACGGTTCAGAAAGCTGAGATAAAAACCATGTTGGAACTGATCATGAAAATAAACGGATGATTCAAAGGGGGAGTGAGGCCTTAAAATACTACGAAATTAGTTTTTTTTCCAAAAGATTTTCATCCTTCTGTGGTTTTTATTTCTCACCGAGACGTTTTCTCCTTTAAATGGAAACTTCGTACTCCCGTGTGTCCTGCAGACGAAGACAGAAACCAAAAACAGAGACAGGGTTACACTTTTTAAGACCCAAACAAAGAAAATCTAATATCATATTCGCTCTGCACTTTGTGCAGACTAAATGTTCCTGAATCTCATTATCCTACGTTTAAAAGTTTGCATATCTTGCAACCATTCCCAGTTTTTTTCTTCATCTTAAAGGTCACATATCCTCCTCGTCTTCAGTGTAAATAAGTCTCAGAGCTCCTCTAAACATGTGTGTGAAGTTTCTTGTTCTAAATCCACTCTGATCCTGTATTTGATCATGCCTATAAACCCCTCTATTTCAGCCCTGCTCAGAACAGGCTGTTTCTGTGTCTGTAGCTTTAAATGTAAATGAGCTGTGTCTGACCACGCCCCTCTCTGGAAGGGCTTGGGTGGCCGTCACTAGTAAAAAAAAAAAAAACCCTCAAATATCTAATTTACTTTTATTTGACTTTTTAAGTACCCACATGAACCCTGATAGGAAACAGTCTGAGGTCTGAAGGGTAAAACAGGTTGAGAGAGTTTGTTTTTCTACTCACCCCCGCCTCATAAAGAGGGTTGTTGAAATCGGACTCCACTGTGATTGGACTGTAGGAGTGTGTGTGAGAAAGAGACTTCCAGAAGAGCGGCTTCCACTCTAGTCTGCATATGCTGAGAGAGAGAGAGAGAGAGAGAGAGAGAGAGAGAGCAAATACAACGAATGAAAACACTGTTACACCCCTACAGTAGTTACTCACAGAGAGGTGAAGGTTTGCACTCACTTTGTATAGTACATGTAAATTCCTCCAATCAGCAGGATGACCAGGATGATCGGCAAAATGATAGCCAGGGCGATGTTCTCACTCAGGATCTGATGGGACGGCTCGAACGACTGAGACACTGTGAGAGGATAAAAAGAACATCATCATCACTAAAGAACATTTTCATCAGTGTTTCAAAGAACTCGACTTCAGAAACCCGGAGAGACAAGTGAACAAATGATATGGTTATTGAGTTTCTTTGTCTCATCTAAAATGTTTTTCACTCCTGATTTAATCATTTCAAACGGAGGAATAAAAAACGCCTTTAAGCCCTGAGTGTTCTCGCTTTTCAGTACGCGTGCGTGAACGCATGACATCAGCCTTGTGTTTCCTGCGGTTGTTTGGAGCGTTGGCTGTGCACGATACAATTCAGAAAATGTATTTAAATGTTCTTCGTAAAAAAATCTCAAAATTGTTCCAGTGTAAAAAACCTCACACAAAACATGCAGATGTACCTCAGCGTAATTCATCAAACCACCACTAGATGGTGCCAATGTTTATTAGTCAGTGCTACATGAAGTCGTTTTAAACACTCGGCGTAATTAACTGACTTTAGTTACTTCACAAATAGGAGAGGAGAAAATAAATCACCTTCTAATTTGTGGTCATCCAGAAGCTCCTCGTAAGCCACTGAGAGAGAGACGAGAAACAAAGTTTGTTAACTCTGATCTATGAATCAGGTAACAGCAGAACACCTGCATCACTAGTGAGAGCGAAATACAACGTTGTTAGAAGCTGCTAATCTGACAGTTAAGAGATTTAAGTTTTCTGCCCCCTGATTAGAAACAGTGCAACATAATAATGATAACAGAAATGCAGAGCTAATGAGAACTTTTACCTTTGCAGAAGGGCGGCGGGCTGTTCCACTGAGACGGGTGACCGGGTACACAGCTGATGATGACCTCTCCGATGAGCTCGTAGCCCTCATAGCAGAAGAAACGCAGAGTCTCTCCGGCCTGGTAGCTGTGCTTGTACAAAGTTTGGTAACCGTTGTCAGGGACTCCAGGGTTCGGGCACGGGTCGTATTTTACTGTTCAGAGGAAAAGAAGGAAACCAGAGGCATGGATTTACTCTAATATTTCTTTAAAAACATCACAAACAGTCAGAAAGAAGCAGCAGAGTGCAGGGAGAGGACTTACAGACACACTTTGGGCTGCGGTCGCTCCACTTCGGGGTACCAGTGTCTCGTCCGTGGCAGGAGATCTGGCTTGGACCCTCCAGTTGGTAACCTTGGTTACAAGAGAAACGAACGACTGTCCCGACGGCAAAACCAGCCTCAGGGCGCACTGAGCGTGCTCCGTTTACCACCTCTCCTGGATCAGGACACTGCTGGACTGTGAGGGACAGAGAGGGACAGAAATGATGGCATTTATCTCCACCCTGTCGCTGGACTTCGCTTGATTTTTTTTAGATGCTTATGGATGTCACACAACGCTCCTTTAAAGATGCGTCATCATATTGCTAAAGCCAACAGCTGGTCCACTTAGAGTCAGTAGCTTCTCATCTTTAAAAACTATTAAGTAGTTCTGTACAGAGTGCATGCTTTAATTTAGGTTTCTGTCTGGAGAAGCGATCGTTAAAGTCTGACCTTTGACACACGTGGGTGGACTGCTGCTCCAGGAGAGATCCCACTGGCAGGTGATAATGTCGGAGCCACTGATGTCGTATCCCGGCTGACACTGATAGGTCAGCACGCTGCCTCTCACGGGGGAGGAGTGGGACGAGCTGATCCAGCCGAACTCAATCTGAGGGAGGGTCGGGCAAGTGTCATTCGGCTCGACCTCTGCACCGCAGAGAAAGAGAGAAAGAGAGAGAGAGAGTAACGACAGTAATTAAAAAAGATTTCCTCCTTTTCTCGCAGAGGAAGACATTTACATTGAATTATAACATCTAAATACCTTTAGATCTTAACAGCAGGAAGGTGCACTTACCATGATAATGAATGAGGAATCCCTGACTCAGGATGAAACTGGAATCATCGGGGTCACTCTGAAACTGAATGGTGACCTCTGACCCCCCAGACACGACCTGGAAACGCTCTCTGGACCCCAGGTACTGCACAATCACATGCGACATGAGATCACGTCCGTCGAAAACAGTCAGCACATCAGTTTGGCGGATGTTCAAACTTTAAGGAGAAAAGAGAAAAATACAAAAAAGACATTTGAGGTTTCTCTTCAAAGAGGTTCTTTTTTAAGACGAGCAGTCCTCCCACATGTTGCATTTTATTAGTCAGAGCAGGAAGAAGAAGAAGAAGAAGAAGCAGCAGACACAGAAGATAAGAAAGCTGCAACATGGTAACACCTTCCTCGATCCTGAATCTGCTGTTCTAATGAAGTCTATGTGCAAAACATGTTCTCTAGCATCTTTACACATTCAGTGAAAGCATTTTTATTTTCAAAGTTGATCTCGTACATTTTCAGAATTGAACTAGTAAAAATGAAACGATATCGATATACCGTTTTAATTCCACAGCAACAGATTGGACGTCCTTAGCACCAAATGTTGTGTGATTTCTTGTCTTCAATGATCAAAGATGGCAGACAAACTCCTGCACGCTGTTTAAACTGCACAAACACGTTGGCAACGTTTCATGTGCAGGAGTTTGCCTGCAATGTTGGATGGATTCATTCCTCTCTTAAGCTCCTGTCTTATGAAATAGACTCTTTGCTGTTATCATTAAAACAACAGATTGTATAAAAAGAAGTGAAGCATGGAACATTTTCACAACCTCAGTAACGATTGTTTGCAGGCGGTCTTTGTGCCAAATTAAGACAATATACAATGATTCTATTTGATTCCTACAAAACAGCACACTTTGCTTTTCTTCCATTGGCAAAAACCTTCTTAGTAATACTCACATCTGGACATCCAGTTCGATGCGTTTCTCCTCGTTGCCATGGATCTGCCACACACAGTCCAGTCCTTTGGAGTAGCTCTGGGGCCAATCAGGAGACAGGATGGTACCCGCGGGCTCGGTCAGCTCTCCTCCACACAGAGCTTTCAGAAGAGACGAGAGGAGGGGAGAGAAAGTGAGCTGAGGAGTCGGACTAGGAGACGACGATCAGAGGGGCGATGAAATAAAAAAAACAGAGATGGGAAAAAGATGAGCCAGTGGAGGAGAATAAATGATTGATGCAGAGAGAGAAAATAAATAAAGAGAGAGGAATGATCAAGGAGAGTTGATGAAGACGTCAGAAGGCTCTGACAGAAGAGAGATGTGATGTTCAGCCGCAGCAGCTTCATGAAAACATGTTTTTTAACCTGTAAAAGGGACGAAGCCACACACAGCTGTTAGAGCTGAAAAATGAATCCAGGATTTTTCACACCAACCTGTCGAGATCACTTCACAAGGAGAATTATTTCTGCTTTATTTATCTTCTCACCTCTATTTCTGGAGAGCAGATCGAGGCACAGACTCTCCTTATATAATCACACTACTGTAACTGTTCTACGTTATCGTCCTGGCGTCTTTGTCTCATTGTCTTTCATGTCACTTTCTGTCTTTCAGTAATAAAAGATCAATTCAAAATATTTTATGGAAGAAAAACACAAGTCCTAGGAACCCAATATTTGGTCACAAATTGGAAGTGGCAGGAGCTCAGTCTGCAGGGACTTGGGTTGGGAACTGGAGGCTTGCAGGTTCAAGTCCCGGTTCAAACTCTGACCTCTTGTGTTCGGATCACTTTCCTTTGCATCACTTTTTAACAGCTACCAGTGTTTTCTAAAACACACATGCTTTTTCTGGATGTCTTTCTTGCTTGGTTGAAACTACACCACCTGTGTTTTCAGCCACTCTCTGACCCAGAGTCCCGTGTCTGTCACTTTTTATATCGTCCACAGTCTCTCCGTCGCTCTCAGTTTTCACAGCGAGCAGACAGAGCAGCAGATGACACAGTCTGCACGCCTGTACTCTTCATGCTTCAACATCTTGACACTTGAGGCAGCCATCGCAACACTTTTCAGTTAGAGTATTAATGAATCAAGCAGCATGTGTTTTGTAAACACAGATAAAAAGTGATACGTTTGGGCCGCGTTTAGCCTTGTGGTTGTGTCGTTTGCCCCATGTGCAGAGGTATAGTCCTCGTTGCAGCGGCCATGTGTTCGAATCACCCCTTTGCTGCATGACATCCCCCACTCTCTCATCTTATCATGTCCTGTCTCTCTTCAGCTGTCCTATCCAATAAAGGCACCACCCCAAAGGAAACTCTACCTTGTCATATCCAGGACAAGATCAGCAAAGGGATTAGACTTTGTCGTGGGGGGGTCAAAAGATCCTCACGGGAGCTATGAGGAACTTCAGTTTGTGTCATTTTTGGTGACCCTTGTAGACAAATAAGTACGTTTCCTGTGCTGAGTATGTTCTCACTTTTGTTCATTGTGCTGTCTCTAAACTGGCTACTGTCCTACTCATTGTGAAACTGTCCTGGGGTAAACAAAGACTCCATGCTGCATATTAGCTGTCTAAAAATAAGTAGAAAGATAGGTCATCTCCGAGCTGATGGTCCTGTTTGCTCTCGTTGGTCGTAAAGAGGCATCAGTCTGTTTCATAACCAGTTAATAATTCCTCACGGTACTTTAGGTTTTCTCAAATTCACAAAATGAAGCTCAGGCACAACAAAGGAAAGGTCGAGGTCAAGTAATTCTGATTCTGCTGGTACGTACCTCTGCACACAGGCTCGCTGTCATTCCAGTGGGGATTGCTCGGGTCGATACACTCAATAGTGGCCGAACCTTGTTCCATGACGAAGCCCGGAGAGCAGGAGAAGGTGACGGTGGTGCCCAGCTGATACGTGATGTCACTGCTGCTGAAGTTCCCATGGGGCATGTAGGGCTCCCAGCAGTGTTCATCATCGAAGGCTGAGAGAGACGGAGAAAAAGGAATCAGACACACAGATATACATTTACTGGATTCCTTTAGTGCTTTTACTGCTTTTAGAAAATTAAGCAACCATAACACAGCTTTTCACTGGAGCCAAGAACGACCCAGAATCTCAAACCCTCCTGGATCGAAAAAGGAAGGTGTGAGGCACTAAAAGCTTCTGAATTGTGCATCTCCAGAGCCGAAAATAAATCCCGCTGGAGCGTGGGCAGGCTGTAAGCACTTGTGTGGTTCATTACTGCTCTCTTTAAAAACACATCAACTAATGCATGAGGAGAAAGCCTTTTTATTTTTGTGCTGTAGTCCATTAACTCCAAACCCAACTATCATACACTGCACATCAATACTCTTTCTCAGATATCTTAAAATAACTCCACAAAGTGACCACTGATGTCTCTTCTGACCTCTTATAATTGATGCTTCTGGTTATTTTATAATAAATCAAATTTAAATGTTTTCAGGCTGAAAGCTGACACTGAACTTTAATTGAGGCAGGAAGGATGAGCAGCTCTGCGGCTTCATTAGTATTTTGTTTGATGTGGAAAAGACTTCACATAACCAGGATGCATTGTGGGTATCTGAGTTGTCTCTGCTTTACCCTCGTATCGCAGCGCCAGCAGCAGAGGGATGGAGGAGGAATCAGAGGTGAGCTCCAGGTAGAGCGTGGAGCTCTCACTCAGCAGCCCACGCTCCGGGACGTCATCCAGGTCGGAGTCAAAGAGCGGTGGAGACTGGGAACTGTTTCCACTGCGAACGATTAACCTGTGAGGGACAAAGCACAAAGACGACTGGGATGAGCTCGAGAAAAGAGGGGAGATATTACCAACGTTGCATGAATCTGTATAAATAAAAACTGACTTATCATCATCTTCATCCAGAGCAATCCTCTCAAAGTGCAGGTGGAGTCGGTGTCCCTCTTTGGCTTCGATTAACCAATGACAGCTCAGGTTGTTTCCGTTACTGTGGTTACTGGTGGACGGAGGAGGAGGAGACAGAATCCGGCCCACTGTTGCATTACGAACCCATCCTCCGCAGGACACAGCTACGGAAAACCAATACTCCATGTTATTTTCTGAGAGCCACCTCAATCACGACGTGTCTTTTATATTTAATTTTAATCTCACTGAGTTTACCGACCGACACAGTGGGGCTCAGGAGTGCTCCAGTGCGGTTGTGTTGTGTTCACGCACGTAGCCACCTCATGGCCGCGGACCTGGAAACCTGGATCACAGTGGAAGTGAGCCTGACCTCCGGGATGGATGTCCGTCACTGTCACTCCCCCGCTCTCAGGAGACTGCGGGAACGGGCAGGACAGCAGGAAGGCTGAGGGGTGATGCAACAGGAAAGAAATTCAGTTTATTAGGTGTGGGATGAAAGATAAAAAGTTGAGTTTAAATTTCAGAAGAGTTCACGCTCTTCTCGGTCTCATCTCCCTTTAGCTTTCCTTTCGCATGCTTTGCAATAATTACTTACATGTCCCAGTGACAACAGGATTTCTCTAGTTATGTCATCAAATGCTGAAGGGTTTGTTTACCTTGATAGTGGAGGCTGAACACGCCGTGGTTGCTCTGCTGGAGACTGCGATAGTGAATGTACACCTGATTGGTTGTACTGCGGATCACCTGACCCTCTCTCATTAAGGTCTCGTTGGCCAGGAGCTCCAGTCCCAAACCTCCATAACCCATGATGGTCAGAGACTCTTTCTTAGAGAGATTAATCTTCCTCACCTGGAGGGGAAAACAGTGAATAATGACATGCATGTCTCTGCAGCTGTCTTTATATGAACAAACATACAGCAACAAGTAAACATTGTAGACTGTATAGAACATGGACGTAGTCTTAGGGACTTCACCGTTGGTAACTGAAGAGAGGTTTTGAAACCGAACGTTGGTGGTCGCCATATTTTAAACGCTGTCTCAACCAAACTTCAGTCAACCTCGTAACAGGCAAAGAGGAGAGGCCGATGCTCCTGACAAACAGCTACAACACGCCCGCTTGCAGTCTCATCAGTGACGCCCCCTAATTATGAATAACTCTTCATTAAATCAAAACTGATGACTTATAAAAAAAAGTCACTCTCCCTACAGTGTGTGCCAATATGTAACTGACACCTAGTGTTTAAAGTGGGTAGTGAGGTCCAAATTCTAATCATTGTAGAGAGCTGTCTCCCCCCCCCCTCCTCTCTAGAGTGGATGTTCACGCAGGTCACCATGTGGTGGACACTGAAGCTTCAGTGTTTATCCAGCTCTGCATCGGTCTGTAAACCTTTCTGCGTTCTAACCTCTCTCCATTTTTCAAAAGCATCTCCAATATTGATCCTAGTTTGAGCACGTTTCTGCTCGTGGAGCTTATTAGAAACATGCAGAGGCTTTTTAGGTCGGGTACAATCACTTCTATCTGAACCAGTTCTCTTGCCCGCTTCCATCGCTGCAACACCTGTTGGTTTGACCTGGTAACTGCTCTCATATCTGGCAAACCGAGGGGTGATGTCTGGACTGATGGGAGGTCATGCACATTATACCTGAATCTCCACTCCATAACCGGGATACACGGTGATGCTGTAGGTGCACTCCAGCGGGGAAAAAGAGGATGTTGATGCAGGATCTGGTGACTCGACAACATCTTCCATGGACGACAAAGTTGCATTGCATTGCACTGCGTACAGAAACAAAAAGAAGAGGAAACTGTTTAATGTGTATCTGAGAAATATAACAACCTTTTTTTCCAAACACAAGACAGCGCTATGATTTTTACAAAAGCAGGATGACTCACATCCTCAGAGTTTGAGTATTTTCTGAGCGATGACAGATCAAAAACCAGCTCTTCAACTTCTGCTTCTCATTAACACTTTGATAATGGAAGTGAGACAAACTTCAACAATATCTCATAGAAATATTGATATTCTCCTTTGTTGTATATCATTATTTATTTTAGCTGATTCATGTTAAGTTGTATTAAAGGTTAACACCGGATGTTACCTCAAAGACCGCTGCATAAGGAAGCGTGAGCTGCTACAGAAAGCTGCCGTACTGTTGCTGTATGTGCTGCTGTGATAAAAACGTCATGTAAATTATACTCGGATACATTAGCTCGTCGGTAAACATATTCTCTTGCTCAGGTCGGTTTCGCGGGGGGGGGGAGTAGTAGAGAGAATCACTCCTTTGATTCCCCGTCGGCCTCAACGTCACGTTTTGTTATTGTTTTGATGGAGAGCCCCCTGGTGGCGGAATTTACATACTGTGCCTTTAAGTCATTGACTGTAAATATGAATGTTTGAAGCATGAGTGACGTCAGCCATCTGTTAGATGGAGCTGGAGCTGAGGCAGGTTTTAAGTCTCTTGACGAAACGTTACATCACGCCCACCTGTCAATCAGATCAGCTACACACTTAACTATGGATAACACGTATCGTTCATAAAATCAAAACAGAGCCGAGTAAAAAAAGTTCACCCCAAGTACAGTGTGTGTCAGTGATGACAATAACTAATCAGACCTATTTCGTTTTTTGTACCAGACTGTAAACATGTCATGTGTATGTGACTTCCGATGTTCCTGGTACCAGATTCATTTTTCAAGACCCGAGGTAGCTGCTTGGTTTAAGTCAAATTTTGCAACAATTGATGGCACAAAAATGCCACAACAAAATCTTTTGCCTTCATAACATTTTTATCAAGAAACAATTTTTGGATGAGGATTTGTGGGAGTGAATGCTGCTGATGTAAAGACGAGGGAGACATCTCAATATCTTCTCTTGAACTGTGTGAACTGTGCGTGCCCTGCTCTTGAAGATTCCTCCTACACTCCTCATGATCTACCCTGAGTATACCGGGAATGCCTTTTTATAAAGAACTCCTTTTTGTAGGCAAAGTGAAGATATTCCCCGAGCTGAGGTAGCACAATCTCTGCTTCTGGTTACTCTGTTGAAGGTTTTGTATTTGAGGCGTGTGTTCTTGAGCTGAAATTAAATAATTACTCAGAAGCTTCCCTGAAATTAGAGGGTTCAGACAGGCCACACATACTCCTGTTAAAGCTGTCAGATGCAGAGCAGTGCCGTAGTGATTTAGGGAGCTGAAAGGAAGACCTTGATCCCACAAGCAATTGGGTCTCTCTGACGCTGAAATGAATTACAGCCACACAGGTCAGACTCTGCCCGGTCACCATGGTGGCTGTAATCAAATTAAATCTGTAATTCTGTCATGCATGCAAATGCAATGACTGGTTGAGCAATGCTTGACAGCAGACACACAGTAGCAGTCGTTTGTACATATGCACCTCACAGCGGGATACTGTTGGACAGAAGCAGGGGATCCCAGGAGGCAATAATTGACGTAATAATATTGACGAGGAAGGGGCGGGACAAATATTAGCCTTTGTATGAATATAGTGTGCAATTTGACACGTTCACAACATCAACAAAAGAGCGTAGAAGAAAATTCCATTGGACGCAAAACTTAACAAAGCCGTTTCATTAAGTTCATAGAGATTGCCCCGGCCAGATGCGCTGGTCGTAGGATATGAATGTCACGATCCCCTCCCACTCGCTCGCAGACATACCTTAACATTTGCTGCTGAGTTCTACCATCAGCTTACTGTGACTTCACGCAGAAAATGTACTTGGGTTCTGGGTAAAGCCAGAGTGAAAGATTTGGGGCGGCTGTAGCTCAGTTGGTAGAGTTGGTCAGGTGTTCGCTCCCCAGCTCCTGCAGCCACATGTCCGCTGTGTCCTTGGGCAAGACACTTAACCCTTAACACTTGGTCTCTTTACATAGCAGCCTCTACCATCAGTGAGTGATTGTGTAGGTTTGACCTGCGGTGTAAAAGCGCTTTGAGTAGTCAGAAGACTAGAAAAGAAATATACAAGCTCAAGTCCATTTATCATTTGGCTGTTTGGCTTCACACACGCAGCTCAGTCCAAACATTTCAGGGAGTTTTCAGGGAGTTTTGTGCATATTTGTAAAACAATAGAAGACTTTTTTTGGGTGTGATTTTGAACTGTAGTTTTTGCACACTTGCACATAATAGAAAAAGATTATTGAAAGCTGCAAATCGAAGAATTTCTTGACTACAAAATATTGCATTGCTGGAAGGCAGTGACACACAGCCTTCTGTTGAAAACAACTATCGAAATAACAAAATGACACAGGAGACATGGCTTCAATCCCAGAAAATCTCATGAAAGTTGTAACAAATGGAAATCTCTCCTCTGTTGTTTGCACCGATGCTTCAATGGGAACATAAAGTTGCCAGTTCTCTGTACATCAGAAACTGCACACATTTGTGTGATGGTGAGGGGTTTACTGGACGACAATTAATGCCCATTATATTCTGAATGTCTCATCTCCAGACGCATGCTTTTGTGTAGATAAACAGAGAAAGAATGTCTGAACGTTTGGGCGAGTTTGAAGTGACTTGATTGGAGCACACTCGCCTTCGCCTGAACCAGCATGTTGTCTCTGGTAGTGTTTTTTTCATATGTTGAACTTGAATGAACTAAGAATAAAAACAACTGTTTTTGGCCAAGACACAAATGTTCAAGATTCAATTTAAAGAAGGAGAAGCTGCTGCATCCTGGTGCACTGCCGTCTAACTAAGATCTTGTGGATGTTACAGACAAGAGTAAGAGTGATGTTAAGCCAGAGATTACAACAGGCATGTGTGCAAAGCTTCTTCTTCTGCTGCCAGGACAAGGCCTCCTGGGCTTCTAACACAGTGACACGGAAAGGGGGGGTCCATAGCAGAAGGCTCCCACCAACATGAGAGTCTTCATATTTAGGACATTTACAAGCGGACCAAAATGTGTGATTTACGAAGGAAATGCTCCCCGACTGGTCGGACTTTCTTGCAGGAAAACTCCCTGAAGTAAACAAAGACTAGTCGACTCCTGATTGGCTGTGGCTGCTTCAAAGACACTTTACAATTTGTAAATGGACAGATGACTACACGGATTGATGTCGGCTCTGGTCATCGGTTTTTATATTGTTCACATTTATCACTGTAGGCAATTTATACAGTTTGTAAACGAGGCGCAACTGAGGCTCCAAAATGATCTGTTGATGTGCTAGATTTGCTGAAGGTGCTTATCAAGACGGTTCAGGAGAAGGTGCATGTTAATCCTCCTGAACCGGCTCATCCATCCAAACTGTTTCTGAAGCTCGGTCAGGACTGCCTGTGGTCTTTAACACATGTTCAGTAATGATGAACAGAGAGGCCCCACAGTGGTTGCTTCCTGCAGAGGTCTGTTCACGTTCTTACTACAAACGAACCGCCCCAGAGTCTAAAAGAAGTGGACTGAGACCCACCTTTTCGAGCGGTCTCGGTACGGTTGTTTGATCCTCACCAGAGTTTGATTGACAGCTTACACACCAGCGCAAACAAACTGCACCAACATGCCAAACAGACTGAAGTTTGTTTCAACCAAACCAAACGGAATAGATGTGAAGACACCACCTTTCTAGCAGAGTGTAAAATGCCTGCATCATTTACAGGTGTGCATCTTATGTAGGCCTATAGCATTATGTTAGCATTAAGTTAGCATTCCATAGTGTTAAAACAGCGGGAAACAGCTAGCCTTGGTTCAGTCCAAATGTTAAAATCTGCCCATCAACACCCTGAAGCTCACTACAGACCTGAATAGATGTTTTATATTTAAAAGTCTGAGTGAAAGACTTGGGTTTTGAATAATATGCTAACTCAGGAGTGATGAGATTGACTATTTCCTGGACAGTTTTTATAACTTCCTGGAGCCTCTCCTTGTTGCCTGGCAACAGCTCTAGGCAGATTATGTTGAACAGACAACCTCTGGTAAAAAGATATTTGTTGTGTGTACAACTTGACAATCTCTGATTAAACAAAGCAAAATACCAAACAGTCTTTAGTGATACTGGTGAACAGATTTTATTTTCTTCTGACAGAGCGAGGCTAGTTGCTGTTTCTCTGGTCTTTTTGTTAAGCTAAGCTAAGCTAAGCTAAGCTAAGCTAAACCAGCTGCTGGCTGTAGCTGCATATTTACCAAACAGACTAGAAACATTGTTTGTTTTAACCATCACACACTCGGCAAGAAAGCAAATACTGTGTTTCCTTTACTTTATAGTTTTTTTGGCATGTATGATGAACACTGCTCAGATATTTCTCTGATAGTTGTAGCTTTCACAGCAGGTTCAAATCATATTTCTACAAAAAACAAACAGACATCGGAATATGCAAATCCTCCTGATTCATCATCTTGCCCTGACGTTTCCCACTCACATCTGGTGTAAATCAGCTGATCCACCTCCTTCCTGCTCATCACATTTCTTTTAATTTAATGAGCAGAATGAGTGACGGCTCTCGTCCACCTGCAGTGAGAGCAGCAACCAGGCTGACATGTTGGATCATGTAAACGTCCTTCTGTCATTGGTACGGGACGGGATTCTGTCCTTCAGTGCTCCTTATTAGTATTCTGGTCATGATGGCCCTGTTGACTGACTGATTTGTCGAATGAATTCATCTCCCTTTAGTGGAAGAGTGGGCAATATTTTACGCATAATTACAGCAGAAATGCAGTATATCCTGTGTAAATATCTCTCTGAGTCATGACTGTCTACAATGAGGGAGAAGCTTGAGTACCGCTGGCTGTGTTGTTGTCAGAGCCGTGTTTACATGGACTCCTCCCCTTGTGTATAAAAGCTGTTTTAGTCAAGGACTAGAGAGAAGAAGAAGAACATACTCACTGATTATTTGGATGCCACGTAAGAGTTTTTAGATCACGGTCATTCTGTGTAAATTTATATGCAATGTGAAGCTACAAGCTAACTAAAGAGCGCTGACATTAGCATGCTAACACAACAATGCAGGACACAGGTGATTGCAGCTCGAGCAAAGAACATATTTGTCTACCGCTTAATGGTGTTTAATCATGGTGCGTTCTAAGTGATAACTCCTTTGTGAAAACACGAGTGGAGGGGGGGTGGAGGTGTGTCGCTGGAGGAGAGCGAAGGCTTCAGAATAGCTGAGGTGTCGCCAAACTGCAGTTTGTTTTGGTTTCATGCTGCTGCTAAAGGGCGACATCTACGGGATCAAAAAGTCCTTTAATATCAGAATAACAACAGTGTTGATATTAGTGTTTCTGGTTGCACCTGGCTGCTCTCAGTTCACTTAATAAGTTATTTGATAACAGCTAAAAGACTGAAAGTGTTTTGATACTTCATTGTTCAGACACCTACAGTAAAAACCTCAATGTAGCACAGGCTTTCATTTACTGTAGTCTATGAAATTATCCGGCCTTTATTTGGGACGGGCATCAATTCGAGACCGGCCTTTCATTCAACGAGCATGTGCACAAAAAAGATGGGGAAGACGATAGAAGTGTAAATCGACAGCAGAAAGACTGTTAAACTGTGTACAAAATAAGCCCATCGATACATAGATTAAATTACAAATCACTAATTTGATGTCGCTTTGTAAGACAGAACATCTCTGCCAACCTGCTGCACTGTGGTGGAGAGAGAGAGAGAGAGAGAGAGAGAGAGAGAGAGAGAGAGAGACAGACTGCTAATATAATCATTTATGAATGCTGTGCTGGTCTACAGAGCGGTATGAACACATCAGAATGTCTTTAGCTGTTAAAAGCATTTGTTTTAGGGTTACATTTTCACATGAGGGACGTAAAAAAAAGGTTTTCTTTTTCATAACGTCAACATTTATTTCCATCTGTAAAGCCAGCACGAGCAGCAGAATCGTCCCCGTCCCTCCTGTCCCTCACTGAGGTTTGCATTTCTTTAGTCTTTATCCGGATCATCATGCAGGACACTCTGAGAGGCAGAGCTCACACACACATGTGAATCTCCAGCTGAGCGTTAACCTTCTTCCTCACACCAGACAACATACTGGCATTGTTCTGTCTTTCTTGGACACGTGTTGATGTTCATCTGTGAGCCTCTAATCGAGACCTGCCTTTATTTGTCAAACGTGCAGCAACACTAGACTAGTAAAAAAGGACTGGGCCTTTAATTAGGATGGGCTTTTATTTGAAGTGTCCGTGAAGGCAAAGGACACACAATGCAGGAAATCATCTGGAGTGGAAACCCCTCTTGTCTTTTTCACATCACTGGATTAAGCATCCTAAACTTTTAGTAAACCTACAGTATGTAGAATTGTATTAAAGTTTACATTCAAATATAGAAATTAATAAAGAATGGCCTAAACCTACAGTATGTTATATATTTTTTTGTTGAGTACTTTTATTCCCTCAAATATTTCCAACAGTTATCAAAGCCAGAGAAATCCTTCATTTTATAGTTGTATAGCAGAGTAGCAGAGAGAATCAGTCCTGTGATTCCCTGCCAGCCTCATCTTTTGTTATTGTATTGATTGAGAGCCCCCTGGCAGCGGACTCTACGTACTGTGCCTTTAAGTGACAAGTGCCTTTGTATCTCCCTATACATGTTTTCCCCTCGCATTAGGGTTTGGTTTTAAAGTGTAATATTTTTATGTCGATTGTTAAAATCACTTATTTACGTCACAGAAAGAGCTGATGTGGAAAAAGTTAAAAGGTTCATGGTTCAGTCTGCAGCTTAGGAGCAGGAGAAAGATCCTTAATTCTCCAGATGTTATGGACAAGGATGATTTTTCTGTTTATCACATTCACTGCCCGGTGCTGGGTAACCCATGTGTGCATCTCGTTTCAGTCGCATCTTTTCCAAACGTCATTCAAGAGAAATGTGGCTATGATCATCTCACAGCAGTTCAGACTGCTCAAACAACCTGCTGCCTGTCTTTGGGTTATGAAGAAGACACACTGAAGAAGTAATGGTGTCACTGACTACTTTACAAAGGAGTGACTCAATCACCTTCATCACCATTCAGTTTTAACACCAACTGCATTATCTTCTCTCTTTATCCTGAAATATGCAAATAGAGAAAGCTCATGTTTTTCTTGTTATAAGGACACAAGTGTCTCTACAAGGGGATTGTCACTTCACATTGTAAGCAGGTTATAAGTGAATGGCTGCATTAATACAGCAGGTGGATAGGTTGACTCTCTTAACAAACACATAAAGTACATCGATAGTACTGGAGTATTGACGTTTTTGACCCCCGACAGCTCACACTGTACGGTAGCCTGTTGATGTTTTGTCATGAATATTTTATGACAACATGTTTCACATTACCTTGTCACTCAAGATCTCCATGTTACTCTTTTTTTCAAAGTGAGGCAGGGAACAGAAATTAGTGAAGCTGCTTCTGCATCCAAAATATTTCAGTAGGAAAAAAATGCAGCAGCCAAAGCTGTTAAATCTGAGCAGCACGAAAGCTACATGTGAGATTCTGTTGATCTGTTGAATACCAGAACTTTGAACTTTGATACAATCTTGTAAAAATCTAACGATATCAATATCTGTTTTGATACCACAGCAACAAAAATTGAAGTTCTAGGCACCCAATATTGGGTAATTTATTGTCAAAAAATGTAAAAAATTGGGGACAAACTCCTGCTCACTGTCTGAATTGCACAAATACTTCTGCAATGTTTCAGTACAGAAATTATGTCAGTGTATTTGTGCAAATTAGACAGTGAGCAGGAGTTTGTCTGCAATTTTTTAGATTATTTCCTCTCCAACGCACCTTTCTTATGCAATAGATATAGCTTTTTAAGCTTTGGTACTTTTCCATGCTATAGATTATTAAAATAACCGAGATTGAATTGATTTAAAATACAAGATTTTGAAAAGTATCACACAAGCGAGATTCATAGAAGGCTGAGTGGTGACATGCAGGTACCTGGCATGTGCATGGTGGTGATGGTGGTGGTGGTGATCAGGGTGGTGGTTGTCTCCTCCTCTACGGGCAGCGAGGACATGGTATTCCTGGGTCCTGTCTGGCCCGCAGCAGAAGAGGAGCTCAAAGCTGTGGTGAGCAGCCCTGGTGATATGACTGTCGCTGTGGACTCGGTCTGCCCAAGCCCAGGCACCGCCTGCGTCGGATTGGTGGTGGTACCTGCAAATTCAGAGGGTTGAATTCAATGTATAGCATCTCCAAGGGGCTGTATTGTCTTGTAACTGCATTACGTAATCCATAAAAGCCGGTGTTAGTGTTGTACCTGTGCCTGCTGAAGCCTCTCCTAAGAACTCCTTACTCTGCAGGGCGGCGTGGATCAGGTCACCCAGAGGGTACGAGTCAGGGGTTGATGTTGGTGGTGAATCAGGCTCAGGAGTCATGAAGCTCATACCTGAAAGAGCCATGATGACGTATTATTGGTTTTGTAATTTTAAAATGCAAATAAAAGGAAAACCCCGTTAGCAGAACATAGACAGAAAACTGATTGACTTTATGTTTGCTCTTGTAGATTTGAGATTTGAAACATTCAGTGTGAGTTCATGACTGTGTTGGAACATTAAATGTGCATGCATTAGAGACAACACACATGCACAAACAAACACACATGCATGCATTTACCTGAAACAAGGGGCATCAAGGTGACCAGCAGCATCACAGAGAGGCGTGTGAACCTCATGGCTTTGGATGAAACTGAATGACCTGAGAAGGTTAAAGCCAGCAGATTGATTTGCAATTTATTATGTAACAGTATACACAGAGCCATCACTGTATCTTGTGCTGTAATGCATATTAGTATCTCTTTATTTCACTGAAGCAGAAACAGATATAATGCGTGTTGGCTGGTGTGGAAACGCAGAGGGAATGATTAGTCAGATCATTAAAAATTCTCTCGCACTTCAGCTCCTGAGCATCTGTTTACATCACACAGGCCTCAGTGACTCGGATTAGAGGATCATTGCGATGTGATCATGTAAAAGCTCAGCTCCATCAATCTGTAGAACATGCATTCAATAGATATCTAGACAAAATGTTGATGACATCTTATAACGTGTCTTTTTTTAAAACAGGTATCGGAATGGCGAGCAGGTAGACGGCGCACACGGTATAAGGTTAAATATTCAGGCTCTCCCCCCTGCATCCTCTCCCCCAAATCTGCAACAACATGCCCGAAAATGCGCTATTCCAAAATTCAATAAACGAACCGCAGGTAGGCTCTGATCCTGATTTTGATGTCAACCTGTTAATGGTAATGTGTCAAAAAGACCCTCCACGCTCAGTCGAGGCGTTTCCTCGGCGAAATTGTCATCCTGGTGTGTGACAAAATGATGGGGCTAAACGAGGCAGCATCACTCGCACCTCCCCCGGCCCTCTTTGTGCGGAGGATGATTTTTGGCATCAGTCATTACAACTGTGACACCGACAACCATTTCAGCAACGTCTAAAGGTGTCTGCCGCTTACCTTTTTCCTGCAGACTGCGTCCTACGCTCCGTTGCTTAGACTGTATCCTGTTGCTTTAGGCCCCGGGAACACGGTGGGGTTTGTACTGGTGAGATGCCCCTAGCTGGTTACCGTGTGGTTGACGCATTCGGCTATGATGTGAGGGCATTTGTGTTGAAGCTCCAGGTGCGCTCTAGCGGCCGTTTACGAGAACTGCAGCGACGCGCGGGAGATATCCACATTCTGTCTGTGGGCGCTGGAGGAGCTGTCCACCAACACGGTGCTGAAGTGTGTCCGAGCAACCCGCACGGTTGATCAAGGTAAACAGACAGTGCTATGTGCGTTTACGTGTTTAAAAGCCTGCATGTACAAAAGTAAAGCATGGCGAAGACCATTTATTGCCACGTTTTCCTTTGGTGGGTGGGTGTTTACGATTACACGGAATGCGGACATTAAACATGAGCATGCTGAGCTGTGGAGGCTGCTGCAGAGCGGAAACACAATGAATGCTGAAGCAACTGCAAACCAAACAAACCAAATCTACAGTTCATGGGACACGTTCATGATGTTAAACCGTACTGTCACTCAAACCGATTGCAGTATTATCAGGTATAGCATGTAACTGATGGTGACAACGTAGAGAATACGCCTATAAGGATAGAGCCCTCCCACTTAAACGCATCTGCACACGCGCACATGCACGTACAGTACGTACACAGACGTGCACGCATGATTTATGCCTTTAGTAACAGTAAAAGTCAGTCAGTCAGTCAGTCAGTCAGTGTGTCTCCCTGCACACACACACCAGGGGCGTGCTCAGACTGTTTTGACTGGGGGGGGGGGGGGGCTAACTGAGGCAGAGACTTAAACACACACACAAACAGAGAAATTCTTCTTGATCAAACCGAGTGTAAATCCATTTTCCAGACAAAGTGCCTACAGGTCAGAACTCAACCTGCTCTGTTATCTTCTACTCCTTTATTGGTGGTCATAAATTCAACGTTGAGGTAGAATAAGATGGAAACCAGATGCAACTTTTGATCCAGCTTGGATCTGGACATATGGGTTGAATGATTGTCTCCATGATAAGAGTGGGTCCTGAGAGGTTTTAGTTTCATTTGATGTACTGAGCTGCATGGTGGCAGAAAGAACTGTCTGAAATCTATCAACAGTAAATCGCATATAGAAAAAGTGTGCGATTCCAATTCAAAGAAAAACTAATTCTCAGCAACAACAGCTGTAACTGAAAACATGGGTGTAGTAGAGGGGGGGACCAACTATTCAGGGCCCCAGTGGAGGATGGGCCCTTTATTTACGCCATAATTAAGCACCGTTAAGTTCAAGCGACGGACAAAACTGTCCTTGGCTCGAGCTTCAATTGCCTGTGGCCTGCATTGTTGTGTTAGCATGCTAATTTTAGCGCTCTTTAGTTAGCTCGTAGCTTCATAGTGCACATACATTTACACAGAATGACTGTGATCTAAAAATGCTTATGTGACATTCAAATAATCAGTGAGTATGTTCCTCTTCTTCTCTCTATTCCTTGACTAAAACAGCTTTTATACACAAGGGGAGGAGCCGGCCGTCCCGTCCATGTAAACACGGCTCTGACAACAACACAGCCAGCGGGACTCGAGCTTCTCACTCATTGTAGACAGTCATGACTCAGAGACACATTTACACAGGAGAGACTTTTTCACATTCTTACATTAAAAACAATTCAAATGTCAAAAAGATGCACATGAAACAAAGTTAAATTCATTGTTTGATTTAAACTGGAATAGTTTTCTAGGGTGTAACAAAGTTTTGATCATTTAAAGTAAGAAACCAGAATCTTAAACTTCAATACTAATAAAAATCAAACAGTTCAATACGTGTGAAGATACTAAGGCAACGAAAATAGAAGTGCCAGACGTCCAATATTGGGTAATTTCTTGCTTTAATTTCGGGGCATATCTTGTTTCTCTTGCTGTTTGAACTGACCTGCACCTACGCGCTGTGCGTCTAACCAGCCCTCTTCATTCCTCTTCTTCTATTGATCATTAAAGTAGAAAAGATTGTATCTTTTTAAAACAACCTTATTTTAAAGCCTTTAATGGGTCATCAGAGTAATGGAGGTGTGGTTACAGCAATATCACAGGGTTGGCTGAGGCTGTGGTGGAGGCGCCCAGTGTGTTTCTTTATGGGGCCCAGAAATCCTAGAGACAGGGAAAAATTACACTACACAGCTCCTTATGTTTGACTTTGTTAATGACACACGAATAGCATTAAGACTGAAGGAGGAAGATCACTCAAAAAGGAAGTAAGCAACAAATATGGACCTTTCATACGTGGATGAATTACGTTGTAGACCTTCATGCAAAGGGAAACTTGTACACAGTCGATGAAGTAATGGGAGGCATGGCTGCAGAGTGTAGATGTGAAAACGTCACATTAGAATATTGCATGCGGGGAAATCGTCAGCTAGATCCACAGCTAGTTTGCCCAAAGAACAAGGGGTCCAAGATCAGGACTTACATAACAGCATGAAGTCAGCAGCAACTAAACCAATGAGTCAGTGGATCCGTGATGGGCCGGTAACCTCTCATTAATGTTTCACTTGTGCATGCTGGGATTGGCCTCAGCTCCCTGTGACCCTGGAAGAGATTAAAGTGAAGAAAATAAATGAGTTGGCTGTTTGAAAGCAGCATCATGGCACTAAGGCTGTGCTTATCAGCAAAAAAAGAGAGCCTCTCTATCCTTTACTGTGATGTATAAGGCTTCGACAAAGCAAAACATTGTCCAAGAACAATAAAGACACATTTTGTATTTTATTGAAACCCTAATGGGCCCAGATTATTTCACAATACTAACCTCAGTCTCTCACTCGTTCTGTTTCAGTATTTTAAAGGATGCACTGGTCAATGAACACACTGCCCTTGCCTCCGTATGTCGAGCTGGGGGTGCACTCACTGAGCGGCCTTCTCTGGACTCTGCTCCTGCTTTTCCTTTGGCACTGTTACCGGATTGGCTCAGACCTGCCGATCCCAGGCCACGCACATGCTGGAAAGCTCAAGTCAGGCTGCAGGCGGTCCATGATGTCCCGTCGGGGTAGCTGTGCTGGGACAAAGTGTAGTGCACGATCCAAGCTGTCAAGGAGTGATCAAATTACTCCTTTTATTTCCATGGAAACAGAAGAGGACGAGGAGCAGGGGCATGGCTATCTCACTCCAGTGCTGAGTCATGCTTTGTTCCCTGCTCAGGCCTCTGCAGAGGCCAAGAAACTGTACGCAGCTCTGCAGGAGTACGCCAAGCGCTACAGTTGGGTGGGCATGGGTCGCATTCATAAAGGCCTCCGTGAGCAGGTATGCTCACTAAAACCTTGATCTGGTTTGTGTTTTTGGCAGGAGTGTATGAGCTGTTTACTTTAACTGTTAGCTAGTTAACTAAGTTTTTATTGATTCATTGGATGGTAGAATTTAAAGAGAACTAAACTACCTGCTCATGTGAAACACACCTTACTTGATGAAGATATCAAATCAATTCAGAATTCATCATTGATTTGTCATTTTTCCTACTTCAGATCAGACTGAACGATCACTCAACCATACAGAAGCCTCATCTGTTCTTCCTCCCCGATGTCCCAAGTGTTCCGTTCTTCCCCCGTGATGCTCACCGACATGACATCGAGGTCTTAGAAGCCAACTACTACGCGATCTTGGCTGAATTTAAGGCGGTTTATCAGCGCGGCGTTGAATCAAAACAAGGCTGGACCTGTCTGGGACCAAAGGTACGCAAAGGGAATTCTGTCAGGCAAACTGAAGGGGGTAGCGCAAGAAACACTTGTGCCTGAACTAAATTAGAGCAACACTATATAACCTTTCCCCCTTTAAGTTTCAAAGATGATCCAAAAGTACGATAACTGGGAACAGGGAGAACGGCGTCTATCCTATTTCCACAAATCTCCTGGTCGCCTGCTTTCAGCTCTGTGTAACCTCGGCAGCAGATCTGATTCTCTCGTGAGGAGTGCATACAGCTTCATGGCACTAGTTCACACACCAGCCTTCAGATTAAAAGATGCCTCTTGTGCAGTTTCCTCTTCACATGCAAACAGAAATATTGATTTGTCTCACGAACATGCTGGACATTTTAGTAATGAATCTAAACGATATTAATATACCCTCTCTACCCTCGCAAGCACTGTAATTGTTTGTGTAACAGTTGCGACAAACCAAAGTCATCATTGCTGCACTGCTGCATTTTTCAAGTTACAGATGATCTTAATGATGCAATGGCTGATTGTTGCGGGAGTTGTGAGAGCATCTCTGACGAGACGTACCACAAGTATGATCCCTGCACGATCCAGTCTGTAGCGATTAATTACCTCGCTTTAATTCATTGTTTGTTTTTTAATTCATTGCTTCTCTTATATCCCCGTCTTTCCATCATTTTCTCCTCAGCTTGAGAAACTCTTAAGTCCTCACTACTGCTGACAGTTTTTCACCTCAGGGGATCTCTTAAGGGCTAAGATGCTTTGTGAATAATGTTTTATATTTAGCAGGACCTAGACTTCTTAGAATCACAAGGAGCAGCTCTTTGTACTAGAAAGCTTTATGAATACGACCCCTGATGCATCTATCTCACCTGGGTCAGATATTAACTGCAGGTTCTTTTTCTCTTTCAGGGTCAGGCAGTGTTTTCTCTGTACAGTGCCGGTGTCTGCGTGGCAGGAAACTGTCGCTCCTGTCCCTGCACGTACCGCACACTTCTCTCTCTTCGCACATTCATAAGCAGCAACTCTTTGGGGTCTGCTGGATTCTGGCTGCTGGGGCCCGGAGCGACGCTGGGGAGCTCGTACGGACCCACCAACACACGCCTGAGATGTCATCTTGGTGAGTAAAAAGATGACATTAACATACCTTGAAAGAAAGACTTGTCAATGCCTAAAACACATTTGGCATGCTTTTGTTTATCACATAATATACTGGTTTAAGTTTCAATGCTCTCTGCTGAAGACACATGGATCTACCATATTAAGACAACTGAATCTATGTACACTTGGTTGTATTACAGCATATATTACATAATGATATTATACTTTAATAAATCAAAAAGGGGAAAACAGTAATTACTGTTAGTGCCTCATGTTTGAGGCTCGATTGCCCTTTAGCCCACTTGTGCGGCGCTCCATCTCCATCTTTAATCCTCTGTTTTCAAACACACACAGGGATGAAGTCCATGCTCTTCTTAGATGAGTATTTTTGTGCCAAACTGTACAAACACACATCTCGTTTGTAGGGCTGCAGACTCCGCCCTCGTGTGAGCTGGTGGTGGGAGGAGAGCCTCAGTGCTGGTCGGAGGGACACTGCCTCCTGGTCGATGACTCCTTCCTTCACACCGTCTCCCACAAGGGTTGGTGAATCATGACATTTTATCTTATCATACTCGTTTCGTTGTCATGTGTGACCATTTATCACATTTTTAGTGGGTGGGCAATTTACTGGATATTTTCCCTTTTGGATTTTCATTTAAAAACAATGTGGCTGTGACTCAGTAGTAGAGTCGTCGTCTCTCAACCGAAAGGTCGGGGGTTCGATCCCCAGCTCCTGCAGCAACATGTCCGATGTTTCCTTGGGCAGGACACTTAACCATGAATTGCTCCCGTTGCTTCAACACATGCGCTTTGAGTAGTCAGAAGACTAGAAAAGCGCAATACAAGCTCAAGTCCATTTACCATTTACAAAATAAAAATATAATATTGTGTGCATCATTTCTGGGTGCAAAGCAAGCTGTAGAAAGTTTTGGACTCGTTACCAAGATGCTATATTTACTTCTAAATGTCATCGTTTTGAATATTTTCTTCTAGAGAATTGTTCCACACAGTATGATCTAAATTCTTGACATATTTTTAATTAATCTAATTAATTGCACCGTTTTTTTCCTCAGGGCCGTCAGATGTTGGACCTCGAGTCATTTTAAGCGTAGATCTGTGGCATCCAAACGTGGCTGCAGCAGAGAGACAAGCTCTGGACTTCATGTTCAGCCCTGACTGCTGAAGTTGCTCCCGAACATCTCAAACACAACACGTAGGGATGCCTTACTCTCCCCCTGCTTGCTGTGGGTCATGCATCTCATTCCAGTCGATGAATCACTGTGTGAATCTGACCTTAGAATTACAAAGAGCCATTAGCCCCGCCATCTAGGTGTGGCTGGATTCATGGCCTGCACCAGGAAGTGCCACATAAAAGCATTAGTAAAGATGTCGTAGACTATACTAATTTGGCTTGAAACAACAAACTGACATCATTTGAAAGCACACCAATATCAAGAGGAGCAGATCTGGTGTTGTAAATCTTCTCTTCACATCATATACTCTGCTAGTGAATGCTCTCTGCATGTTGAACCTCCTCGTCCTGATTACTGGACTTGCATGTGCTCTTAAGCCTTCAGGAAGTCTCAGCGGGTTGTTTTATTTTGAAAGGTATAGATTACCTATAGCTTAACCAAGAAAACTGTGAAAAAAATAAAAATCATATTTATGAAGATTTTATTGATTTATTTTTGTTTCCAAAATGGATGACAAACTTGTATAAACCTTTGCACACTGTGGTGATTAATTCTCTTTGTATTCGTATCCTCTGTGTACTGTATAACTTTACGTTTGTATCTATAAATAAACATAAATGAACATATTTCTCTTTATTTGTATTAGCAGTGGTTTTCCAGCATGTTCTATATTTAATGCAAGTGGCAACCTCTGTTGATGAACATGTTTACAGCCTGCTACAAGAAACAATGTTTGTCTGAATAGTTTATGTCTTTATCCGACCACACTGTACCAAGATGACATTTTTTACAATTTAGACGTTCTGATTTTATGAATGGTCTTTTCTAGTCTTCTGACTCCTCAAAGTTCTTTCACACCGCAGGTCACACCTACTCATTCACACACTGATGGTAGAGGCTGCTGTGTAAAGAGACCATCAGAGGTAACTAATCCCATGCACACACATTCATACGTTGCCGACGAAGCAGCAGGAGCAATTTGGGGTTAAGTGTCTTGCCCAAGTACACATTGGACATGTGGCTGCAGGAGCTGGGGATCGAACCCCCGACCTTCCAGTTGGGAGACGACCAACCTAACCAACTGAGCCACAGCCCCATCCGTGAAGGAATGAGTAATGCTTAATTAGGGGCGTGACTGATATGACTGCAAGTGGGCATCTTGTAGCCGTTTGTTGGGAGGCTTAAAGCCCGCCTCAGCTCCACCTCTGTGCCCGTTACTGGGTTGACCTAAAATTCGATTGAGACGGTATTTCCAACATGGCAACTGCCATTGGTGGGCTTCAAATTTGTTTTGGTCTTTTGCGTTTGCTTTTGTATGAACATCGTTTCTGATTTTGCTGCACGTATTTCCTGATGTAAGTCATTTTGGCTGTTGCAGGTTGGATACCCTTGCAGGCCACCGTAGCTCTGGTGGTTAAAGGTTAGAAAAAAGAACGTGATCATGTTATTTATTGAGCTAAATGAATGGCCAGGACCATTGTTTGTGGGCGATAAAAAGTGTGTAGCCTTCAAAACATTTCAAACTAAAAACAGTAAGTCATTGAATAACATGAACTGAACATGGTTTTAAAACTCTTCCTGATTCATTAAGCTCCTGTGGTGATTTTTGGTTACTTGTGTCCGTCAGCTGATGAGAATAACAGCAGTGATTCCGTCTTATCCTCCATCTGTTCATCGGAGGGTCCCATGACAAGGATTACAGAGACTGAACTAATCCAGCCCAGAGAGACAGATTATTCCTCAGATTGTTAATATGTCGTTGTATGTATGTAGCTGCATGATGTATGATTCGTTCTACGCTTCACGTTTCATCCATGAGCTCTGCTTGTGAATTTTACAATGACCTATGGCTTTGCATCCAATTCCACAAATAATACTACAACACAAATCTCCAGTATTACTGTCGTGGGTGAGCATTAATGGATTAGAGCCTTAGACAGAACCTTAAATTTGATCAACTTTCCTCCACACTATCACAAGGAAGAACACTGCACCTTTATATGCCACTGCAAAAGAATAATAATAATGAAAATAATGCATTAGTCTTTTATAAGTACTCAAAGACGCTTAACAAAGAACAACAACAAAACAAAACAAAACAAAGAAGAAAGAATCTGAGAGAAGGAGGATTTGTTCGTGGTTGTAAGCGATGTTGAAGAGGGGAGTTTTTGGGGATTTCTTGAAGGTGGAGTGAGGAGGGGTCTCTGATGGTTTTTGGGAGTGAGTTCCAGAGGATGGGAGCAGCAATCGAGAAGGCCCTGTCCCCCCAAGACCGATGGTTGGTACTGCAGGGGGGGACAGGAGGTTTGCGTCAGCAGACCTGAGTGTGCCGATAGAGGAGCTCAGACAGGTAGGGGGAGCCAGGTTATGGAGGGCTTTAAAGGTGATGATGACGAGTTTGAAGTGGATACGCTGGGGGAAGGGGAGCCAGTGGAGGTTATGAAGGACGGGGGTGATGATGTGGTCACAGGTGTGGGAGTGTGTGAAGGCGAGTGGCACAGTTCTGGGTATATTGTAGTTTCTTTAGTGTTCTGGAAGATGAATCGCAGATGAGACTGTTGCTGCAGTCCAAGAGAAGTCATTATGTATTTTTATTCCGTGCATCAATAAAATCAGTCTCAGCTTCAGTTCAGGAAGCTATTTTGTTTGTTTGGTTTGAGAGTTGTATATCCTGGAAAGTCTCATTCACGTGTTTCCCCGACACTCTTGACGTTGGGTTAGAGCCTCTCAGATTATTATGAACAGCACATAACAATACCTCATTGTCTCATTCTGCAATCTCCATGTCGGCTCTTTATTATGCAACAGCTTTATCAACAGAGGGATAACATTCACTAAGAGACAGACGTCAAATGAGCAGAGTGGTTAAAATATAAATCTCTGATTGTTATTGTTTGCAATCTAATTTTGAGACGTACCACTCATATTTGATGAGAATTGGATTAACCTACGGCAGCCCTGAGCAGACATGCATCATCACATTTTATTTAACTCAGCGATCTCAATGTATTCATCTTATTATCTCGGGATAACATCTCTGGTTTCCCCATGGATGGCAGTAGCTCAGTCTGTACGGACTTGGGTTTGGAACCGGAGAGTCTGGACCAAATCTGGAAGCTGGCCTGTTAGCTGGAGAGGTGCCAGTTCACTTCCTGAGCACTGCTGAGGAGCCCTTGAGCACGGCACCAGACCCCCCCTACCAGCTCAGGAGTGCTCGCTGTGGGCAGCCCCCTCACTCTGACATCTCTTCATTAATGCATGTCCACAGGATCCTGTTTGTGCATGTGTGTGTGAAGCATGTTCAACATCAGAGTGTAAAATTGAATTTCCCCTCGCGAGATTCATAAAGTATATCTTCTTCTTCTTCTTCATAACGAATACATTTCAGCTGTTTTCTCAAGATCTCGAGAATTGGACTCGTTAGAACAGGGAAACCAGCGTTGTTATCTGTAGATAATGAGATGAATTAGTTGAAATCTTCAGAAAATGGCTGAAATGTAACTGTTATCACATGAAGACCTGCGTTCTTATCCAGAGAAAATGATCTAAATGAGTGGAGATCTCGAGAAACAACTGAAACTCCCTCGTAATCTCAGGAAAACGGATGAAGATGAAATGTGGGGATGTGTGTCCCAACAGGGCCTCCGTATTAATCTGCCTGATCTATATGGTATTTTATTAATCTAAGTACAGTTAAGCTGTATTTCATAAGGCGTGCCTTTTACAGTATGCACAGTCCATCAAAGGACAGACAAATTCACCCAATGATTGTAAAAACAGATCAGATTTAGATTGGAGACAATCCCATCAAAGGAATTTAAATGAAAATGCATTTTCCAATACACTCAAGTTAATTCAGTGCATGCTGTCTGGTCGAAGCGCACACTGCATGCTTGAACAAAGTGTTAATTCGTTTTGGTTGGACATGTTGTGCTTCACATAATCATCCGAGATCATCCTCTTTGGGAGTCATGATATTAATGCTAAACTGGAGAGCCGTCCTGTCTGCTGCTCATGAACAGATTGTTGAATAGACGGGCAGATGAATGAATGACCCAGCCTGCGGTTTTTAGAAGCTGCTTATATTTTCAGAGCCGTATTATTAAGAATAAAATGTATTCAAGTTCGTTAGCACAGTATCCGTTACAATTTAACTTTGTAATAACTTCTGTGCACTTCCTACAATTCATTTATCAGATGCTTTTATCCAAAGCAATGAACATCAGAGAGGAAGAACAACAAAAGCGATTCATATACATAAAAACTGCACCAGATAGTCATCATTTTCATCTGCAGCTTGTAATCTTCACCTTTTATCATAAACAAAGACATCTACCCACTGATGATGTCGTCAAACAAAAAAACTCCTGTGAGTCCCTAAGAAACAAACAGAAGTAGAGAATCAACAAGCGACTTCATTTGACTTTCACTTCATTATCTAAATTCTACAATGCACTTAGCAGACGCTTTTATCCAAAACGGGGTACATCAGAGAGTAAGAACAACACAAGCGAGGATGTAGAGAGGAAGAAACAACGTCAGGAAGTGCAAACAAACAGCTTTAAGTCTGATCGGACACGCAGGTGCTGACAGGAAGTGATCAGAGGCAGAGCACAGGTGCTGACAGGAAGTGACCAGAGGCAGAGCACAGGTGCTGACAGGAAGTGATCAAAGGCAGAGCACAGGTGCTGACAGGAAGTAATCAGAGGCAGAGCACAGGTGCTGACAGGAAGTGATACAAAGGGACTCTGGTCACCAGTGGTGATTCCAGAGTATGTTTGGGCCCAATGCAAACATTTAATTGGGGGCCCCTCCAACCAGTGTTCATCATTATTTTTCACTCCCATACAGATAATTCCTATTAATTTTCCTTCGGTAACTTTAATTGACAAAGTTTGGTTTTCACAGCTGAGCATGGGACAACTAGCAGGGAACAGCGAGTAAGTGCTCTCAGATGGGGCCCCCTTAGGGAGGTTTTCTACTGTCTTTGCAAAATGTGCACATTTTGAGTCTTGCTGTGATTTAAGGTTTTTCGGTCCTTGGGGGCCCACTACTGGCATGGGGGCCCAAGCAGTTGCCTGCCAAGCCTATTGACAAACAGCGCCTCTGCTGGTCGCCGTCATGTTTTATGTAACATTTATTATAAACTTGTGAGAGTTTATTTTTGTGCATACTGCTTTTTTTTTGCGCCTCACATATTTTTATCAACTTTGACCAAGACGCCTTGTCAACTGTCAATCTGACATTAACCATTGAAAGAAATGTATAGTCTAAAAGAAAAATGACAAGGCTAATTTCAGATATTTATTAGCTCTTCGACTGACAAAGATGTGTACACTCTGAGAGAATAAAGGTAAAGTTACAGACATCGAACCTTATTGAATTTTCTGAACAGAAATACACAAAAACTTGGATCATACAGATGTGGCTGTCCATAGCCAAACCCTCAAAACAGACTTAAAGTTTTAAAAAAACAAAAAACACATTTCCATTTACAGGCCGATGCCACTTAAATAACAGTTAATTAACATACAATTACCACCGGTTATTAAGGTGTCATCAGCATACAGTTCAATACAAAATGCACTCTCTCCTTACTCAGTCACCCGTTTTGATTTGTCGTCCTCATTTCTGCGACATCATTTTCACAAACTCTGTCAAGAGAACAGAGAGGATGCTGATTAGTTCTTGTTTAATAACAACTGAGAAAAAAAAGCTTTGCCAGCTCAACACTTTGTCCTTCGGCACTGACGTTAAGGTGTAAGTAAAGTATCTTCCAGGCAAATCTTTGATAAAATAACAAATGAAATTTTGTGTTGAAAAACAAAAATCAAATAAAATGTGACGATTTTTCAGATATATATTTCATTTTATTTAATTTAAACCTTAAAAGTGGAGGTTTCATTGACTTACCATGATACCAAGATACAAAAACGCACAATTAAAACAAACCAAGAAAAGATGAGTCAAAGTGACAACACATGCACGCTGCCGGGAAGTGGTTGGAGATTGACAATCCTGAGACTTTGTGGAAAATTATTCCAAACCATAAAAGCTAAAAGCAGATTTTCCGAATTCAGACCTAACCTGCAGGACTTGAAGCGACGCCACAGAATAATTTGGTAGGGTTATAACGGTACTTGTCATGACAGCAGAGGCATAGGTGGAGTGCTGTGAGCCATACAAGAGACCTGACTTCTAAACAAAGGGCCCTGTTCACTTCTTTACGTTTTATTTTACACATTTGAGCTGTATCCATCTATTCTCACCTTCAGTAACTCAACTTTTAGACTTCAGTTCTGAATGAGGCTCTTAAAAGACCACATTTGTCTTTTTTGGGAAGGGGGTTGTGTGTTTGTATCTTACCCTCAAAGTCAACGGTCCCGTCTCCGTTGTTATCAGCTTGTCTGACCACTGCGTCGATTTCCTTTGTGCAGGTATTTTCTCCTAATAACTTCTTCATGGCATGTCTCAGCTCATCCGATGTGATGGAACCGTCACCGTCAATATCAAACTGTAGAAACATTACAAGTCTTTAGTGCACGGTGGTTTCATATTTGTTTGAATGATCCACCAGCTTTAACAGTAACAGGTAACATCCACCATGTGGTGCCAAAGACCACCTCACCTCTCTGAACGCCTCTTTTAGCTCCTTCAGCCCAATCATCCCGGCAGTTTCAGCGAGAAGCTTGGGCGTCATAAGTTCCACAAAGTCCTCAAAGTCCACCCGGCCCCCCACTGTGATGAAACAAGTGATACAAAACTGAAACCAGCTCTGACAAGGCGTGACTGCCATGGTTGAATCAATGCAATAAAATGTGTGAGTGTCAGGCAGGCTGCATAAATGTGCATTAAGATGGTTCACAGTCGATAGTGGGATGTAATGTTCAAACAGTCAGCTCTGCATTATAACTTTAAAAACAACAACAGCTGGACCGTACAGTCTGCTCTCGAGATGGAAACATGAAAATAAGTTGCGTCTCCGGGGAATTTTTATGAAACTGCTCAGACTTTAAAATGTTTTGCATTAAACTAAAAAGTTATGAAACCCACAGTACAGCCAGAGAGAGAGAGAGAGAGGTTGTGCAAGAGCGTCACCTGTTCTTATATTCTCTTATCTTTTTCTCTAAGTTATGTTTTTATCCCAATCTTGTGCAATATGGGAAATGTGCAGTACATGTTGTTTTACATTGGCATGTGCACTTCTGTCTACATGTGGAGTTTTGTTTGTTTCTAATCTTTTTATTGAGTCTACTGTGGAGGCAGCTAAGCGTGTGCAGCACTTGGGAGTCAAATTTCCCCAAGGGTTCATTTGTTTATAAAACTGCTGGATATAATACACTGGTTAGAGGACATCACTCACGATTCATGTTGATGTTTTGTCCCAGTTCTATGAGCTCCATTTCAGTCGGCATGTAACCCATCGTCCTCATCAGATTCCCCAAGTCCTTACAAGAGATCAGACCGTCTTTGTCTTTATCGAACTCCACAAAAGCCTCACGTAACTCTAAACGAAACACAGACACGGGAGTTACATCTCTGAAAAACGATAAATATGAGAGTCTATCTGAAAGCATAAAAACAGACGTTACCTTCGATCTCATCAGGTGTGAGGGATCTTTTCTGCAAAACAATAACAACACATTCATAAATGACATATTAGTGCGTTGATATTCAAACATCTGCAGTTTTTATTTTAACCCCTCATAGTAACATGTCTCTTATTTTGCACAAGCTTGAGAACCGTTGTGCTTAACATGATTTCATTTCATCAAAAACTCTTTGAATGAACTGATTTGCACAAACACTTCACATTTCGGTGATGCTCTCTGACTGTGGGGCCGGGTGGCTCCTGAATCAGGAGATTTCCATATTTAATAATGTGAAAGACATCTGGATACAGGAACATTTCTACTGCAGCATACTGTCTGCAGGAGAGACCTAGGACTATGATGTAAACCATCAACAGTTGGCTGTTTCTGATCAGAACACAAGTGTTAAATATTTCTCTACATTTTGGTGATTTCCAGCCGCTGTTTAGATTTCTGTCATTTAAGTATTTTGTGTTAAATCCTTGCATTTAACCTAATTTTTTTTAAATCTCCCAGCATCCTATCTGATGAAAGATAATATACTAGACTCTTTGTTCTTTTCTTTCCACCTTAACCTCTCCCACACAAGTCACCGCTTCAGAGACCACTCCTCTACCAAACGGAGGTGAGCTGCTCCACTGGTGTTCTTTCTGCTATTTGTCCCCACTACAGCGCACCTTGTATCACTCACCAGTACCTGACACACCGTGAGCACGCCAGCCTCCATTATACTAGACAGGGCATTCATTTTCATAACAATCAGCCCCGTTCCATGATAACTGACGTGTGCAGAGTTCAACCTTCTAACAACGCCAAAGTTTGCCCCCCCGCACTTCTACTCAAATCTTTTTTGTCCCAGTAACCTAAAGTAACAAGAGTGACATTATTTTAAAAAGTACAATGCATATACTTCAGTTACAGAAACACAAATACTAAAGAAAATATTCTGCGACTTACTTTTCTGCTTGGTCCTCCTCTCAGAAAGATGCAGGCTTGTTTTACATTCATGCTGAAAGTCTTCGTCGAGCTCCTGGGCGATTTGTGTTTGTGAATTTCTTTGCTTGAAAAATGAAAGCGCGCTGATTTAGATGTTGCCGTATCAATCGGACTCTTTATTTCTGTGCGAGCTTGTGTTTGAGTAAACCCTGATCAGTGGGGATCTGTGGATGCCTGAGAGGCGGGATGAGGTCTCTCATGGATTATCTCTGCAGCTTTGGTCTGGGGAATAAAAAGTAGGCTTAATGCTGTGCATGTACACATTTTTCCGTACGATCAAACATTACTATAATGTATTTATAAAGACTCTCCATATAGAATCAGTGCGTTTAAAAAGTTAGAAGGACAGTTTACATGATGAGAGCGCTGACTTTTCTACTTAGATTAAAATAGAAACGTTATCTCATCTCTTTTATTTCAGGTCCTTTTCATCTGGAGAAAAGGAAACCTCATCTGTCTCATCTGTTTGCTTATTGTCTGCAGTTTGTGAGCTCCTTTCAGCCGTTCATTGCTGCTGGTTTTCTAAATAACGGCCTGGATAAAGCTTTCTGTCTGATATCAGTAAATGAAACAAAACCCAATGCAACAGATGGAAGAGTGAAGGGGGGGAAAGACTATTTCTGTTCCACTGTTAAACACAGGATCATACATTCACAGGTTTACAAAGTGCTTTGATACACCGCATCAAAAAGAAGAAATAAACCAAACACAGAAGAACAGAAACAACAGCGAGAACATAGATGACGCAAAATAACCAGAACAATATAAGACAAACCAACAGCAAAGAACCCAACAAACATATTTAACCCGACCTTTGGAAGAACCATTACAAGAACCTGGGATGTAAAGATGAATCGTAAAATCGTGAGAAATCCATTCAAAGGTGTCAAGGTTCACATCGGTACTCTGAAAAATGAATCTCAATGATATGGTGAGCGTCAGCAGCTGCAGAGCAAGATTTAGAAATTGAGGACGCACCAGCGTCTTTTAAATCGGAGGTGTGGAAGCATTTTGGCTTCAAGACAGAAAATGAAAGAGGTGAGAAGATAACAGACGAGACAAAAACTGTGTGACAATATTACAAGAAGACAGGAACTACACAAATAGCACAACCAACATGATGCAGCATTTAATCGACACCACAATGAGAAGCTCCAATCACCTCCCCTTGTTGAGAGAACAAAAACATTAAAAGGACAAACCACACTGACAAGCAGGTTAGCAGCCCCTAAAGGAATCTTTACTGTCATCATTTATCTACAGTCTCATTTTATAAAATAAAACGTGAGAGAATCGTATCGTGAGTTGAGTGAATCGTTACATCCCTAAGAAGAACCCAACAACACGAGCTGAGACCAAGAGGACCAAAGATTTAAAAAGATGAAAGAAACTAAAAGCAAATACAAATAGATGACAGCTATAAAAAGGTAAAAGCAATAGAAGAAATAGAAACCAGTAAATAAATGATAAGAATAATAGTAATAATAAAAAATATAAACAGACAAAGTGAGAACCTGAGTGCCAGAGTTAGAGCATCAAAATGAATAAGAGCAGGTATAAGGGAAATGAAACAAATCAAACAACGAGACGGTACAAACATCAAAAGGGAATACGAGCTGTATAAAAGCAACAGAGGGAAATTGGCTAAAGGTTTAAAAGAATAGTAAGAGATAAGATAACAATAAAAAGTGAAAGAAGATTACAAATGTAAAGAGGATAAGAAGACGACATAAAAGCAAGTCTATAAGAGTATGTTTTAAGAAGAGATTTAAAAGACTGAATCTGCGGGCCTCATCTCCTCGGGGAGGATACATCGTAAAGCATATGAATCTTTGTGCGTTAGAAATCAGTTTAAATATGTGGCTATGATAGAATATGTGTAGCTAGATGTTTGTATGTTTTGACATTCATACAGATTCAAAAAGTGTTGTTTGTGTGAAGTTTATCACTCGTCAATAAATGAATGCCGCACTTAGAAGTCTTGTTTACTCTGTTTTCAAACAGAAAATACGTCACCAACATATTACATAACCTCGTACGTATGCATCTGCAGAATTAAAGGTTCTGTGCATTTTAAGAAGATTCTCAGTCGGCATGCAACGCTGACTTTTTAATCTGAATTACAGGCTGCGTTGCACGAGAGGCCCATGAATGTACAGTAACAAAGAGCACACGAGCATTTTGAATTGACAACAGACTCAAATGTAGGGAATTTATTCTGTGTGTTTGTACTGAATGTAAACAGGATGTAGATTACCGGACATCATGGACAGCCATCCCCCGATTTTCTATCTTTTTACATAACTTCCTGTTCACACACGTACAGCACATTCAGCCAGGTCAAGTTCACCGTGTAAAGAAGAAATGTTAATGAGAGATGCGTTTCACCTGACTTACCCTCATCCTAATGCTTCATACACAGAGACAGAAGCTGTGTTGAATCAGTTACAGTTTTATGGTGCATTTAACAGGGAGAGAGAGTTACAGTAAGGGGGTGGAAGAAACGGTTTATTTATACTGACGTAATGCATTGCAAGAGTCCTGAGTCCTGCAACATAAAACCTTTTGAGACCTAAAATTTAGTGAGGGGTATTTCAAGAGGTGATTTCTGGGGGGGGGGGGGGTCTACACGAATCCCTGTTGAGCAGGGAGGGCCTCTCTGTGTGGAGTTTGCATGTTCTCCCACTGCATGTGTGGGATCTAGTGTTGTAGTACTCGAAATAGCTCTTGGTCTCGAGACTTTTTAAAGGTCTCGGAATCAAAATAATTTTTACTTGGTCTCGTTCTAGGACTGGGCGGACTCTGGATTTTAAATCAAGACCATCACTGACAGGCTATCTTTCCACGTCGTTGCTGTGATTGGAAGGAAAACGCCTCTTTTCTAAAAGAACATATCACTTCAATTCATTCTTAATTTGATTTTTATCCCCCGGTTACGGCGGCAACCTTCCCGGTGTTACAGTCTAAGTGAGTGACACGCACATAAGATGATGACTTTTCATTGATGTTTATGATCTTGGCCTTTCGCCCAATGACAGCTGAGCTCAGCTTCAGCCCCTGCGACCTCAAACAAAGGAGTATAGATAAGGGATGGAATTCTGGGTGCTTGCACAATTAACTTAGTGTGACCAAAGTGGTTTCTTTTGGATTGATATCGGACGATATTTGAGGTGTTCATGTAGTTGAATGAAACCTTTATTGCTCCGGGGGAATCTGCCTTGCATCGAGAGTATAAAAACATAACATTAGTGACAAATGACCGTACAGGACAGCACATAAACATTTTTTTATGAATTAAGCATCCAGGATTACGTCAAGGGATTTTAAGAAGCAAGTTCAATAAAGTGCAGAGTACAAAGTTCATGCTGTATAGTCTGTTTACCATCTGTCTGCTCGCTGATATAAATACATTTCAGACTGGCACGTTGAAGATGAAACAGGAAGAACCAAAGAGGCATGTTAAAAGGTTTGTCAGGTTTGCGTGTTGTTTCATTGAGTCAGTGTTTGTCTCTTTATAATGCATGACGTTCGATCTAAAGTATCTTTGAGATGTATGTGAACGATATCTAACCTTGAACACGTTCGCCTCAGTGACGCAAGGACCATCTGGAAATTAAGCAAAAGCCAGAGCTCAGACTGTAGTAGGTCATTATTCTATAGATGAAGTACAAATTAATGATGACATTAACCTTTTGTCTCTTCTTCAATTTGACTTTGTTGTCCTCCTGAAATAAACCAGGAGGACAACAGATGCTATAAATGTCTATAAAACACCCACAAGTCATGGTAAGTATTGATGACACTGTGCTGTCATCTTTCCATGCTCTGCTGGAGCTGTTGTTTTAAAAAGGGGCTGGTCGGATGCAAATCCCCGAGGAGTATTTTTTATTATTATCCGAGTTTAACACTAATCAGCCCCCACCCTCACAAAATCCAAATGCAAATCAGAGGATCTACTTCTATCGTCTCTCTCTGACTGACTGTCCACTGTGTGTCTTAGAAGCTGCTGAGTTGACACTTTTAGTCTCAAGATGATGGACAAACTGTCTGTCCTGCTGACGGTGATCTGTCTGCCCTGTAAGTTGTATCTTGCTGCAGTTCTGATCCGACATGCATACTTAAAATTTTCAGGCTTTATTCCTCCATTCTCCTTTTTTGTTCCTCTGCAGGTTTGAACAGTCAGGCTATGGAGTCCATTCCCTCCACTTCAGTGTTGAAAAAGTCTCAGGAAACCCTCAGTCTTTCCTGCCGGGGATCAGGTTTCGATTTTAGTCAGTTTGGGATGCACTGGATCAGACAGCCTGCAGGGAAAGCTCTTGAATGAATGGGGCTTATTTACTATGATGCAAGTAAAACAAACTACGCCAGCAGTGTGCAAGGACGTATAGAAATCACCAGAGATAACAGCAACAGCATGGTGTATCTGAGTGTGTCCAACCTGAGGCAGGAGGACTCTGCTGTGTATTACTGTGCTCGACATCCACACTGTTTCATTACAGGGTGAAGCTGTACATAAACCTCAAACATCATATTCTTGTAAACACCACCAGGGGGCAGTAGGTCACCAATCTCAAAGATGAGAAACCATTACAGCAGAGAGAAAAAAACAACACAATATGAAAACAGCAGCTGCGGCTGTGGTTTGTGATTTATTTTTAACGGTTTTCACACACGTTTAAAAATAATTATTCAGTTCAACTGGTGGGAAACATATTCTGTTATGTTTGAACTATTTAAAGAAAGAATTATAATTTTAGGATAATGTTTTCAAGGGTACAAATCCAACACATCTAAACAAAGATGTTTGTCTTGAAGCCATCAATGAGAGCAAACACTAAGAAGTAAAAGATAGAACTAATGATGCAGAGGTCAGACGACACGTTTTAAGCACAATTACAGCCCGATCCAGCAGACGTAGGGTCTCACATTGAACTATGTAAGAGATTAAGGGTCGACCAATAATCTATCAAAAATGATATTTGGCATTTTGCTGATTAGCTGTATCAGCATTTATTCTACTGATTGCCGATCAAATGAATTAATTGCTACTTTGCCTCCGCTGCAGGTGTGTCTTTATCCTCTGGGTCTGTTTTAACTCACCACTCTGTCTCACTCATGTCCTGCCCACAACACCTTCTGATTGGCTAGAAGTCACAAGAGTAATGGCCAGTCAAAACTGAAGCCTGGATGCCTCTGACATGCACATAGATGAGAGCAGCGTGGAGCTGGAGGCGAGTCTCTCATGAGCATTTAAATAAACTCTTGCGTTAGGGATTGTAATGTTTCAAGTTCTAAATTTTGACTAAACCGATATTTATCGGTTCCAAATATCTGTTATAAGTCTCGTGAACTACTAATATCGGTATCAGCCCTGAAAAAACAGCATCGGCCCTGGAAAACCAATATCGGTCTCCCCCTATAAGAGATCCTCTGTATATTTCTTTAAATGTAAAAAGTCAAACCATGCAGAGTGGAATTACGGCGTGCAGGAGCAAAAGGTCACTGCAGTTAAAGGGTGAAGCAACACCAGCCTGTGAGGAGAGAAAGGAAGACCCGGGTGGAGTGCTGTTCTGTCCAATAGGGAACGGCCTAGGAAGGTAGCATGCCCAGTGCATCCTGGGAGTTATTTGAACCCTTTTGGCAGAGAAAATGAACTAGCCCTTTCTCTGGAATATCTCTGGCTAAGTAGCATCTACATCAACATGTCTCACCTTGCTACTGCAAGTTTTATGACAAGTCCATCTTCCCAGCAGCAACTTTTTTCTTTAAGAGGCTGTTCTATCGAGAAATAAAGTCCAATATTAACCGTCAAAGCATAGAGTTAAATATAAGAAGTATTTTTGTTATAAAACCACTAGACTGAGTCAGTGTCTGTTATTTAAGGTTGATATTCAGATCTTCTGTTCTCATTGATTTAAACAAAACACTCTGATGACAATTTTGCATTTTGTCAAACAGGTTTCACTTCCTCAGCAGCTGGTTTCCACTAAAGGCTGTGAGAGTTTCTCTAAATGTCTTTGTGCTCAAACATCTGCGAACACCGACACAAAACTGTCAGAATCCAGAGTCTCAATGCAAATCTGCAGCATTAGGTTTTCTACACGACCACAGCTGCACTCACTGGACAACGAGCACAAACAGGAGGAACACAAAAGCTAAAAAAAAATGTTCTGCTTCTTAAACAAAAACATTTAAATCGCTCATGTGTTGTAACTTATTCATAAAAATCTGCATCACAATATCAACCATGACTGTGCTGCTAACGGTTCATGAATAATGTTCATATCAATTCAGTTAGCAGTTAGCCAGTTAGCAAGACATGGAAAGTGTTTTTCGGAAAGTACAATCTTCATGATTTGAAAACAGAACAACAAAGAAACTCATGATTGTGACAAAAAATGTGCACGCAAAAGCATGTTTAATACAAAAAAATAAAGTCAATTGCAAGCACAGTCTAAGAGCCAAAACTGGGGTTCTCTTGTACTACCATTTACTGAGGTGCTTTATGTTGACTGTGGGTGTCGCTGTAAGACTTCTGCTCAGGTATGCATCTTAGAAAAAATCTTTCCAAGTCAGGTGTGTGATCCAGGAAGGTTTCTGAAGCCTGAGGTTTGCTGTTACTGTGAGTTTGTGAAGTTTGTTTGGCTCTGTGATGGACTTTTATTCACGTTGTTGCATGTTTGGATCAATAAACTGTTCTAACCACAATCTGGTGTGGCTACCAGTCATTTGAAAAGGTTGAGTGAAACTAAGGCAAAGCGTGTCCGCCAGGTCACTCCTGGATCTCAATCACTCAGTATTAGACTGACCTCCTTTAACACGCAGCATTAAGTTCAAACTACATAAAATGGAAAACATTATATCAACCTCACTTTGTAAAACTTCAAATCTACTGATCTTTTTTTGGAAAACAGTGAAAAGACAAACATCTTCTTCTTTTGTTGGGTTTTATGGCAGTTATGGCATCCTTAAGTGTTGCATTACCGCCATCTACTGGACAGAGTGAGTGCTCCCTTTTAATGTCCATTCTATAACTCAAGACACAACTGACTGAGTTTTCACAAGTCCTTCCCTCAGTGGGAAATCAGGTTCCTCTCCATCTTCCAGAAACCTTCTGGCACTATGCAGCACCATCTGAATACGTTCTGACTTTCAACAGCCATACCCACAGCACAGTTTAACACCATGGCAATAAAAAAAGGCTTTTGGTTCAGACTGATATACGTTTGATCATTATCTGTCTTTCCCCACTCCTCTTCCCTTCACACAGTCACCACTTCATCTTTTCTTTCCATTTTTGTCACTGCATCGCCGTATGACAGTACCACTCAGCTCTGATTTCATTCAGTTACTGCTCTTTCTTGAACAGGTGAGTCTAATCAGACACAGGTGAAAACATTAAGGGCGGGGCACACAAGCAAAAAGGCCAGAAAAGAAACAAAGGAAGGAGGTAGATCTACAGAGGAGGGAAGAGAAAGTTATCAAGTATAACAGAAATCATAACCTGACAACAAAAATCATTAAACACAAAACTTCTCTTGAAAAAGAAGGCAGTATCAGAAAAAAGTTCAAATGTTGGTGTTTGTGGAAAGAAAGCGACTTGTTTCTCAGATTTTCACTGAGGAGGAGTCAATGCAAATCTGTGATGTGTTCCTCCTCTACTTATGTGAGTGCAGAGAGGACGACAGAGAACAGTGGACACACAGTTGAACATGATGGACTATAGGACAGGACTGCTGCTTTTTACTGTCTGCTGGGCAGGTGATGATCATCACTCATCTTTACTCTAAAAAGTGTTCTGAAAGTGTCACATCTGATGGTTTTCTTTTCTGTCTCTTCAGGTGTTGATGGTCAGACTCTGACACAATCTGGACCAGTGGTTAAAAGGTCTGGAGAATCCCACAGACTGACCTGTTCAGCCTCTGGATTCACATTAAGAAGCTACGCTATGAGCTGGATCAGACAGGCTCCTGGAAAAGGACTGGAGTGGATTGCTTATATAGGCACATCCAGTACACCAATCTATTACTCGTCGTCAGTCCGGGGCAGATTCACCATCTCCAGAGATGACTCCAGCAGTAAACTGTATCTTCAGATGAACAGTCTGCAGACTGAGGACACTGCAGTGTATTACTGTGCCAGACACACAGTGAGAGACAAGAGCAGGAGAGTGGTACAAAAACTACTTCCTCTATTTCACTACATCACTTAAAACTATCAAACAGTATCCAGGGTTTCCAGTTTGGGGGGCCTCAAAATCAAAGTTTTGCTGGTTTCCTCATGCTGGGACCTCCAGCAGGCATTGGGGTGGCTTACAGCTGAGTGCGATGAGGGTAGATTGCTCTCTCTGGGTGGGGAGTGAGTCCTTGCCCCAAGTTAAGGACTGTTGTGGTGAAGAGGGAGCCGGGCCCGTACGCAAAGCTCTCGATTTACTGGTCGATCTTCGTTCCAACCCTCCCCTATGACCATGAGCTATGGGTAGTGACGGAAAGAATAAGATTGCGGATACAAGCAGCCGAAATGTATTTCTTTCGGGGGTGGCTGGGCTCAGCCTTAGAGATAGGGTGAGGAGCTCGGACATTAGGGGGGAGCTCGGAGTACAGCCACTACTCCTTCCTATTGATCGAGTCAGTTGAGGTTTTCCTGGCACGCCCAACTGGGAGGAGACCCCAGGGTAGACCAAGAGCATGTGGAGGGATTATATATCCTGTCTGACCTGGGAACGCCTAGCAATCCCTCAGGGGTAGCTGGAAAAAGCTGCAGTGGAGAAGGAATTCTGGGTTAACTTACTGCACTTGCTTCCACTGCGACCTGGGATAAGCAGAAGTAAATCTATGGATGGATGGTTGTTCCAGTATCACTCGTCCTGCACTGCTGGTATTAACGAAAATGATTTTCAGTATTCATGATCAGGGTTTCTTCAGACAGGGTTCATTAAAATCCATTTTAAACTAATGATTTTAACTTCAGTGTTTCACGTTACTCTGCTTGATTGTGTCTTTATATTTAAACACTTAAATATGGACACATTTTCTGATGTGTCATGAAAACATCACATTTGGCTGTCAGTCAGGGTCTAACAGGATTTTATATTTATTCTGATAAGACAATGTCAACACTAACACAAGATTTCAACAGATTAAATAAAAGATAATAAGTGCAGACATTTTTCTTAACAAGAAAAGTTAACAAAATCAAACTTTCCATTTACAAGGTTATTTCAAAACCAAACCTGATGGATCTCTGTTAAAGGGATACTTCACCCTTTGAAACATGAATCTGTAGTGACATTGGGTCATATATGTAGTAGAAATGTGAAATAAATTTTGAAATTGGTGCCTTCTTGACCGAGAAAAAGGCAAAAAGTGTATTTTTGCGTTTTCTCTGCAAAGACACATCTCCCAGAATGCACAGCACCGCAGGACACTCCCGCTGAAGGAGAGGTGCATTCATGTGGTATCGGAAAAATGAGATTCCGAGTTGTAAAATGCAAATGAAACACCTGCTCAAGTCGGTTTTGTGTTTTGTTAACATACTTTTTATTCAGGCACGTATTGCACATCAACTTTTTGCTTAAATATAACTTGACAATAATATTTCTCCGAGTTGGGAAGTCGGAAGAATGACTTCCAAACTCGGAAACTTAAACCACCCGAGCAGCACCTGAATGCAGCATTACTCGCGGACAATAATACAGCAGTTTCCACAACTGATTCAGAGATTTCTTCCATAAGGAATTGGCATCTTGGAAATTCCTGACAGAAAACAGACTCTATGTCTGTGTCCATAGGCAAACAGTGACAGCACCGACAACACAAGTCTGCCCCGGCTCCCTCTTTTCTCTCACAGCCTCGGACCTAGCATGCTAGGCTAGCTAGCCTGTCTGTCGGCACTCAGCAGCCAGCTCGCCGCTATATTGCGGCTTGTAGAAAGAGCCACACACATCCGATTCAAGCACAAGACCTTCAAAATCCCCTTCAGTCATATCAGTTTGAAGTTGAAACATACGTTTTTCTTCATTCTCGGTCCATATTAGTTTATCCGTAGAGACACCCAGCTTGAGCCCGGCTCAGGCTCCCTGTCTCACAGCCGCTGTGTGTCTGCAGAAGGCACCTGGCAGCAATATTGCGGGCGGCTCGTAGAAAGAGCCACGAACATCCGATTCGAGCACAAGACCTTCAAAATCCCCTTCATCCATATCAGTTTGAAGTTGAAACATACTTTTTTCACCATTGTCGGCAGATATTAGATTTCTGGTAGCATAGCCTTCAAGCAAGATGGCGGATGTTAAGTTTCGATTCTGGCAGTGAAGCCCCGCCCACTGATCTGTGATAGGTCTGTAGCTTCAGTGGTTGAAAACATGAGGAAATAGCAATGTAGTTTTAGCCTGCTAACCCGTGCTAACCACAGCCTCCGCGAGTGACGCAATATGACGATTTTTGCGTCTATTGAGGAGGCATCTCAGAAAAGAAAATACAGATTTTTCCCGTCTCAGGGGGAAATGAGGGCTGGATGCAAGACCATTCAATAAAAACACAAGTTTACTACTGATACAAAGCTTAATGCAAATGGGTGAAGTATCCCTTTAACTATAAATACTACTTCTCTATATGTAGAGGCTTTTCCATGTCTTCTCTTAAAGAAAGCCAACAAATGGAAATCAAATAAATATAGTTAGAAGGAACAGACATAAAGTTTCATAGAAGGGTTTTTTGGTCTCTGTGAGATAGGAAAGCTTTAGACAGACAGGAAATGAGGGTATGCTTCAGGATCAGGGTCGAAGTCTGACCAGTACAAATAGGACTATAGTCATATGGGATGCCTGCTCTACCAACTGAGCTGAACAGGCGACACCGGACGTCAAGTTTAGCCTTTCCAGGACGTAAATAGAAAGGTGAAGTTTTCATGATTTATCAAAAACATTACTTAATGCTACAAAGTAAACAAACCATCCTTTTCAATCTGCTTCTCCGGCCCGTCACTCTAATAGAACAGGACTTAGATAAGTGGTCCTTCACCTTTAACTTTCTATTGATTCATATATTTAGAGCGCCACATTTGATACAAGTTGATCACAGTTTACTCCTGGACCAGATAACAACTCAGCAGCTCTGATTTGGATCCCACATGCTGAAACTCTAACACACACAAAAGAAAACAGTGTCTTCCATCAATATTTTCTGACGTGAATTTTGGAGAACCTCATGGTTCTGTTCTTGCCTTTCTGCTTTCCATTTTTGTATGTCATAGTCTGTCCTGGGACCTCACTCTCTGACTCTATTGGCTCCATTCAGACCATCATTGATGCTTCATATGTTTGATTGTATGCAAACTCAGTGAGCTTCCTTGTTACTCAGCTATAAAAACTTCCCATCAGGCCGTCAGTGGAGTTCACAGCACGTCACTTTCAACATCAACCATGTTTTCTGTAGCTCTGCTGCTGCTGCTGGCAGCTGGATGTGAGTCTGTCTGCATCTGTCAAAGTCAACAGTTCTTCTTCTGCAGTTTAACTTGATCATTTCTTACTAAACATGTTCTCTTTTTAACAGGTGTGAGGTGTGAACAGTTGACACAGCCAGCCTCTGTGACTGTGCAGCCAGGTCAGCGTCTGACCATCACCTGTCAGGTCTCTTATTCTGTTAGCGGCTACTACACAGCCTGGATCAGACAGCCTGCAGGGAAAGGACTGGAGTGGATCGGTTATAAACAGGGATCCAGCGCATACTATAAAGATTCACTGAAGAACAAGTTCAGTATCGACTTGGACGCCTCCACAAAAACAGCGACTCTAAACGGACAGAATATGCAGCCTGCAGACACTGCAGTGTATTACTGTGCCAGAGAGCCACAGTGACACAACCCATCAATAGAGCTGAACAAAAACCCCTCAGAGCCTGAACACCAGTAACATGAAGCCACCAGAGGAGGAGCCCTCACACCAGTAATGATTAACACCAAGCACTGAACCAGGGGAACAGAAACTTTTCCATTGCTGCCCCTCTCCCTCTGGATCTCTCTCCCCAAACACACCTGAGACTGTACCGACCTGCCACAATTCAAATCACTGATAAAAACATTTTCAGCACTGATTTTAATTTCTAATGTTTCTTTGTGTACCATTAAAGTGTTTTCCTTTGAATGTGACTCTGTAAAGAGTCAATGAGTATTTTAAAAAGCACTATATAAATCAAATGAAGTATAATTATTATTATTCATATTAAACACCAGTTCACTTTTACAGTAAGGAGAAAAACAGCTGTAAGACATTATGAAAACACCCTTGTGTTCAACAGTAGAACTGATTATTATCAGGATCACATTCACATTAGTAACTGAACCAGAGGTCTTTAGCTTCCTCTATGCTGATCTTATTCAATCAAACTTTTAGAAAAGGAGATTTTAATACCAATGTTGTACTCTGATACCCTGAAACCCATGTGACAAAATCCTCCCATGAATGTAGAGAATAGAAGACACCATCAGAGAACATGATGGGGATTAACTTCCTGTTAGATGTGAATATTTTTGGTACATGTGATCACAGATGTTACTGTATGTTCCCTAACTGTCAAAAAGTGGAGCTGTGTGTTATTCTGCTTTGTGTTATTACTGATTGGCTGCCTGAATTGAAATACAGAAAAAACCCTTAAGTTTAACATCTTAAAAGGACACTAGAGTTTAGAATTTAAGTCCAAAAGTAAAGAAGTGATATCCAAGTAAAATGATGTTCTTCTCTCTCTGAGGAGGAGTCAATGCAAATCTGTGATGTGTTCCTCCTCTACTTATGTGAGTGCAGAGAGGACGACAGAGAACAGTGGACACACAGTTGAACATGATGGACTATAGGACAGGACTGCTGCTTTTTACTGTCTGCTGGGCAGGTGATGATCATCACTCATCTTTACTCTAAAAAGTGTTCTGAAAGTGTCACATCTGATGGTTTTCTTTTCTGTCTCTTCAGGTGTTGATGGTCAGACTCTGACAGAATCTGGACCAGTGGTTAAAAGTCCTGGAGAATCCCACACACTGACCTGTTCAGCCTCTGGATTCACATTCAGCAGCAACTGGATGGCTTGGGTCAGACAGGCTCCTGGAAAAGGACTGGAGTGGGTTGCTTATATAGGCACATCCAGTTCACCAATCAGTTACTCCTCGTCAGTCCGGGGCAGATTCACCATCTCCAGAGATGACTCCAGCAGTAAACTCTATCTTCAGATGAACAGTCTGCAGACTGAGGACACTGCAGTGTATTACTGTGTCAGAGACCCACAGTGAGAGACAAGAGCAGGAGAGTCATACAAAAACTACTTCCTCTATTTACCACCATCACTGGGAACAAACATATTTGTCAGCACTGATACTGTTATCTACTGTAAGGTTGTGTTCACACCTAAGCCGCTTGGTCCGTTTGAAACGAACTCTGGTGTGCTTCGTTGTATAGTTTGTTTGGTTTGGGGTGGTGTGAATGCTCAAACAAACTCTGGAAAGAGCCGAACTCTTGTCCGCTTAAAAACAGGGGTCTGGGTTCGCTTCCAAGTGCACCAGAGTTCAGTTCGCCATAGGTGAGAACGTATTCCGGTCCAAACAAGGGAAGTGAACCAAAATACAGTATTGTGAGTTGAATTCGGCCCTCTGTAAACAATGACAATTAGGTTTTGATGAGCATCGCAAACGTTAGCATTGCTGACAACACCAGCCGTCAGTCCTCCTCTCACGTTAACGTGCTGATGTCTGCACGTGTGCTTACACATCGCTCCAGTCGATATGTCAGTTTAACCTGACACAGACTACATATAACTTATCTCCATTTTATAAATGAAAATAGGCTACTGTCAAACTGCCATCCTTCCATTGTCTTCTTGTTTACTTTCAGGTCGTAGTGCAGGCTGGATGACAGCAGCATACCAACCAGAGCTACATGCTACAATCAGGTGCTCCTCGGATGGTTACAGTTTCCGAGTTGGGAAGTCATTCATCCGACTTCAGTGTGTTCACGTGTTTTCAGTTTGAAAAGTCGGAATGTCGTAACAACAACAGACAGCGTGGATGCTACGAAGACGATATGTGTGTAATGTCTCTGTTACAAGTTATATTTGAGCAAGATGTTGATGTGAAATACGTAAATAAAGCCTATTCAAAAGTATCTTAACATTAAAAAAACACATTTTGCCCCCCATGTTGATGACGAAAATGTGGGCAAGTCGGGCACCTAATTCTTTCCCCAATTTCCGACTTGTTTTACCGACTTGAACAGGCGTATCTGAACATTATACAACTCAGAGACTCATTTTTTAGATGTGTCCGACACCACATGAATGCAGCTAAAGCTCCAACTAGTGACGAGTGTCTATGGTACACACAATTTGACAGGCTTTGGTGCGCTGGACAGAGCGCAGTCTGAACGCAAACCAAACCAAAAGAAACATTCAACAATGTTACAACTTTACCCCTGAACCGCACGAGTCCACCAAACTTTATATGTGAAAGAGACCTAAGAGATGAAAACTCAGTTTCCACCTACATAATTAAAATGTTTTTCCTTGGTAGTAATGTTTGCAGACTTTGTAAAAGACTACTTCTGTTTTTATTCAATGCAGCTGATTCAATTCTTTGTATCTGTTTGGGGAAACTGTGTCTACATTTGGTTTGAACTCCAAGCATAGAGATCAACACGTGGTCCAAACATGTAAAGATTTTAAATATTCCTCATGATATGAAGATAGTACACCAACATGATGAATGAGTAATTATATATAATCACATCCACACAATATGATTGAATGAACATAAGAAGAGTAGAAAAGCTCTTTCTAATAGCATCTCCTTATCACCTATTTATTGATTGTTGCTGCTCTCTTTGATAAGATGAATCCTAAAATGAATGAAAACCAGTTATTAGTAAACACTTTCAACCAATCTGATCCTACAGTATGATCACATATATTATATCTGTTCTCATATGTAAAGCAGAGATGATTTCCACTCATCTTTTCACTCTGCAGATATAAAAACAGTGAACAGACTCTTCTATTGGCTCCAGTCAGACCATCATTGATGCTTCATATGTTTGATTGTATGCAAACTCAGTGAGCTTCCTTGTTACTCAGCTATAAAAACTTCCCATCAGGCCGTCAGTGGAGTTCACAGCACGTCACTTTCAACATCAACCATGTTTTCTGTAGCTCTGCTGCTGCTGCTGGCAGCTGGATGTGAGTCTGTCTGCATCTGTCAAAGTCAACAGTTCTTCTTCTGCAGTTTCACTTGATCATTTCTGACTAAACATGTTCTCTTTTTAACAGGTGTGAGGTGTGAACAGTTGACACAGCCAGCCTCTGTGACTGTGCAGCCAGGTCAGCGTCTGACCATCACCTGTCAGGTCTCTTATTCTGTTAGCAGCTACCACACAGCCTGGATCAGACAGCCTGCAGGGAAAGGACTGGAGTGGATCGGTTATAAACAGGGATCCAGCGCATACTATAAAGATTCACTGAAGAACAAGTTCAGTATCGACTTGGACGCCTCCACAAAAACAGCGACTCTAAACGGACAGAATATGCAGCCTGCAGACACTGCAGTGTATTACTGTGCCAGAGAGCCACAGTGACACAACCCATCAATAGAGCTGAACAAAAACCCCTCAGAGCCTGAACACCAGTAACATGAAGCCACCAGAGGAGGAGCCCTCACACCAGTAATGATTAACACCAAGCACTGAACCAGGGGAACAGAAACTTTCCATTGCTGCCCCTCTCCCTCTGGATCTCTCTCCCCAAACACACCTGAGACTGTACCGACCTGCCACAATTCAAATCACTGATAAAAACATTTTCAGCACTGATTTTAATTTCTAATGTTTCTTTTTGTACCATTAAAGTGTTTTCCTTTAAATGTGACTCTGTAAAGAGTCAATGAGTATTTTAAAAAGCACTATATAAATCAAATGAAGTATAATTATTATTATTCATATTAAACACCAGTTCACTTTTACAGTAAGGAGAAAAACAGCTGTAAGACATTATGAAAACAACCTTGTGTTCAACAGTAGAACTGATTATTATCAGGATCACATTCACATTAGTAACTGAACCAGAGGTCTTTAGCTTCCTCTATGCTGATCTTATTCAATCAAACTTTTAGAAAAGGAGATTTTAATACCAATGTTGTACTCTGATACCCTGAAACCCATGTGACAAAATCCTCCCATGAATGTAGAGAATAGAAGACACCATCAGAGAACATGATGGGGATTAACTTCCTGTTAGATGTGAATATTTTTGGTACATGTGATCACAGATGTTACTGTATGTTCCCTAACTGTCAAAAAGTGGAGCTGTGTGTTATTCTGCTTTGTGTTATTACTGATTGGCTGCCTGAATTGAAATACTGAAAAAACCCTTAAATTTAACGTCTTAAAAGGACACTAGAGTTTAGAAGTCCAAAAGTGAAGAAGTGATATCAAAGTAGAATGATTATCTTCTCTCTGAGGAGGAGTCAATGCAAATCTGTGATGTGTTCCTCCTCTACTTATGTGAGTGCAGAGAGGACGACAGAGAACAGTGGACACACAGTTGAACATGATGGACTATAGGACAGGACTGCTGCTTTTTACTGTCTGCTGGGCAGGTGATGATCATCACTCATCTTTACTCTAAAAAGTGTTCTGAAAGTGTCACATCTGATGGTTTTCTTTTCTGTCTCTTCAGGTGTTGATGGTCAGACTCTGACACAATCTGGACCAGTGGTTAAAAGTCCTGGAGAATCCCACACACTGACCTGTTCAGCCTCTGGATTCACAATGAGCAGCTACCATATGGCTTGGGTCAAACAGGCTCCTGGAAAAGGACTGGAGTGGATCGCTTATATTTATACAGATAGCAGTGGCCAATTCTACTCTAATTCAGTCAAAGGCCGGTTCACCATCTCCAGAGACAACAGCAGACAGCAGCTGTATCTGCAGATGAACAGTCTGAAGACTGAAGACACTGCAGTGTATTACTGTGCCAGGAGAGCCACAGTGACACAACCCATCAGTAGAGCTGAACAAAAACTACTTCCTCTTTTTCCACCATCACTGGGAACACTTGGAACCCTTTTGTTTACAATATTTTATGTGATTAACAATCAGTTGAGGAAACTCTGAGTGTTGACCAAATACTAAAGTCTTATTCAGAAATCGTTCAATCAAGTCATCAACTTCATTTGTCTTCTTAAAACACAATAAATGGAAGTTTACGTTTAGCCCCTTCTTACTCACTGACATGTAAGACACATTCAAATTGTGAATGTAGACAAGAACTAATTAACATCAAATATATAGAGCAGTACTTAAATCTACAGCTTCACTATGACACATCCCAGAAGGAATCAGTCTGTAGTTAACATTTTGATGTGCGTGCTTGGGGAATGTAAACTGCAGCAACAAGACAGTTCTTATAACTTCATGTGTTGAAATCTTACCATGAAAGACTTCTGACATGTGGTTAATATTATCCATCAAGCTTCACTATATCTGAGCACCAAGTGTCATTAATGAAAAACAGAGTTTCTCCCCTTGTGAACACTTGTTCCTTAAAGCCACCAGAGGAGGAGCCCTCACACAACAAATGATGTTAACTCCATGTTACTGTTTCAGGAAAGAGAGAGAGAGAAACAGTCCTTAGGCTTCATGAACTATTGGAATAAGATCGTCACTTAAATATTGTTTCAATCCCTATCCCTGATCAATTGAGAGATTTAGAGTAACAGTGAGTTTTACCAGGATTTTGAATGATTTGAATAAACACAGTCGACTGATTTACCATCCTATGTGTATGTAAATTAGCCTCCTCTTGTTGCCATATAAGAAAGTCCACTGGGTGTGTTTATGCATCGAGTTCTCACATCAGATCAGCTCCATCATCAGCCATGTTCTCTGCAGCTCTGATTCTGCTGCTGGCTGCTGGATCATGTAGGAAGCTTTTTAACTAATGATCACATCAGACACAGAGAATAATCAGATGAATGATGGAGATAATGATGATTTGTGTTTCCACAGGGGTGAACTGTATTGATCTCATCACGCCAGGCTCAATGGTTGTGCAGCCTGGACAGTCTCTGACCCTCACCTGTCAGGTCTCTGGTTACTCTCTGACTGATGACAGCTATGCAACAGGTTGGATCAGACAGCGTGAAGGGAAACCGATGGACTGGATCTCTCATCAGTGGGGTGGTGGTACTCTTCGTCAAAATAATGCTCTGAAGAACAAGTTCAGCTACAGCAGAGACATGTCTGCTGGAACAGTGACTCTAACAGGGCAGAACATGCAGCCTGAAGACACTGCAGTGTATTACTGTGTGAGAGTCCCACAGTGAGAGACAATAACAGGAGAGTCGTACAAAAACGACTTCCTCTGTTTACAACCATCACTGGGAACATTCAGCTGTCTCAGCATCACTTTATAAAAACTGATTGTGATTATGTGTCAGAAATACAAATATCAACAAGTGATAGACTCAATATCAGAGTCCTACATACATCATGGTCCGGGGGTATTACTTGACTGTGATTGGTCGCAGAGTGTCAAATCATTTCTCACTCTGACAGGTTCTGCTCTAAGTTGTCTGTAAGTTCATGATAATGGACATTTTGTGTAATAATTCAAAACTAAATTAAGAAAAAGTTCTTTACTCAAATGTCCTTAAGTCATACACAGAGACACAGTCAGAGAGGGCGGAAAAATACAACAGGGGCAAATCCACAAAATCCAAACAAAGTTCAAAACCAGGCAAAGCAAACACAAGGAAAATAAGACTGGAAAGCATGAACACACTAAGGAGACAATGAGAGGGCTGGTAGAAACACAGGGGTATATATACAGGTCAAAGAAGGAAGAGGAAATGATCATTTTCAACATAAGGTTTTTCTACATTGCCAGACCATGCTGCAGTTACAACACAGGAAAAAATGCTACAATATGATTGGACCACACATCCACACCAGAAAATACACACTGATATTCTCTGTTATAGCAGGAGTCAATGCAAATGTCAAACAGAGATGATTTCCACTCATCTTTTCACTCTGCAGATATAAAAACAGTGAACAGACTCTTCTATTGGCTCCAGTCAGACCATCATTGATGCTTCATATGTTTGATTGTATGCAAACTCAGTGAGCTTCCTTGTTACTCAGCTATAAAAACTTCCCATCAGGCCGTCAGTGGAGTTCACAGCACGTCACTTTCAACATCAACCATGTTTTCTGTAGCTCTGCTGCTGCTGCTGGCAGCTGGATGTGAGTCTGTCTGCATCTGTCAAAGTCAACAGTTCTTCTTCTGCAGTTTCACTTGATCATTTCTTACTAAACATGTTCTCTTTTTAACAGGTGTGAAGGGTGAACAGTTGACACAGCCAGCCTCTGTGACTGTGCAGCCAGGTCAGCGTCTGACCATCACCTGTCAGGTCTCTTATTCTGTTAGTAGCTACTGGACAGCCTGGATCAGACAGCCTGCAGGGAAAGGACTGGAGTGGATCGGTCAAAAATATGCATCCACCCAATACTACAAAGATTCACTGAAGAACAAGTTCAGTATCGACTTGGACACTACCAGTAACAGAGTGACTCTAAACGGACAGAATATGCAGCCTGCAGACACTGCAGTGTATTACTGTGCCAGAGAGCCACAGTGACACAACCCATCAGTAGAGCTGAACAAAAACCCCTCAGAGCCTGAACACCAGTAACATGAAGCCACCAGAGGAGGAGCCCTCACACCAACAATGATCATATCACCAGATCAGTGACACAAACAGTCTGTAGTTAAAGTGTACATGGCAATAAAAGAGGAACTGATGAAAAAAGATTCATAATCCTTTTGGTAGTATGAGAAGAAAAGATCCTCCATGAGAGGACAAGTCGACCTCACTGTCTTACACCTTTTGGAAACAGACTGCAGAGAGGACGACAAATGTTTAAGTTTCACTGCAGCTTTTGTTTGATCCAAGGTAACAGAGTTCATCTGTGTGACCTTTACTAACAACTACAGGTATTCATGGTGTACCCACATTTAGAAAATGCTAAATCTCGATGACTTAAATCAAATATATTTGTCAGCTGTTCCAACTCCTGCATCATTGTTTACCTATAAAAAATAACCCTAACTCTGTGTGGGGATGAAACAGTCCAACACTTTTGCTGTTATCAAGTTAATCTCTGCTTTCACTCTACTGGCATGATGCAACTGATGACCTTTCAACTTAAAGTATCCAAGACAGAAGTCAAATGTTATTGCTCTCTGAGGAGGAGTCAATGCAAATCTTTGATGTGTTCCTCCTCTACTTATGTGAGTGCAGAGAGGACGACAGAGAACAGTGGACACACAGTTGAACATGATGGACTATAGGACAGGACTGCTGCTTTTTACTGTCTGCTGGGCAGGTGATGATCATCACTCATCTTTACTCTAAAAAGTGTTCTGAAAGTGTCACATCTGATGGTTTTCTTTTCTGTCTCTTCAGGTGTTGATGGTCAGACTCTGACAGAATCTGGACCAGTGGTTAAAAGGCCTGGAGAATCCCACACACTGACCTGTTCAGCCTCTGGATTCACATTCAGCAGCTACTGGATGGCTTGGGTCAGACAGGCTCCTGGAAAAGGACTGGAGTGGGTTGCTACTACAGGCACATCCAGTTCTCAAATCTATTACTCCTCGTCAGTCCGGGGCAGATTCACCATCTCCAGAGATAACTCCAGCAGTAAACTCTATCTTCAGATGAACAGTCTGCAGACTGAGGACACTGCAGTGTATTACTGTGCCAGACACAGTGAGAGACAAGAGCAGGAGAGTCGTACAAAAACTACTTCCTCTATTTACCACCATCACTGGGAACATTCATATTCATCAGCACTGGTACTGTTATCTACTGTAAGGTTGCGTTCACACCTAAGCCGCTTGGTCGGTTTGAAACGAACTCTGGTGCGCTTTGTCGGATAGTTTGTTTGGTTTGGGGTGGTGTGAATGCTCAAACAAACTCTGGAAAGAACCGAACTCTTGTCCGCTTAAAAACAGGGGTCTCAGTTCGCTTCCAAGTGCACCAGAGTTCAGTTCGCCATAGGTGAGAACGCATTCCGTTCCAAACAAGGGAAGTGAACCAAAATACAGTATTGTGAGTTGAATTCGGCCCTCTGTAAACAATGACAATTAGGTTTTGATGAGCATCGCAAACGTTAGCATTGCTGACAACACCAGCCTTCAGTCCTCCTCTGACGTTAACGTGCTGATGTCTGCACGTGTGCTTACACATCGCTCCAGTCGATATGTCAGTTTAACCTGACACAGACTACATATAACTTATCTCCATTTTATAAATGAAAATAGGCTACTGTCAAACTGCCATTCTTCCATTGTCTTCTTGTTTACTTTTAGGTCGTAGTGCAGGCTGGATGACAGCAGCATACCAACCAGAGCTACATGCTACAATCAAGTGCTCCTCGGATGGTTACAGTTTCCGAGTTGGGAAGTCATTCATCCGACTTCAGTGTGTTCACGTGTTTTCAGTTTGAAAAGTCGGAATGTCGTAACAACAACAGACAGCGTGGATGCTACGAAGACGATATGTGTGTAATGTCTCTGTTACAAGTTATATTTGAGCAAGACGTTGATGTGAAATACGTAAATATAGCCTATTCAAAAGTATCTTAACATTAAAAAAACATATTTTGCCCCCCATGTTGATGACGAAAATGTGGGCAAGTCGGGCACCTAATTCTTTCCCCAATTTCCGACTTGTTTTACCGACTTGAACAGGCGTATCTGAACATTATACATTCAGAGACTCATTTATTAGATGTGTCCGACACCACATGAATGCAGCTAAAGCTCCAACTAGTGACGAGTGTCTATGGTACACACAATTTGACAGGCTTTGGTGCGCTGGACAGAGCGCAGTCTGAACGCAAACCAAACCAAAAGAAACATTCAACAATGTTACAACTTTACTCCTGAACCGCACGAGTCCACCAAACTTTATATGTGAAAGAGACCTAAGAGATGAAAACTCAGTTTCCACATACATAATTAAAATGTTTTTCCTTGGTAGTAATGTTTGCAGACTTTGTAAAAGACTACTTCTGTTTTTATTCAATGCAGCTGATTCAATTCTTTGTATCTGTTTGGGGAAACTGTGTCTACATTTGGTTTGAACTCCAAGCATAGAGATCAACACGTGGTCCAAACATGTAAAGATTTAACATATTCCTCATGATATGAAGATAGTACACCAACATGATGAATGAGTAATTATATATAATCACATCCACACAATATGATTGAATGAACATAAGAAGAGTAGAAAAGCTCTTTCTAATAGCATCTCCTTATCACCTATTTATTGATTGTTGCTGCTCTCTTTGATAAGATGAATCCTAAATTGAATGAAAACCAGTTATTAGTAAACACTTTCAACCAATCTGATCCTACAGTATGATCACATATATTATATCTGTTCTCATATGTAAAGCAGAGATGATTTCCACTCATCTTTTCACTCTGCAGATATAAAAACAGTGAACAGACTCTTCTATTGGCTCCAGTCAGACCATCATTGATGCTTCATATGTTTGATTGTATGCAAACTCAGTGAGCTTCCTTGTTACTCAGCTATAAAAACTTCCCATCAGGCCGTCAGTGGAGTTCACAGCACGTCACTTTCAACATCAACCATGTTTTCTGTAGCTCTGCTGCTGCTGCTGGCAGCTGGATGTGAGTCTGTCTGCATCTGTCAAAGTCAACAGTTCTTCTTCTGCAGTTTCACTTGATCATTTCTTACTAAACATGTTCTCTTTTTAACAGGTGTGAAGTGTGAACAGTTGACACAGCCAGCCTCTGTGACTGTGCAGCCAGGTCAGCGTCTGACCATCACCTGTCAGGTCTCTTATTCTGTTAGTAGCTACTACACAGCCTGGATCAGACAGCCTGCAGGGAAAGGATTGGAGTGGATCGGAATGAGATACACTGGAGCCGCTTCCTACAAAGATTCACTGAAGAACAAGTTCAGCATCGACATAGACTCTTCCAGTAACAGAGTGACTCTAAATGGACAGAACATGCAGCCTGCAGACACTGCAGTGTATTACTGTGCCGGAGAGCCACAGTGACACAACCCATCAGTAGAGCTGAACAAAAACCCCTCAGAGCCTGAACACCAGTAACATGAAGCCACCAGAGGAGGAGCCCTCACACCAATAATGAACATATCACCAGTTCAGTGACACAAACAGTCTGTAGTTAAAGTGTACATGGCAATAAAAGAGGAACTGATGAAAAAGATTCATAATCCTTTTGGTAGTATGAGAAGAAAAGATCCTCCATGAGAGGACAAGTCGACCTCACTGTCTTACACCTTTTGGAAACAGACTGCAGAGAGGACGACAAATGTTTAAGTTTCACTGCAGCTTTTGTTTGATCCAAGGTAACAGAGTTCATCTGTGTGACCTTTACTAACAACTACAGGTATTCATGGTGTACCCACATTTAGAAAATGTTAAATCTCGATGACTTAAATCAAATATATTTGTCAGCTGTTCCAACTCCTGCATCATTGTTTACCTATAAAAAATAACCCTAACTCTGTGTGGGATGAAACAGTCCAACACTTTTCCTGTTATCAAGTTAATCTCTGCTTTCACTCTACTGGCATGATACAACTGATGACCTTTCAACTTAAAGTATCCAAGACAGAAGTCAAATGTTATTGCTCTCTGAGGAGGAGTCAATGCAAATCTCTGATGTGTTCCTCCTCTACTTATGTGAGTGCAGAGAGGACGACAGAGAACAGTGGACACACAGTTGAACATGATGGACTATAGGACAGGACTGCTGCTTTTTACTGTCTGCTGGGCAGGTGATGATCATCACTCATCTTTACTCTAAAAAGTGTTCTGAAAGTGTCACATCTGATGGTTTTCTTTTCTGTCTCTTCAGGTGTTGATGGTCAGACTCTGACAGAATCTGGACCAGTGGTTAAAAGTCCTGGAGAATCCCACAGACTGACCTGTTCAGCCTCTGGATTCACATTCAGCAGCTTCTGGATGAACTGGGTCAGACAGGCTCCTGGAAAAGGACTGGAGTGGATCGCTTATATTAATAGCAATGGTGGTACCAAATACTACTCTAATTCAGTCAAAGGCCGGTTCACCATCTCCAGAGACAACAGCAGACAGCAGCTGTATCTGCAGATGAACAGTCTGAAGACTGAAGACACTGCAGTGTATTACTGTGCCAGAGAACCACAGTGACACAACCCATCAGTAGAGCTGAACAAAAACCCCTCAGAGCCTGAACACCAGTAACATGAAGCCACCAGAGGAGGAGCCCTCACACCAATAATGAACATATCACCATTTAAACTGACAGCAGAATATAAAGGATATTAATACAAATCCAAACTCAGTACTCAATCTCATCTCATTGAAATAAAAAAAAAACAGAAACATTCAGCAGATAAAAATTAACTCAAAAATGTGATTAGTCAGCTGGTTTACAGGATGTTTTAATTGCATGTATTTTTCTGGGATTAGAATCATAAAATGCAAACACAACAATGCAGGCCACAGGAAATTGCAGCTTGAGCCAAAGACAACGCTTGCGCTGAACTCCTCAGTGTAAAATCAATGGAGGGGCGTTTGGGATGCGTCAATGGGGGAGAGCTGAGGATTTTAGTACGGCAGAGGTGTCGCCAAACAGAAGTTTGTTTTGGTTTCATGCTGGTGCTCAAGAGCGACATCTACTGAATCAAAAAGTCACACATTCTCCTTTTAAATATCCCGTTGTTCAAAATAATGGAGAAAACAGCTGCATATTTAAATGAAAAATATCAAACTAGTTTCTTTTCACAAATCCATAAAATCTCCAGCAGGACAGTCCATCCTTCTTTCAGAGCCTCCCTGTGTCCTTATATGCAAATTGAACTTCCTCACAGTCTGATATAAAGACTCGACATCAGGCTGTGAGTCAGAGAAGAACAGAAGCTCCATCAGATCACTTTGAGTGAAAAAATGTTCTCTGCAGCTCTGATTCTGCTGCTGGCTGCTGGATCATGTAGGAAGCTTTATAACTAATGATCACATCAGACACAGAGAATAATCAGATGAATGATGGAGATAATGATGATTTGTGTTTCCACAGGTGTGAACTGTATCGATCTCATCACACCAGGCTCAATGGTTGTGCAGCCTGGACAGTCTCTGACCCTCACCTGTCAGGTCTCTGGTTACTCTCTGACTGATAACAGCTATGCAACAGGTTGGATCAGACAGCGTGAAGGGAAACACATGGACTGGATCTGTCATAGGTGGGGTGGTGGAGACTTTTACCAAAATAATGCTCTGAAGAACAAGTTCAGCTACAGGACAGACACGTCTGCTAGAACAGTGACTCTAACAGGGCAGAACATGCAGCCTGCAGACACTGCAGTGTATTACTGTGCCAGAGACTCACAGTGAGAGACAATAACAGGAGAGTCGTACAAAAACAAGTTCCCCTTTTTACCAGAATTCCTGCAAACTTGAACTCTGGTATCACTTGTTTGTCGTAATGATTGAGATAAACATGACATGCTCTCAGGTGACTGAATGGTTATTCCATTTCTCTTTAGAGGTGTTGGGTTGACAGAGTGGAGGATGACATGCAGCAAAGGACAAAGGTTGGAGTGAAACCCATGGCTGCTGTATTATTACAATATTTGATGCTGCTATAATGTGTATAAGAGCAACTGTAACACCAAAATACCTCCCCAGGGATAAATAGAGTATTTCTGATTCTAATACATGTAGCAAATATTTGCATAAATACAAATGTTTTGATCTACAATAAAATAAATTTAACTCAAACAATACATGTGCAGTTTATTGGATTAACCCTAGAAGATGTTTATCTCCAGGAAGCAATCATTCTGTGGTTCTGTTTCTGGATTTGCAGCAGAACAGAGAAGCTGCACTAAGATTAACCTGAAAATATTGCTGACATGTCAACATGAGAAACTAAACATGTTGGAGACAAGTCCTTAAACAAGGACTACAACAAAGCATCACTGATGGAAACACACAATTATCTCCCAGTGGGCACATGCAACCAGAAGAGGAGCCCTCAGACCACCAATGAGTTCAACATCAGTTCACCATTACAGTCAAGAAAAAAAAACAGTCAGACCATCATTGATGCTTCATATGTTTGATTGTATGCAAACTCAGTGAGCTTCCTTGTTACTCAGCTATAAAAACTTCCCATCAGGCCGTCAGTGGAGTTCACAGCACGTCACTTTCAACATCAACCATGTTTTCTGTAGCTCTGCTGCTGCTGCTGGCAGCTGGATGTGAGTCTGTCTGCATCTGTCAAAGTCAACAGTTCTTCTTCTGCAGTTTCACTTGATCATTTCTTACTAAACATGTTCTCTTTTTAACAGGTGTGAAGGGTGAACAGTTGACACAGCCAGCCTCTGTGACTGTGCAGCCAGGTCAGCGTCTGACCATCACCTGTCAGGTCTCTTATTCTGTTAGTAGCTACTGGACAGCCTGGATCAGACAGCCTGCAGGGAAAGGACTGGAGTGGATCGGAAGCAGATACACTGGAGAAGCCACATACAAAGATTCACTGAAGAACAAGTTCAGCATCGACTTAGACTCTTCCAGTAACAGAGTGACTCTAAACGGACAGAATATGCAGCCTGCAGACACTGCAGTGTATTACTGTGCCAGAGACCCACAGTGACACAACCCATCAGTAGAGCTGAACAAAAACCCCTCAGAGCCTGAACACCAGTAACATGAAGCCACCAGAGGAGGAGCCCTCACACCAATAATGAACATATCACCAGTTCAGTGACACAAACAGTCTGTAGTTAAAGTGTACATGGCAATAAAAGAGGAACTGATGCAAAAAGATTCATAACCCTTTTGGTAGTATGAGAAGAAAAGATCCTCCATGAGAGGACAAGTCGACCTCACTGTCTTACACCTTTTGGAAACAGACTGCAGAGAGGACGACAAATGTTTAAGTTTCACTGCAGCTTTTGTTTGATCCAAGGTAACAGAGTTCATCTGTGTGACCTTTACTAACAACTACAGGTATTCATGGTGTACCCACATTTAGAAAATGTTAAATCTCGAGGACTTAAATCAAATATATTTGTCAGCTGTTCCAACTCCTGCATCATTGTTTACCTATAAAAAATAACCCTAACTCTGTGTGGGGATGAAACAGTCCAACACTTTTCCTGTTATCAAGTTAATCTCTGCTTTCACTCTACTGGCATGATACAACTGATGACCTTTCAACTTAAAGTATCCAAGACAGAAGTCAAATGTTATTGCTCTCTGAGGAGGAGTCAATGCAAATCTCTGATGTGTTCCTCCTCTACTTATGTGAGTGCAGAGAGGACGACAGAGAACAGTGGACACACAGTTGAACATGATGGACTATAGGACAGGACTGCTGCTTTTTACTGTCTGCTGGGCAGGTGATGATCATCACTCATCTTTACTCTAAAAAGTGTTCTGAAAGTGTCACATCTGATGGTTTTCTTTTCTGTCTCTTCAGGTGTTGATGGTCAGACTCTGACAGAATCTGGACCAGTGGTTAAAAGGCCTGGAGAATCCCACAGACTGACCTGTTCAGCCTCTGGATTCACATTCAGCAGCTTCTGGATGAACTGGGTCAGACAGGCTCCTGGAAAAGGACTGGAGTGGATCGCTTATATTAATAGCAATGGTGGTACCAAATACTACTCTAATTCAGTCAAAGGCCGGTTCACCATCTCCAGAGACAACAGCAGACAGCAGCTGTATCTGCAGATGAACAGTCTGAAGACTGAAGACACTGCAGTGTATTACTGTGCCAGGAGAGCCACAGTGACACAACCCATCAGTAGAGCTGAACAAAAACTACTTCCTCTTTTTCCACCATCACTGGGAACACTTGGAACCCTTTTGTTTACAATATTTTATGTGATTAACAATCAGTTGAGGAAACTCTGAGTGTTGACCAAATACTAAAGTCTTATTCAGAAATCGTTCAATCAAGTCATCAACTTCATTTGTCTTCTTAAAACACAATAAATGGAAGTTTACGTTTAGCCCCTTCTTACTCACTGACATGTAAGACACATTCAAATTGTGAATGTAGACAAGAACTAATTAACATCAAATATATAGAGCAGTACTTAAATCTACAGCGTCACTATGACACATCCCAGAAGGAATCAGTCTGTAGTTAACATTTTGATGTGCGTGCTTGGGGAATGTAAACTGCAGCAACAAGACAGTTCTTATAACTTCATGTGTTGAAATCTTACCATGAAAGACTTCTGACATGTGGTTAATATTATCCATCAAGCTTCACTATATCTGAGCACCAAGTGTCATTAATGAAAAACAGAGTTTCTCCCCTTGTGAACACTTGTTCCTTAAAGCCACCAGAGGAGGAGCCCTCACACAACAAATGATGTTAACTCCATGTTACTGTTTCAGGAAAGAGAGAGAGAGAAACAGTCCTTAGGCTTCATGAACTATTGGAATAAGATCGTCACTTAAATATTGTTTCAATCCCTATCCCTGATCAATTGAGAGATTAAGAGTAACAGTGAGTTTTACCAGGATTTTGAATGATTTGAATAAACACAGTCGACTGATTTACCATCCTATGTGTATGTAAATTAGCCTCCTCTTGTTGCCATATAAGAAAGTCCACTGGGTGTGTTTATGCATCGAGTTCTCACATCAGATCAGCTCCATCATCAGCCATGTTCTCTGCAGCTCTGATTCTGCTGCTGGCTGCTGGATCATGTAGGAAGCTTTATAACTAATGATCACATCAGACACAGAGAATAATCAGATGAATGATGCAGATAATGTTGATTTGTGTTTCCACAGGTGTGCACTGTATTGATCTCATCACGCCAGGCTCAATGGTTGTGCAGCCTGGACAGTCTCTGACCCTCACCTGTCAGGTCTCTGGTTACTCTCTGACTGATAACAGCTATGCAACAGGTTGGATCAGACAGCGTGAAGGGAAACACATGGACTGGATCTCTCATCAGTGGGGTGGTGGAGACTTCTACCAAAATGATGCTCTGAAGAACAAGTTCAGCTACAGCAGAGACACGTCTGCTGGAACAGTGACTCTAACAGGGCAGAACATGCAGCCTGAAGACACTGCAGTGTATTACTGTGTGAGAAGACCCACAGTGAGAGACAATAACAGGAGAGTCGTACAAAAACTACTTCCTCTGTTCACAACCATCACTGGGAACATTCAGCTGTCTCAGCATCACATTATAAAAACTGATTGTGATTATGTGTCAGAAATACAAATATCAACAAGTGATAGACTCAATATCAGAGTCCTACATACATCATGGTCCGGGGGTATTACTTGACTGTGATTGGTCGCAGAGTGTCAAATCATTTCTCACTCTGACAGGTTCTGCTCTAAGTTTCTGTAAGTTCATGATAATGGACATTTGTGTGTAATAATTCAAAACCACACTCAGATGCAGAGGAAAGTCCAGGACACAAAAAAACAGTTATTAAGAAAAAGTTCTTTACTCAAATGTCCTTAAGTCATACACAGAGACACAGTCAGAGAGGGCGGAAAAATACAACAGGGGAAAATCCACAAAATCCAAACAAAGTTCAAAACCAGGCAAAGCAAACACAAGGAAAATAAGACTGGAAAGCATGAACACACTAAGGAGACAATGAGAGGGCTGGAAGAAACACAGGGGTATATATACAGGTCAAAGAAGGAAGAGGAAATGATCATATTCAACATGAGGTTTTTCTACATTGCCAGACCATGCTGCAGTTACAACACAGGAAAAAATGCTACAATATGATTGGACCACACATCCACACCAAAAAATACACACTGATATTCTCTGTCATAGCAGGAGTCAATGCAAATGTCAAGCAGAGATGATTTCCACTCATCTTTTCACTCTGCAGATATAAAAACAGTGAACAGACTCTTCTATTGGCTCCAGTCAGACCATCATTGATGCTTCATATGTTTGATTGTATGCAAACTCAGTGAGCTTCCTTGTTACTCAGCTATAAAAACTTCCCATCAGGCCGTCAGTGGAGTTCACAGCACGTCACTTTCAACATCAACCATGTTTTCTGTAGCTCTGCTGCTGCTGCTGGCAGCTGGATGTGAGTCTGTCTGCATCTGTCAAAGTCAACAGTTCTTCTTCTGCAGTTTCACTTGATCATTTCTTACTAAACATGTTCTCTTTTTAACAGGTGTGAAGGGTCAACAGTTGACACAACCAGCCTCTGTGACTGTGCAGCCAGGTCAGCGTCTGACCATCACCTGTCAGGTCTCTTATTCTGTTAGCGGCACCTGGACAGGCTGGATCAGACAGCCTGCAGGGAAAGGACTGGAGTGGATTATACTCGGTCGTGTGGGACAAAGCACACATACCAAAGATTCACTGAAGAACAAGTTCAGTATCGACTTGGACGCCTCCACAAAAACAGTGACTCTGAACGGACAGAATATGCAGCCTGCAGACACTGCAGTGTATTACTGTGCCAGAGAGCCACAGTGACACAACCCATCAGTAGAGCTGAACAAAAACCCCTCAGAGCCTGAACACCAGTAACATGAAGCCACCAGAGGAGGAGCCCTCACACCAATAATGAACATATCACCAGTTCAGTGACACAAACAGTCTGTAGTTAAAGTGTACATGGCAATAAAAGAGGAAGTGATGCAAAAAGTTTCATAACCCTTTTGGTAGAATGAGAAGAAAAGATCCTCCATGAGAGGACAAGTCGACCTCACTGTCTTACACCTTTTGGAAACAGACTGCAGAGAGGACGACAAATGTTTAAGTTTCACTGCAGCTTTTGTTTGATCCAAGGTAACAGAGTTCATCTGTGTGACCTTTACTAACAACTACAGGTATTCATGGTGTACCCACATTTAGAAAATGTTAAATCTCGAGGACTTAAATCAAATATATTTGTCAGCTGTTCCAACTCCTGCATCATTGTTTACCTATAAAAAATAACCCTAACTCTGTGTGGGGATGAAACAGTCCAACACTTTTGCTGTTATCAAGTTAATCTCTGCTTTCACTCTACTGGCATGATACAACTGATGACCTTTCAACTTAAAGTATCCAAGACAGAAGTCAAATGTTATTGCTCTCTGAGGAGGAGTCAATGCAAATCTGTGATGTGTTCCTCCTCTACTTATGTGAGTGCAGAGAGGACGACAGAGAACAGTGGACACACAGTTGAACATGATGGACTATAGGACAGGACTGCTGCTTTTTACTGTCTGCTGGGCAGGTGATGATCATCACTCATCTTTACTCTAAAAAGTGTTCTGAAAGTGTCACATCTGATGGTTTTCTTTTCTGTCTCTTCAGGTGTTGATGGTCAGACTCTGACAGAATCTGGACCAGTGGTTAAAAGTCCTGGAGAATCCCACAGACTGACCTGTTCAGCCTCTGGATTCACATTCAGCAGCTACCATATGAGCTGGGTCAGACAGGCTCCTGGAAAAGGACTGGAGTGGATTGCCTGGGTTGAGAATGATAATGACAACAAATACTACTCTCAGTCAGTTACAGGCCGGTTCACCGCCTCCAGAGACAACAGCAAACAGCAGCTGTATCTGCAGATGAACAGTCTGAAGACTGAAGATTCTGCTGTTTATTATTGTGCTCGAGAGACACAGTGACTGCAGTTGGTTGAGCAGTTGTACAAAATCCTACAGGACTTGTTTTGACTTAACAGATCCTAGAATAAAATCACATTCTTAATGCATAATAAAGAGGCATCGAAAAACAATAATATCCATTAAAAATTTGACAGAAAATCCAACTTATTTTTATAACCACTTCCTCAGAAATCAGCAAGAGAGCAAAAACATTTTAAGTCATTGTCCTGGTATGAATTCAATAAACACTACATTTAAAGACTTTTAACACATTCAGTTTTATATTATTTATGATCACAAATAAGTGACTATGTGGGAGAAACAACATGCACATTTTAACTGCAATTCCCGTTCTACTACCACATGGTGGCAGTCAGTGTCAGGTTATTCTGTTACCACAAGGACACATAAAGAATCACTTGTTGGGTTGATCTTAACTGAAAGAAACCAAGGACAGACAACATCTTCATTTTACTTACATTATTATAAGTCAATGAATACAGCTTCATGTATTCTTTTAGAGCGTGGTCACACTGGCAATCCGTACCACGCCCAAGCACGCTTCAACCCTAAAGTCCAGTTTGTTTGGCCAGTGTGACCGCTCCGTACCATGCTCAGGCACGCTACACTTCGTTGGCTTTGGCACACTTCGGAGAGGTGTGCTTAGGCACAGTACAGTTCATGCACGAGCACAAGCAAGCGGGTACACACCGCTGACAGCCTTTATTATGGAGAAATCCAGAGTGTTATGGCGTTATCTGACTAAAATGATTCAAAATAAGTCACAAATCGACTCGACTGTGCGTCCCCTTTTTTTTCTTTTCTTTTTATTGAGTCAGTTTTGTAAACTGAGCACGCTTCATAATAACATAAAGCCATGCATGTGCTGTATTACGACGTTATGTACAAGAGGTAATCGTGCTCAGGCACGGTTAGTCCTGGTGCAGTGTGACCGCGGGCCGTGCTGGCCAGCGGGGGAATGGTGTAGCAGGGGGCCAATCATGCTTGAGTACGGCACGGTACGGATTGCCAGTGTGACAGCCCTTAGTTGTAGTACACCATCTCACCTTTTCTTACCCCAACCCACAAAGGCAAACATGAGACAACCTGCCAAAAATACTCACATCAAGAGAAACACTTAACATCTTATACGTCGATGTTTCAGTCTATTTTAACTCTGTGATCTCTGAGAGTTTGATTTGTCCAACTGCATCACTGAATATCTCTGACTGGCAGAATGCAAATGTGCATACTGATTCCCCTGCTCCACCCATCCTGTCAACAATATATATATGTACCCTTCATAATGGCCTTTACAGTTGCAGACTCAGCAAAGCTCCCACAATGATAGTTGGACAAAGTTTCCTCTTTTTTGCTGTCATTGCAGGTGAGTACAGTTATTCAGAGAAGAGGAAAGTGATCTTTAGATGTCTGCTGGCTCCCTGATATCACAATCTCTTCGTCCCTTTCAGCTGCTCAGGGTCAGTCCCTTACCTCCTCAGGGCCAGTGGTCAGCAGGGCAGGAGAACAGGTCACTCTGTCCTGTAAAGTCAATGGACTTGCTCTAGCTTGGCTGCACTGGATTCGTCAGAAACCGGGGAAAGGACTGGAATGGATCGGACGCATTGATAGCGGAACTGGCACGATATTTGCCCAAAGGCTCCAAGGCCAGTTTTCCATCACAAAGGACACATCCAACAATGTTGTGTACTTAGAAGTGAGGAGTCTTAAACAGGAAGACTCTGCTGTTTATTTCTGTGCTCGAGAGCCACAGTGACACAGCTGAAGACAGAGCTGTACAAAAACTGAAAAACACTGGGCGTGACCTGGAAGAACTGAAGCATGTCAAGGTTTTGAAAACACATTTTGTTCAGAATAATGTTACGACCGTGGTCGTGTTTATTTTTTTTACAGTTTTCTTTCATCTTCGGTTGGTTATGTTGTTGTCTGCATGCTACTTTTCTGTATGTAAATAGGTGTGCATCCAGGCGGACGGCCTGAGTTCTAGTCTGACCTGTGGCCTCTTTCCCGCATGTCATTCCCCACTCTCCCTCTCTCCCCTCAAATGTGTGGCTCTATCCACTGTCCTGTCTCTAAAATAAAGGCACAAAAAGCTAAAAAATAGAAAACAAAACAAGGTGAAATAAGTTGAAGTAAAACAAAACAGATTGTCAACATTTTGTGTCATAATTATTTGGTTGCAAATACCATTAGGTTGCAAATGTGGTTCACTAAAGGGCACTATGATTATCTGATTTAATAACAAGCAAAATATGGACCAAACTGTCCTGTGGTCAGGATTCAAGACAAACCTTTGTCTGTGCTGTAATGTTATATGTTATCTGTTTACTTGCACTAAAACAAATTGCAATCTGAATCTTTCTGTCCCATTTGGGCCAATATAGCCACAGGTGCGTCTTAAAAGGCAAGGCAGGCAACTGTAAGGGGCCCCAGACCAGTATGCAATATGAAAGTCAACAAAGCAAAATGAAGGAGAAATATCTGTTTATAGGAGAGAAAAAGAAACAGGAAAAAGTCAGAGGAGTAAGCGTCGGGACACTGGCAGACATGATGGTAATGAACGCTGGTTGGAGGGCCCCACAATATATTTTTGCCTAGGGCCCCAACAGACTCTCAAATCAACACTGAATGTAGGTCATCTTTCCTGTAAGAACCATAATACTGACTTTTTCAACCTCATAGACACTTTAAATCAGATCATGCAAAATAGACTCAAGGGAAAAAAGCAGAGTAACATTTAATTTCCAGTTCAACCAGAAAGAAACTGAGATCCAAGTTAATTCAGTCCATGTGAGGAGGAGTCAATGCAAATCTGTGATGTGTTCCTCCTCTACTTATGTGAGTGCAGAGAGGACGACAGAGAACAGTGGACACACAGTTGAACATGATGGACTATAGGACAGGACTGCTGCTTTTTACTGTCTGCTGGGCAGGTGATGATCATCACTCATCTTTACTCTAAAAAGTGTTCTGAAAGTGTCACATCTGATGGTTTTCTTTTCTGTCTCTTCAGGTGTTGATGGTCAGACTCTGACAGAATCTGGACCAGTGGTTAAAAGGTCAGGAGAATCCCACACACTGACCTGTTCAGCCTCTGGATTCACATTCAGCAGCTATCAGATGAGCTGGGTCAGACAGGCTCCTGGAAAAGGACTGGAGTGGATCTCTTTCATACACACAGGCAGTAGTCATATATATTACTCCTCGTCAGTCCGGGGCAGATTCACCATCTCCAGAGATGACTCCAGCAGTAAACTCTATCTTCAGATGAACAGTCTGCAGACTGAGGACACTGCAGTGTATTACTGTGCCGGAGACCCACAGTGAGAGACAAGAGCAGGAGAGTCGTACAAAAACTACTTCCTCTATTTACCACCATCACTGGGAACATTCATATTTATCAGCACTGATACTGTTATCTACTGGAAGAGATGAAAACTCAGTTTCCACCTACATAATTAAAATGTTTTTCCTTGGTAGTAATGTTTGCAGACTTTGTAAAAGACTACTTCTGTTTTTATTCAATGCAGCTGATTCAATTCTTTGTATCTGTTTGGGGAAACTGTGTCTACATTTGGTTTGAACTCCAAGCATAGAGATCAACACGTGGTCCAAACATGTAAAGATTTAAAATATTCCTCATGATATGAAGATAGTACACCAACATGATTAATGAGTAATTATATATAATCACATCCACACAATATGATTGAATGAACATAAGAAGAGTAGAAAAGCTCTTTCTAATAGCATCTCCTTATCACCTATTTATTGATTGTTGCTGCTCTCTTTGATAAGATGAATCCTAAAATGAATGAAAACCAGTTATTAGTAAACACTTTCAACCAATCTGATCCTACAGTGTGATCACATATATTATATCTGTTCTCATATGTAAAGCAGAGATGATTTCCACTCATCTTTTCACTCTGCAGATATAAAAACAGTGAACAGACTCTTCTATTGGCTCCAGTCAGACCATCATTGATGCTTCATATGTTTGATTGTATGCAAACTCAGTGAGCTTCCTTGTTACTCAGCTATAAAAACTTCCCATCAGGCCGTCAGTGGAGTTCACAGCACGTCACTTTCAACATCAACCATGTTTTCTGTAGCTCTGCTGCTGCTGCTGGCAGCTGGATGTGAGTCTGTCTGCATCTGTCAAAGTCAACAGTTCTTCTTCTGCAGTTTCACTTGATCATTTCTGACTAAACATGTTCTCTTTTTAACAGGTGTGAAGTGTCAACAGTTGACACAGCCAGCCTCTGTGACTGTGCAGCCAGGTCAGCGTCTGACCATCACCTGTCAGGTCTCTTATTCTGTTAGCGGCTACTGGACAGCCTGGATCAGACAGCCTGCAGGGAAAGGACTGGAGTGGATCGGAAGCAGATACACTGGAGACGCCACATACAAAGATTCACTGAAGAACAAGTTCAGCATCGACTTAGACTCTTCCACTAACAGAGTGACTCTAAACGGACAGAATATGCAGCCTGCAGACACTGCAGTGTATTACTGTGCCAGAGACCCACAGTGACACAACCCATCAGTAGAGCTGAACAAAAACCCCTCAGAGCCTGAACACCAGTAACATGAAGCCACCAGAGGAGGAGCCCTCACACCAATAATGAACATATCACCAGTTCAGTGACACAAACAGTCTGTAGTTAAAGTGTACATGGCAATAAAATGAGGAACTGATGAAAAAGATTCATAATCCTTTTGGTAGTATGAGAAGAAAAGATCCTCCATGAGAGGACAAGTCGACCTCACTGTCTTACACCTTTTGGAAACAGACTGCAGAGAGGACGACAAATGTTTAAGTTTCACTGCAGCTTTTGTTTGATCCAAGGTAACATAGTTCATCTGTGTGACCTTTACTAACAACTACAGGTATTCATGGTGTACCCACATTTAGAAAATGTTAAATCTCGAGGACTTAAATCAAATATATTTGTCAGCTGTTCCAACTCCTGCATCATTGTTTACCTATAAAAAATAACCCTAACTCTGTGTGGGGATGAAACAGTCCAACACTTTTCCTGTTATCAAGTTAATCTCTGCTTTCACTCTACTGGCATGATACAACTGATGACCTTTCAACTTAAAGTATCCAAGACAGAAGTCAAATGTTATTGCTCTCTGAGGAGGAGTCAATGCAAATCTGAGATGTGTTCCTCCTCTACTTATGTGAGTGCAGAGAGGACGACAGAGAACAGTGGACACACAGTTGAACATGATGGACTATAGGACAGGACTGCTGCTTTTTACTGTCTGCTGGGCAGGTGATGATCATCACTCATCTTTACTCTAAAAAGTGTTCTGAAAGTGTCTGATGGTTTTCTTTTCTGTCTCTTCAGGTGTTGATGGTCAGACTCTGACAGAATCTGGACCAGTGGTTAAAAGTCCTGGAGAATCCCACAGACTGACCTGTTATGCCTCTGGGTTTACAATGAGCAGCCACCATATGAGCTGGGTCAGACAGGCTCCTGGAAAAGGACTGGAGTGGATTGCCTGGGTTGAGAATGATAATGACAGAAAATTCTACTCTCAGTCAGTTACAGGCCGGTTCACCGCCTCCAGAGACAACAGCAAACAGCAGGTGTATCTGCAGATGAACAGTCTGAAGGCTGAAGATTCTGCTGTTTATTATTGTGCAAGGCAGGACCCACAGTGACACAGGAGGAAGTAACGCTGTACAAAAACGTGACACGTCAAAGTAGCACTCTGAGCATTTCACATGACACCAGTAACCTCATTGACTGGGATTGGTTAAGTAGCTGTAGTAATATTCCGTTAAAATGTGTGTCCCTCTATCAATAGAGTTTTTACTGCTGGGTTAAACTTTGTACTATTTGGCACCTAACGATGATCACTGCATGTTAGAGTAAAATATGAATGCTGTTCCTCTCACAGTATACTGTAAAAACACCAGATGGCAGTTAGAGTGTAGTTTCTCTGAGGCCTGTCGCTTTAAGGAAACGCTCAGATCTACTTTTCTCACTGTTGACTGACTGAAACATAAACCCCAGACAAGTTAGTCTGATTTAAACTAGCTCAATCTCTCTCTACTTCTGAGATCCCTACACCTTAGTTTTTGATTTAAAAAATCAGCATTATCAACACTGTATTTACAAACTCTCTGATACATTCATAATTTAGAGATTTATTGAGCAGTGCACTCCCGTTCTGCTGGGACAATTTCTATCCCTCATCATGGAGGAGAAGAGTTCATCATCAGTTCAGCTTCATAATAAGCCATGTTCTCTGTAGCTCTGATTCTGCAGCCGACAGCTGGATGCTCTGAGGAGCTTCAAAACTACTAATCACCTTAGACTCAAATAAGGATCTAATGAATGATGGAGGTAATGTAGATTTTTGTTTCCACAGCTGTTAACTGTAGAGATCTTATCACGCCAGGCTCAATGGTTGTTCAGCCTGGACAGTCTCTGACCCTCACCTGTCAGGTGTCTGGTTACTCTCTGACTGATTACAGCTATGCAACAGGTTGGATCAGACAGCCAACAAGTTCAACTACAGCAGAGACACTTCTGCTCAAACATTGACCCTCACAGGACAGAATCTGCATCCTGCCGACTCACTCAGCTGTTTGTGTTTCTCTCCACTGAGACACAAATCACCAGAAGACCAGCACAACTAATCCAGAGCAATGCAACTCAACCACACATAAAGTTGACTTTATAAAGACAACACACTCTGACAAGTATGATGAGAGGAATCTTTATGTATTCACACAATAATATAGGATTTTTGTGTTACCTGTACACAAGGAAGAGTTGCGTGCTACACACCCAAGAAGACTTCCACTGCAGCCGACATCAGAACAGAAAAAAACATAGAGAAGCTTGATGTTTCCTGAATATTTATAGATTCATTTTGTGTATTGTGATCCAAAGAAGTGCTCGGAGAAAAATTTAATTCAGTGTTCATGAAATGGGGTAGAAAATATCATCTGATAACATATCTACATTAACAATATAGCTCCCCGTCTCACACACACAAGCTACAATATCCTCTTTTGTATATCGTCAAGATGAAAAAAACATCAGTAAGAGATTATCATTCAGGAAAAAACATGCTTTGGTGAACTCGGCTGGTTCAGATATGATTTGCCATGACTGTGATATTTTAGAGTTTGCTCTGTTGCTGAAGAGATTCTCTACTTATGGAAATGTATCAGTCACAGTTTCTCTTTTGAACCTGTAGAGGGAGGTCTATGCAAACTCGTCCTCTCTTATAAACACACCGTCAGTAACTTGAGGCAGATCAATCGGACAGTTCTGAACACTTTTGAAAATCTGAGATCAGACAGCACTGAACAGAGGAATGGGTAAAAGTAGTATCTGGAGTTTATTACTTGTAGTTACTATTCATGGTGAGAAAATCAATCCTGCTTTAATTCTTCTTGTGTAGATGTCAAACCTGTTTACAAGTTTTGTTGATAATGATCAATATTTCTATGACAACAGGAGTTTGGAGTGAGATCAGAATGGAGCAGTCTCCCTCTGAGGTGAAGACACCTGGAGAGACAGTGAAGATGTCATGTATCATATCTGGGTTTGATATGACAGACTTCTATATCCACTGGATCCGACAGAAACCAGGGAGAGCTCTGGAGTGGATTGGGTGGATGAATACTGGCAGCAATTCTGCTATCTACGCAAGCTCCTTTCAAAGTGGCTTCAGTATGACAGAAGATGTGCCCAGCAGCACTCAGTTCCTCCAGATCCAGACTCTGACTGCAGCAGATTCTGCTGTTTACTTCTGTGCTCGTAGAGACACAGTGAGTGAGGACAGTGAAGCAGCTGCACAAAAACCTCCACAGAGAATCAGCAGTGTGATCTCAATGATATCTGTTTTTTATAGCATCATACTTAGGCCTGGGCGATATGACTAAAAATGTTTCTTATCAGTCGATATCGAGAGAATTATCACGTTATTTCTTTCAAATAAAAAACAAATAATGATTTCAGTGATTCAATTGTTTCGCGTCCTAAGGTGGAAGAACAATAAGAACCACAAACAGGTGGGATCATAGAAAGGATCCCCGTTTATAAGTGCAGACAATTAAACTGACAATCAATGCTGGGTCTTCAAAGGTGGAGGGAGGGAGGGGTAAGGGTTTGTGTGTGCAGGCGTGTGCTCCCCTCAGATTTTTTTATGAAATGACAAAACTATTAAAAACTCCAAATTTGATTTCTTACAATGAACACTGACTCATATTCCGTTCAAATTTGTGTCCCTTTATGAATAAAATGTACAGTATATCACTGGGTTAAACTTTGTACTATTTGGCACCTAACGATGATCACTGCATGTTACAAAAAAATATGAATGCTGTTCCCCTTACAGTACACTGTTCAAACACCAGATGGCAGTCAGAGTCAAGTTTCTCTGAGGCATGTCGCTTAAAGGAATTGCTCAGATCTGCTTTTCTCGCTGTTGACTGACTGGTGATTGTTGTCCACCATAACTATACAGTTCCACAGCTGTTACCTGTATTGATCTCATCACGCCAGGCTCAATGGTTGTTCAGCCTGGACAGTCTCTGACCCTCACCTGTCAGGTGTCTGGTTATTCTCTGACTGATTACAGCTATGCAACAGGTTGGATCAGACAGCCAACAAGTTGAACTATAGCAGAGACACTTCTGCTCAAACATTGACCCTCACAGGACAGAATCTGCATCCTGTCGACTCACTCAGCTGTGAATTACTGTGTTTGTGTTTCACTCCACTGAGACACAAATCACCAGAAGACCAGCACAACTAATCCAGAGCAATGCAACTCAACCACACATAAAGTTGACTTTATAAAGGCAACACACTCTGATAAGTATGATGAGAGGAATCTTTGTTACCTGTACACGAGGAAGAGTTGCGTGTTATACACCAAAGCAGACTTCCACTGCAGCCGACATCAGTACAGACAAAAAACATAGAGAAGCTTGATGTTTCCTGAATATTTATAGATTAATTTTGTGTATTGTGATCCAAAGAAGTGCTCGGAGAAACATTTAATTCAGTGTTCATGAAATGGGGTAGAAAATATCATCTGATAACATATCTACATTAACAATAAAGCTCCCCGTCTCACACACACAAGCTACAATATCCTCTTTTGTATATCGTCAAGATGAAAAAAACATCAGTAAGAGATTATCATTCAGGAAAAAACATGCTTTGGTGATCTCAGCTGGTTCAGATATGATTTGCCATGACTGTGATATTTTAGAGTTTGCTCTGATGCTGAAGAGATTCTCTACTTATGGAAATGTATCAGTCACAGTTTCTCTTTTGAACCTGTAGAGGGAGGTCTATGCAAACTCGTCCTCTCTTATAAACACACCGTCAGTAACTTGAGGCAGATCAATCGGACAGTTCTGAACACTTTTGAAAATCTGAGATCAGACAGCACTGAACAGAGGAATGGGTAATAGTTGTATCTGGAGTTTATTACTTGTAGTTACTATTCATGGTGAGAAAATCAATCCTGCTTTAATTCTTCTTGTGTAGATGTCAAACCTGTTTACAAGTTTTGTTGATAATGATCAATATTTCTATGACAACAGGAGTTTGGAGTGAGATCAGAATGGAGCAGTCTCCCTCTGAGGTGAAGAGACCTGGAGAGACAGTGAAGATGTCATGTATCATATCTGGGTTTGATATGACGACCACCTATATCCACTGGATCCGACAGAAACCAGGGAGAGCTCTGGAGTGGATTGGAAGGATGGATTCTGGCAAAAACTCTGCTAGCTATGCAAGCTCCTTTCAAAGTGGCTTCAGTATGACAGAAGATGTGCCCAGCAGCACTCAGTTCCTCCAGATCCAGACTCTGACTGCAGCAGATTCTGCTGTTTACTTCTGTGCTAGAGACACAGTGAGTGAGGACAGAGAAGCAGCTGCACAAAAACCTCCACAGAGAATCAGCAGTGTGATCTCAATATCTGTTTTTTCCATAGACTGTAAGGTTTTTTTAATACTATCGTACTAAGATTTTATCGATCTTAAAACCCAAGTTTCTGAGAAGCATTTATTCTCCTGAGGTTTTGGACTCAAAATAAGCAGCTACTGGGTGTACGGATTCAGACTTTGTTTATGTAGAGAAAATGGTTCAAATTCAACCTTTAATTGTAATTCTTGTCCTGAGACAACTCATCTTTGTTACAAGTTGTCCATCATCGTCTGTACACAGAAATCCAAAGAGGAGAGGCAGAGGTATCTAAAGAGTTAGGCAAAAGGCTGGTCAAAAAATGAAAAACAAACAGGTCAGAAATAGGCAAATCAGAAAAAACACTAGGAATCACTGGAACGCTGTCACAAAGGAACAAGACAAACTCACAGGAAAGGAGAGGAACACAGAGATTAATTACTCAAGGGCAGGGGACACAAGTAGACACAGGTGAGACACATGAGGGAAAGCAGAAAGGAAAGGATCTGAAATGAGACACAGGGTATGTATCAAAGTAAAACAGGAAACACAAGACAAAACATGAGGAAAACAAAAAAAGAGGACGTGAGAAAGGTCTACAGTGTTCACTTAGTTATGTTATTTAAACAGACTCAACATAAATCATAGTACAAGTGTAAAATCCAGTGTAAGCAAGCATGTGGCAACATTTAGCAACAGTGGCAAGATCGGAAGAAACCTGTCTGAGCAGAGAAAGTAGAAGAAACAATTAAAGCCCAACAGATTAATCAGCCAATAATATCGGCCGATATTAGCGTATCAAGTAACTATCAGTATTGGCTAATATTATTGCAGATATGCGTCTATATCACTCGAGTTATTCACCAGTCAAATAGCATTTCATTTGAGTGTCATTGTAATACACTAGCAGTTCTCTTTCACCAGCAGAGGGCGCTATTTGGATTACAATAAGCATCATCCCTCTGCAAAGAGTCAAGTGATGCACATACATGCACAGCTACTTTCCAGTTCAGTGAACATCTTGTCTTCATGAGTGTTATCACTGCATTTGAGGGTTAACACAATACATGTGTATATATCTATATCTTTATCTATCCAGCTCTACAAATAGAAAATAGATCTAAGAAAGATATCGAACTAAATATCAGTACGGGATTTTTTCTCTTCCTAAAATTGATATCGGTATCTGTCAGGTCCAACGAACAATCACAACAGATAACACAGACTTATTGCTACAATGCCAATTATGTATAATATAAGTGTATATACCTGTATGGTGAAACTTATATTAACCATTGAAGTCAATCAGGTCTCATGTTCTTCTTTTCTCTGTTTACTGCCAGGTCACTGCTGGAGTTTATTTCCAGATCCTTTGAGACGTTTATTAGCTGGTTATTAAACGGACTGAAAGTAATATTCCTTTAAACGTCCTACACAAGAAAATTAAATGATCAGGAAGAAGATTGAAAGTTTCTTTTTCTTATTTTTAATCTCTTTCACCGCAGCCAAAGGGTGAGTGTCAGGAAAGGCAATTTACAGCACTCTGCTGAACTCCACACAAAACCTTCATGAGCGATCTTTTGACGGTTCAAAGACAGAAGAAGGATTTCTTTTATCAGAAAATACAACTTTTTTCAGCACAGGACAAAATTAGCTTAAAGAGAAGACAAATGCTGTGTTGACAAATATCAAACACAAATGAAAAGTTCTTCACTGTCAATTTAAGCTAGCAGAGATGAAGGAAAATCTCCTGGACAGGTCCTTCTGTTTCACCAGAATCATAAAACAGAGAACACTCCCTTCTCTTAAACATGGCCTTGATGGAACATGCTGCACGTTATAGTATTTAAAATGAGGTAAACAGTGACAGTTTCACAGAGTAAACTCCCTCAAGCAATTCTCTAAATGTATATGATTCTTTCCCCATCCACTCAACACATATTCATTGAGGTAAAAATACTTTCCAAATCCTTTCAGATGAAAATATGATTGCATGTGTTTTCCCAAACTGTCTGTTAATAATCTGACACCAAGTACAGGATCAACTCATTTTCATTAGTGTGTTCTTCGTGTCTAACCAGCCTTGAAAACTCCATTCATTTAAAAACACATCTTGTGAAGAAAGAAGAAGCAGAATCTACATTTCATGTTTTTTTCCAAAGCAACAAACATTAGAGAGTAAGTACAACACAAGCAAGGATCTAGAGAAGAGGAAGCAACTTGTGGTTCAGACGTCAGTCCGACTGTGCACCAGTCAAATGATGTTGAACCTGACGTTGAATCTTCATGCTTTTCATTTTTAGCTATGTGAGGTGGAGTCGATGCAAATGTTCCTCTCTTCCATTGCTTTTAATCTCACTGCAAACTGAGGACCCACCAATCCCACAACCAGACTTACACATAATGACTTTATCCGGGTGTTTTATGTTTCTCATGCTATCAGTTTCTGGTAAATACACACACATACTCTGTTTGTCTCAGGGTTTGTGTGGTTCTGTTCTGATCAGTCTGTTTTTCTCCACAGTGGTGCGCAGTCAGACTCTGACTGAGTCTGAACCGGTGGTAAAAAGTCCTGGAGAATCCCACAAACTCACCTGTACCTACACAGGAATATCAGATGATGATGCAGATATCAGCTGGATCAGACAGGCTGAAGGAAAAGGACTGGAGTGGGTTTCCTTCATTTCTGCTCCGAGTGGGAGCACTAAATATTATTCCACGTCGGTCCAGAATCGCTTCACCATTTCAAGAGACAACGATGTGGACCAGGTGTATCTGCACATGAACAGCCTGACAACTGAAGACTCTGCTGTTTATTATTGTGCCAGAACCCCACAGTGAAACAGGAAGTCAGAGAGCTGTACAAAAACTGCTGCAGATGTTCCTGTGACTAACTCATAGAAAGTTTTGTAAAACATATTTTCTTACTGTTTAGATTCTCCCTTTATTAAACACCATGCCCTGATCAAAAGTTATCCTCCATAGATACAAATTGAAGTTATACATCATTCTTTGACAATCTGCCCTTATGAGGCTTAGCTGCACTTCAGGAATCGTACTAAAGCTTCTAAATGATAAAAGGACTTAAGCACCACACCTACACATTCACACCCATTCACACACTGATAGCGAAGCTGCTTTGTAAAGACCATCAGAAGTAACTAATCCCATTCATTACTGATGAAGTACTCAAAATCGTCTTGAGACCACTTTTTTAAGGTCTCGTCTCAGAATAGAAAGCATTTTTACTCGGCCTTGTCTCACGAGGAGGTTCCTGGTTCAAATCCCCATTGGAAAGGAGCCTTTCCATGTATAGTTTGCATGTTCTCCCCGTGCATGTGTGGGTTCTCTCCGGGTATTCCGGCTTCCTCCCACAGTCCAAAGACATGCTCGTTAGGTTAAAAGGTGACTCTAAATTGCCCGTAGGTGTGAATGTGAGTGTGGCTGGTTGTCTGTCTCTATATGTCAACCTTTAAAAAAATAAAGACTGGCGAACAGTCCAGGGTGTAACCCCGCCCCTAGCCCAATGAAAGCTGGGATGGCTTCAGCCCCACGCGTTGCCAAAAAGGAAAAGGCGGTACAGATAATGGATGGATGGAAAACAATCATTCTGATAATAGCTAAGTTTTTTTTGTCTGACTTTACTTACAGCCACCAAATACTGCTCATAAGTTCTTATGAATGTGTTGTAGAATCATATTATTGTTAATAACCTCCAACTGTACAGTCACTTTATTTAAAGTGCCCAAAGTCATGCTATATGTTACATGAACAGAATGAACCCAGGAATTCAAAAGAAGCAAAATCCTACCTTCAAAATGCATCATTTTCACTGCTTACAACACTCCATAGACATTGTTATAAGTTGTCAATTCACTTCTTAATACTCCATCTCCCTTCAGAGTGAGTCTGTTGACAAATCAGGAGTATCATGCCCCTCTGAAAATACTCGGAAAAAAATAAACAGGATTCACTTGTACACAGAAATCAAAAACTGAAGTCAATGAAACTGCTGACGTTGTGTGCATTAATATGACTCTCTTCAAGATAATATTCAGAAACCTGTTCAACGCAAAGTTAAAAGCTGGACTGAGTGAAATAAAAAGTGTTATGTACTGGACTCAGGAAACTGTTAAAAAAATACTTATTAAATATCAGGTTTTATTGCATTTCTAGACGTTAAAGCAGAGGAAGAATTATGAACAAAAATTTAGAAAATACATGTAAACCACACAAGAGTTCCCACCTCCAAAAAATAAACTTTTATTTTTATCCCTGAGGAGGAGTCAATGCAAATCTGTGATGTGTTCCTCCTCTACTTATGTGAGTGCAGAGAGGACGACAGAGAACAGTGGACACACAGTTGAACATGATGGACTATAGGACAGGACTGCTGCTTTTTACTGTCTGCTGGGCAGGTGATGATCATCACTCATCTTTACTCTAAAAAGTGTTCTGAAAGTGTCACATCTGATGGTTTTCTTTTCTGTCTCTTCAGGTGTTGATGGTCAGACTCTGACACAATCTGAACCTGTGGTTAAAAGTCCTGGAGAATCCCACAGACTGACCTGTTATGCCTATGGGTTTACAATGAGTGGCTACCATATGAGCTGGGTCAGACAGGCTCCTGGAAAAGGACTGGAGTGGATCGCCTGGAATCAGAATAATAATGTCAACAAATTCTACTCTCAGTCAGTTACAGGCCGGTTCACCGTCTCCAGAGACAACAGCAGACAGCAGCTGTATCTGCAGATGAACAGTCTGAAGGCTGAAGATTCTGCTGTTTATTATTGTGCAAGGCAGCTCCCACAGTGACACAGGAGGAAGTAATGCTGTACAAAAACGTAACACATCAAAGAAGTACTCTGAGCATTTCACATGACACCAGTGACCTCATTGACTGGGATTGGTTAAGTAGCTGTACAAAATCCTTCCCTATTTATGTCTAGTGGACCTATGGAGCTCGTTCAACTTAGAATCAGGGAAACACCCCTTAACATACAGACTCAGACCAAGATGGAGTGACTAAACCAAAGAACTGATTCAAGTACAAAGTCATGAGAAAATGATAAATTTGACGTGAGTTATTACTCTCTCCTGTCAGAATAATTTTAAAGTTTGTAATTAGGCTTCACCACTTGGACGAAAAATCAAGACCCTCAAACGTCCACACCTCCAGACCTCTGAAATCTTCCTCAAGGATCCTGGAAAGGACTCTTAAACCCAACATTATACCAAATGATAAACAACACCAAATAAAAACCAAATAATTATTGCTGTGATACAATTGTTTCACTTTCTAAGGTGGAAGAACAATAAGAACCACAAACAGGTCAGATCATAGAAAGGATCCACGTTTATAAGTGCAGACAATTAAACTGACAAAATAAATAATAGTCTTTGGTTTCTCAATGCTGGGTCTTCAAAGGTTGAGAGGGGGGTAAGGGTTTGTGTGTGCAGGCGTGTGCTCCCCTCTTATTGCTGTATGAACTGACAAAACGATATAAAACTTAAAATTGTATTGCCTGTATTGAAGACTGACTCATATTCCGTTGTTACATCAGTACAGAAAAAAAACATAGAGAAGCTTGATGTTTCCTGAATATTTATAGATTCATTTTGTGTATTGTGATCCCAAGAAGTGCTCGGGGAAACATTTAATTCAGTGTTCATGAAATGGGGTAGAAAATATCATCTGATAACATATCTACATTAACAATAAAGCTCCCCGTCTCACACACACAAGCTACAATATCCCCTTTTGTATATCGTCAAGATGAAAAAAACATCAGTAAGAGATTATCATTCAGGAAAAAACATGCTTTGGTGAACTCGGCTGGTTCAGATATGATTTGCCATGACTGTGATATATTAGAGTTTGCTCTGTTGCTGAAGAGATTCTCTACTTATGGAAATGTATCAGTCACAGTTTCTCTTTTGAACCTGTAGAGGGAGGTCTATGCAAACTCGTCCTCTCTTATAAACACACCGTCAGTAACTTGAGGCAGATCAATCGGACAGTTCTGAACACTTTTGAAAATCTGAGATCAGACAGCACTGAACAGAGGAATGGGTAAAAGTAGTATCTGGAGTTTATTACTTGTAGTTACTATTCATGGTGAGAAAATCAATCCTGCTTTAATTCTTCTTGTGTAGATGTCAAACCTGTTTACAAGTTTTGTTGATAATGATCAATATTTCTATGAAAACAGGAGTTTGGAGTGAGATCAGAATGGAGCAGTCTCCCTCTGAGGTGAAGACACCTGGAGAGACAGTGAAGATGTCATGTATCATATCTGGGTACAGCATGACCAGCTACTATATCAGCTGGATCCGACAGAAACCAGGGAGAGCTCTGGAGTGGATTGGGAGGATGGATGCTGGCAGCAATTCTGCTACCTATGCAAGCTCCTTTCAAAGTGGCTTCAGTATGACAGAAGATGTGCCCAGCAGCACTCAGTTCCTCCAGATCCAGACTCTGACTGCAGCAGATTCTGCTGTTTACTTCTGTGCAAGAGACACAGTGAGTGAGGACAGTGAAGCAGCTGCACAAAAACCTCCACAGAGAATCAGCAGTGATCTCAATGATATCTGTTCTTTCATACCATCATACTAAGATTTTATAGATCTTAAAACCCCAGTTTCTGAGAAGCATTTATTCACCTGAAGTTTTGGACTCAAAATAAGCAGCTACTGGGTGTACGGAATCAGACTTTTTTTTATGTAGAGAAAATGGTTCAAATTCAACCTTTAATTGTAATTCTTGTCCTGAGACAACTCATCTTTGTTACAAGTTTTCCATCATCGTCTGTACACAGAAATCCAAAGAGGAGAGGCAGAGGTATCTAAAGAGTTAGGCAAAAGGCTGGTCAAAAAATGAAAAACAAACAGGTCAGAAATAGGCAAATCAGAAAAAACACTAGGAATCACTGGAACGCTGTCACAAAGGAACAAGACAAACTCGCAGGAAAGGAGGGGAACACAGAGATTAAGTACCTAAGGACAGGGGACACAACTAGACACAGGTGAGACACACGAGGGAAAGCAGAAAGGAAAGGATCTGAAATGAGACACAGGGTATGTATCAAAATAAAACAGGAAACACAAGACATAAAACATGAGGATAACAAAAAAGAGGACGTGAGAAAGGTCTACAGTGTTCACTTAGTTATGTTATTTAAACAGACCCAACATAAATCATAGTACAAGTGTAAAATCCAATGTAAGCAAGCATGTGGCAACATTTGGCAACAGTGGCAAGATCGGAAGAAACCTGTCTGAGCAGAGAAAGTAGAAGAAACAATTAAAGCCCAACAGATTAATCAGCCAATAATATCGGCCGATATTAGCGTATCAAGTAACTATCAGTATTGGCTAATATTATTGCAGATATGCGTCTATATCACTCGAGTTATTCACCAGTCAAATAGCATTTCATTTGAGTGTCATTGTAATACACTAGCAGTTCTCTTTCACCAGCAGAGGGCGCTATTTGGATTACAATAAGCATTATCACTCTGCAAAGAGTCAAGTGATGCACATACATGCACAGCTACTTTCCAGTTCAGTGAACATCTTGTCTTCATGAGTGTTATCACTGCATTTGAGGGTTAACACAATACATGTGTATATATCTATATTTTTATCTATCCAGCTCTACAAATAGAAAATAGATCTAAGAAAGATATCGAACTAAATATCAGTACGGGATTTTTTCTCTTCCTAAAATTGATATCGGTATCTGTCAGGTCCAACGAACAATCACAACAGATAACACAGACTTATTGCTACAATGCCAATTATGTGTAATATAAGTGTATATATGATGAAACTTATTAACCATTGAAGTCAATCAGGTCTCATGTTCTTCTTTTCTCTGTTTACTGCCAGGTCACTGCTGGTGTTTATTTCCAGTTCCTTTGAGACGTTTATTATCTGGTTATTAAACGGACTGAAAGTAATATTCCTCTAAACGTCCTACACAAGAAAATTAAATGATCAGGAAGAAGATTGATAGTTTCTTTTTCTTATTTTTAATCTCTTTCACCGCAGCCAAAGGGTGAGTGTCAGGAAAGGCAATATACAGCACTCTGCTGAACTCCACACAAAACCTTCATGAGCGATCTTTTGACGGTTCAAAGACAGAAGAAGGATTTCTTTAATCAGAAAATACAACTTTTTTCAGCACAGGACAAAATTAGCTTCAAGAGAAGACAAATGCTGTATTGACAAATATCAAACACAAATGAAAAGTTCTTCACTGTCAATTTAAGCTAGCAGAGATGAAGGAAAATCTCCTGCACAGGTCCTTCTGTTTCACCAGAATCACAAAACAGAGAACACTCCCTTCTCTTAAACATGGCCTTGATGGAACATGCTGCACGTTATAGTATTTAAAATGAGGTAAACAGTGACAGTTCCACAGAGTAAACTCCCTCAAGTAATTCTCTAAATGTATATGATTCTTTCCCCATCCACTCAACACATATTCGTTGAGGTAAAAATACTTTCCAAATCCTTTCAGATGAGAATATGATTGCATGTGTTTTCCCAAACTGTCTGTTAATAATCTGACACCAAGTACAGGATCAACTCATTTTCATTAGTGTGTTCTTCGTGTCTAACCAGCCTTGAAAACTCCATTCATTTAAAAACACATCTTGTGAAGAAAGATGAAGCAGAATCTACAATTCATGTTTTTTTCGAAAGCAATGAACATTAGAGAGTAAGTACAACACAAGCAAGGATCTAGAGAACAGGAAGCAACTTGTGGTTCAGACGTCAGTCCGACTGTACACCAGTCAAATGATGTTGAAACTGACATTGAATCTTCATGCTTTGCATTTTTAGCTATGTGAGGTGGGGGCAATGCAAATGTTCCTCTCTTCCATTGCTTTTAATCTCACTGCAAACTGAGGACCCACCAATCTGACAACCAGACTTATACACAATGACTTTATCCGGGTGTTTCACGTTTCTCATGCTATCAGTTTCTGGTAAATACACACACATACTCTGTTTGTATCAGGGTTTGTGTGGCTCTGTTCTGATCAGTCTGTTTTTCTCCACAGTGGTGCGCAGTCAGACTCTGACTGAGTCTGAACCGGTGGTAAAAAGTCCTGGAGAATCCCACAAACTCACCTGTACGTACACAGGAATATCAGATAATGATGCACCTATCAGCTGGATCAGACAGGCTGAAGGAAAAGGACTGGAGTGGATTTCCTCAATTTCTGCTCCGAGTGGAAGCACTAAACGTTATTCCACGTCGGTCCAGAATCGCTTCACCATTTCAAGAGACAACAATGTGGACCAGGTGTATCTGCACATGAACAGCCTGACAACTGAAGACTCTGCTGTTTATTATTGTGCCAGAACCCCACAGTGAAACAGGAAGTCAGAGAGCTGTACAAAAACTGCTGCAGATGTTCCTGTGACTGAATCATAGAAAGTTTTGTAAAACATATTTTCTTACTGTTTAGATTCTCCCTTTATTAAACACCATGCCCTGATCAAAAGTTATCCTCCATAGATACAAATTGAAGTTATACATCATTCTTTGACAATCTGCCCTTATGAGGCTTAGCTGCACTTCAGGAATCGTACTAAAGATTCTAAATGATAAATGGACTTAAGCACCACACCTACACATTCACACCCATTCACACACTGATAGCGAAGCTGCTTTGTAAAGACCATCAGAAGTAACTAATCCCATTCATTACTGATGAAGTACTCAAAATCGTCTTGAGACCACTTTTTTAAGGTCTCGTCTCAGAATAGAAAGCATTTTTACTCGGCCTTGTCTCGCGAGGAGGTTCCTGGTTTGAATCTCCATTGGAAAGGAGCCTTTCCATGTATAGTTTGCATGTTCTCCCCGTGCATGTGTGGGTTCACTCCGGGTACTCCTGCTTCCTCCCACAGTCCAAAGACATGCTCGTTAGGTTAAAAGGTGACTTTAAATTGCCCGTAGGTGTGAATGTGAGTGTGGCTGGTTGTCTGTCTCTATATGTCAACCTTTAAAAAAATAAAGACTGGCGAACAGTCCAGGGTGTAACCCCGCCCCTAGCCCAATGAAAGCTGGGATGGCTTCAGCCCCACGCGTTGCCAAAAAGGAAAAGGCGGTACAGATAATGGATGGATGGAAAACAATCATTCTGATAATAGCTAAGTTTTTTTTGTCTGACTTTACTTACAGCCACCAAATACTGCTCATAAGTTCTTATGAATGTGTTGTAGAATCATATTATTGTTAATAACCTCCAACTGTACAGTCACTTTATTTAAAGTGCCCAAAGTCATGCTATATGTTACATGAACAGAATGAACCCAGGAATTCAAAAGAAGCAAAATCCTACCTTCAAAATTCATCATTTTCACTGCTTACAACACTCCAAAAACAATTTTACAAGTTGTCAATTCACTTCTTAATACTCCATCTCCCTTCAGAGTGAGTCTGTTGACAAATCAGGAGTATCATGCCCCTCTGAAAATACTCGGAAAAAATAAACAGGATTCACTTGTACACAGAAATCAAAAACTGAAGTCAATGAAACTGCTGACGTTGTGTGCATTAATATGACTCTCTTCAAGATAATATTCAGAAACCTGTTCAACGCAAAGTTAAAAGCTGGACTGAGTGAAATAAAAAGTGTTATGTTCTGGACTCAGGAAACTGTTAAAAAATTACTTATTAAATATCAGGTTTTATTGCATTTCTAGACATTAAAGCAGAGGAAGAATTATGAACACAAATTTAGAAAATACATGTTAACCACACAAGAGTTCCCACCCACCTCCAAAAAATATACTTTTATTTTTATCCCTGAGGAGGAGTCAATGCAAATCTGTGATGTGTTCCTCCTCTACTTATGTGAGTGCAGAGAGGACGACAGAGAACAGTGGACACACAGTTGAACATGATGGACTATAGGACAGGACTGCTGCTTTTTACTGTCTGCTGGGCAGGTGATGATCATCACTCATCTTTACTCTAAAAAGTGTTCTGAAAGTGTCACATCTGATGGTTTTCTTTTCTGTCTCTTCAGGTGTTGATGGTCAGACTCTGACGGAATCTGGACCAGTGGTTAAAAGGCCTGGAGAATCCCACACACTGACCTGTTCAGCCTCTGGTTTCACATTCAGCAGCTACCATATGAGCTGGGTCAGACAGGCTCCTGGAAAAGGACTGGAGTGGATTGCCTGGGTTGAGAATGATAATGACAGAAAATTCTACTCTCAGTCAGTTACAGGCCGGTTCACCGCCTCCAGAGACAACAGCAGACAGCAGGTGTATCTGCAGATGAACAGTCTGAAGGCTGAAGATTCTGCTGTTTATTATTGTGCCAGAGACCCACAGTGACACAGGAGGAAGTAATGCTGTACAAAAACTTAACATGTCAAAGTAGCACTCTGAGCATTTCACATGACACCAGTAACCTCACTGACTGGGATTGGTTAAGTAGCTGTACAAAATCCTTCCTATTTATGTCTAGTGGACCTATGGAGCTCGTTCAACTTAGAATCAGGGAAACACCCCTTAACATACAGACTCAGACCAAGATGGAGTGACTAAACCAAAGAACTGATTCAGGTACAAAGACATGAGAAAATGATAAATCTGATGTAAGAGTTATTACTCTCTCTACATTAAAGGGAGTGCTTTACTGCTCCTCTTTCTTACACACACATTCTGCCCAAGGTCAACCAGAAGTACTGTATATCAGTAGTTCTTCATTTTATTGAATTAAAATTTATGAGGAAATTCAAAAGGAATAAAGCACAGACACTTTCCCTGTCAGAATAATTTTTAAGTTTGTAATTAGGCATCACCACTTAGACGAAAAATCAAGACCCTCAAACGTCCACACCTCCAGACCTCTGAAATCTTCCTCAAGGATCCTGGAAAGGACTCTTAAACCCAACATTATACCAAATGATAAACAACAGCAAATAAAAACCAAATAATTATTGCTGTGATACAATTGTTTCACTTTCTAAGGTGGAAGAACAATAAGAACCACAAACAGGTCAGATCATAGAAAGGATCCACGTTTATAAATGCACACAATTAAACTGACAAACAAAATAATAGTCTTGGGTTTCTCAATGCTGGGTCTTCAAAGGTTGAGAGGGGGGGTAAGGGTTTGTGTGTGCAGGCGTGTGCTCCCCTCTTATTGTTTTATGAACTCACAAAACAATATAAAACTTCAAATTTGATTTCCTGTAATGAACACTGATTCATATTCCATTGTTAAATCAGTACATAAAAAACATAGGAAACCTTGGAAGTTTCCTGAATATTTATAGATTAATTTGTGTATGTGAAAAAAACATCAGTAAGAGATTATCATTTAGGGAATAAAATGCTTGCAGCAGGATTTCTTTTATCAAAAAATACAACTTTTTCAGCACAGGACAAAATAAAGAGAAGACATATGCTTTGTTGACACATATCAAACACAAATTAAAAGTTCCTCACTGTCAATTTAAACAAGCAGAGAACAGGTCCTTTTTTTTCACCAAAATCAGAAAACAGAAAACACTCTGTTGGGCCACCCAGGCTGAACACAGGCAAACAAAGGACTTGGGCCTGCATTTCTCTGAGAAGCCTGACTTTAGTCATTCACTGGGGTCACAAAGAGGCCTAAAAGGACTCATGCCCCCAGAAGCCTTTGCAAGACTTCACACCTAGGTGTGAGAAGAAGGGGGACCCGAAATCTCCCTCCTCTCATTGGAGGAGACAGGAGGTACAAACCCCCCCATGAAGCCCAGGTTACAAAACTCTGAGACTCCCATTGATCGATCTCTTTCCAAACGTTTCCAGGCGTCCGGAGATACACATCCACCTCACGCTTCAACACACGTGGCTCGTTGTTTAAAAGTTTTGGCGCGCAGGTATCCTTAGGCTTCAAGCAAAGGCAGTGTTCGAAATCCCGAGCTCAGATCATCCTTTAAACGCATCTCGACGGAGCCCGCCGGAGAGCGTCTGATTCATAGACCGAATTAAAAACGGTATTTAGAGACTGTAAAAGATTACGTCTCGTTTCGTCCTGCAACGAACAGGACCTTCACGGAGATCATCTCGCTCAAGGGAGAACACGCAGACCTTCGCATCCTCTGAGAACCGCCATCGCCATCACGCTCAACTGCACCGGAGCAGACTGAAGATCTGGATCCATAATCGGACCTTTTTTCCTCTCATCAACCGCGGACGGTTTTACAAGTGAGGCTTAATTAGGTCTGGGCAGTTAGCTTTAGAGAGTGTGTTTAATAATTGAGTTATTAATGTGAAGTTGTGATAATCTTTGTTTTGTTGTTGGACCGCCGCGTCCAGGGTTTTATTAGTTTAAAACCTCTTTGTTTACTTTTTCTGGACCGCCGCATCCCAAGTGTAAACCTCTATTGTTCTTTTATTGGGCCGCTGCGTCCTGTGTGTGTTTCTGTGTTAACTCTAGCGTGATAGCCGGATAATACTCTCATGATCAGGAAGACCAGTGTACCGTCTACTCTAAATTCGGCCACTGGCTTCCAGTCTTGAAGTTAACTATCCCGAGTTGTGCGCGAGTTTCACACTGCGATCGAGCCTCCCCAGGCACGCTGTTTTTCCTCTCTCTTTCTGACTAACGCACACACACCTCCAGGCGTAGACGCACATCTGGAGCCCAGCTCTGAGATCGTGCCAACACATACATACAAACGCAGACACATAGATCTGAACAGTCATAGACGTTCAAGCGCCTTTAATACTCAGATCAGGCAGAGACAGAGCTTAACTCGGTCCCGCCGGTGTAGAGAATAGACCACACTAGAAGTTTTGTGTTGAGGGTCCGCCATCACGTGACCACACGTGGTTACACCGCCATTGTGCTCCCTATTGCTACCCCTCCTTTCCCTCTCTCATCCACGCACACACACACACACGCACACACACACACACACACACGCACACACACATCTTCCCGCGTAGACGCACATCTGGAGACCAACTCCAGACCGCTCCTGCGCACACATCCACACCCTCATACACATCTATACACATAGATTTGTGCTCGTAGTCGGTAGACGCTGGAGACACCGATCAGGCAGAGACAGAGTTTAACTCGGTCCCGCCAGGGTGGACAATAGATCAGGTTGAAAGGCCTGTGTTGAGTGTCCGCCATTAAGTGACCACACGTGGTTACGCCGCCATCTTGCTCTCTCTCTTTTTGCCCCTCCCTTCTCTTTTTCCCTCTCGCACACACACACACACAAACACACACACACACACACACACACACACACACACATACACAGGTTACACTTTATTTACAAGTTTACTTGACAATGTTTGACTGTCTTTAGATTAGCTTATAATAGATGTCTGTTTGATTGAGTTCATTGAGTGACTTGATGTTCCTTTGTTAAATAAACTCTGTTATAATTTAAAGAGCAGTTGTTTGTGATTACTGGTGTATTTGCATTGTGACATAAGCTGGGTGCAAAGGCTTTGTGTTCGGACTTCACGCCTTCAATTTATTAAATACAGATTATTAATCAATAATACTAGTATTTAATTAATTAATTAGAGACTTATATGGTAAGATTGGTTGTTCTCTGATTTCAGAGTGGTGCCCCTTTAGGTTTATTAACTCAGTTTAATAATATTGTTGATTTAGATTAATAATTAAATAAAGTTAATTATTAATGTTAATTTGATAACCAAATTTTACCATAGAAAACCCAACAGAAATGTTGCCCGCGTATTAGCTCTGCAAAACCCCAACAACTCCCTTCTCTTAAACATGGCCTTGATGGAACATGCTGCACGTTATAGTATTTAAAATGAGGTAAACAGTGACAGTTCCACAGAGTAAACTCCCTCAAGCAATTCTCTAAATGTATATGATTCTTTCCCCATCCACTCAACACATATTCGTTGAGGTAAAAATACTTTCCAAATCCTTTCAGATGAGAATATGATTGCATGTGTTTTCCCAAACTGTCTGTTAATAATCTGAAACCAAGTACAGGATCAACTCATTTTCATTTGTTTTCTTCGTGTCCAACCAGCCTTGAAAACTCCATTTATTTAAATACATATCTAGTGTAGAAATGTGAAAGCAGAACCTACAATTCATATAGCAGCTCCAAAGCAACAAACATCAGAGAGTAAGTACAACAAAAGCAAAAGGAAGCAACAAGTTCGACTGCACCAGTCAAATGATGTTGAAAATGATGTTGAATCTTCATGCTTTGCATTTTTAGCTATGTGAGGTGGAGTCGATGCAAATGTTCCTCTCTTCCATTGCTTTTAATCTCACTGCAAACTGAGGACCCAACAATCCGACAACCAGACTTATATACAATGACTTTATCTGGGTGTTTCACGTTTCTCATGCTATCAGTTTCTGGTAAATACACACATATACTGTTTGTATCAGGGTTTGTGTGGCTCTGTTCTAATCAGTCTGATTTTCTCCACAGTGGTGCGCAGTCAGACTCTGACTGAGTCTGAACCGGTGGTAAAAAGTCCTGGAGAATCCCACAAACTCACCTGTACCTACACAGGTATATCAGATGATGATGCACCTATCAGCTGGATCAGACAGGCTGAAGGAAAAGGACTGGAGCGGGTTTCCTTCATTTCTGCTCCGAGTGGAGGCACTAAACGTTATTCCACGTCGGTCCAGAATCGCTTCACCATTTCAAGTGACAACGATGTGGACCAGGTGTATCTGCACATGAACAGTCTGACAACTGAAGACTCTGCTGTTTATTATTGTGCCAGAGCCCCACAGTGAAACAGGAAATCAGAGAGCTGTACAAAAACTGCTGCAGATGTTACTGTGACTGACTAATGACTCACTGAAAGTTCTGTAAAAAATAAATCAGTTTTTGTTTAGATTCTCCCTTTATTAAACACCCTGCCCTGATTGCAAGTTTTCCTCCACAGATACAAATTGAAGTTATACATCATTCTTTAACAATCCACCCTTATGAGGCTTAGCTGCACTTCAGGAATAGTACAAACACTAGGAAATGGAAAATGGACTTGAGCTTGTATAGCTCTTTTCTATTCTTCTGACTACTCAAAGCGCTTTTACACCACAGGTCACACCTACACATTCACACTGATGGAAAAGCTGCTGTGTAAAGTGACCATCAGAAGTAACATGCCTCCGAAGAAGCAGTGGGAGCAACTTGGGGTTAAGTGTCTTGCCCAAGGGCACATCAGACATGTAGCTGCAGGAGCTGGGGATCAAACAGAACTTTCTGTTGAGAGATGGCCGACTCTACAACTGAGCCACAGCTGCCATGCTCATGATTGATCCCTCAAATGTACTTATGGCCCATGCAAACTTATTCAATTAAAGGTGCACTATGGAGATTTGGTAGTGGAATTTAAAAGTTAGAGAAGTGAAACAATTTGATGTTATATTTTCCAAACTAAATACACAAACTTTATTCAAAGGAGAAAATGGGTCCTGTGAACACTGTTGGAGCCATATAGCTACCAAGAGAGTTACGGTTTCACTGTTGCGAGCCCCCCACCGTAACTTCTCGCGAAGCATTTTGTCTTCAAACAGCGTTCCAGGGACCAAGTTTTCTTCTGAGGACAGTTTGTGTATATACCATTGTATGCCTAATATACCAAAGAGTCTGTACACTTCTCCAACTTTCATATTTCTCTACGATAAGTCCACAGTGCAACTTTAAGCTTTATACATTTTTAATTGTCATTACAAAATGTTTGATTGGGACCCTCCAGAATGTGCTGAGTCTCTCCCCAGAGACCCTACAATAAACACATGCCCTCTTCTCACCTGTATCCTCGGGCGGCCTACTCTATACTTTCAGGGCATCCACAATAATGGCGTCTGACACAACTTCTTTTTTGGGTCTGATTCTCTGTTTTTTGTCTTGTCTTGTTTCTTTTTAGATGTGGAGCTGGTGGTTAGAAATAACACAGCACTCTTCGATTCTGATAGCACTGCCTGCCTATTCCCTCCCCTGTTCGCCTTGTCTCGTCCTGTCCAGCCTTTGTTTCCCCCTCAGATCACTGCGGTGCAGCACTGCCCTCCCTGGCACATAATAGGGAAATCTAATAAAGAATGTCAACTTAGCTTCCAGAGAGGGCCGGTGATGGTCACGCACACGCACTAAATATGAAAATATTTGGCTGCAAGACTAAAATATGCCTCAATCTCATAAAAAGTTGACACCCCCCTTTGTGGTGTTAAACGATGAGAAAAAATGCAGACAAAAAAAAAAAAAAAAAAAAATGTTTGATCATTCGTTTTGATATTTAGAAAATTAAATATTTTTACAAATATAGATTCCTAAAATAAAAGATTGTGATGCTTTAGTTTAAGGAATATCATAATTCAAGAATAGTAATCATCCTCTATTCACCATCATCTGAAGTCTTGTTTCTCAAATATTCAGATTAAAATGCATACTTAAGGTATCACAATGATTAAATGCGACAAATGATTTAAAAGATAAAGAAAAATATAGAATGTAAGTTCAGTGTGGTTGTTACCCACTGCTAATAATAAACGCTTCCTGACGCTCCGTACAGGAAACAGTGTTTGGTTTTTGTATGAGTCTTTATCACAGTGATATGGGGTGGGGCACTGTGATATAGAGCTGTACAAAAACCTGAGAGCAACAATCTTAAACTCTCCTATTTTAAAGATTGACGAAACGGGACAGGACAAAATATCTCACTTTGAAACATAAGGAAACTAATGTGGAATGGTTTTTATAAGCAGATTTTTAGGTAAGAGTCATTTATTTAGTAGTTTGAAGTCGTAGGTAGTTCACGTATGTAAATGTTATTCTTAGTAAATCTGAACTTTGAAAGAGTCATAAAGACTCAACACAAACATATGCTTATCTGGGGACACTAGAGTTTCCTACTGATCAGGACTTGGTGGTTTTCAAACCTTTAATAAGGTGTTTTTCTGGTTCTTCAGGTTTTTGTTGAAGCATTGAGTTGAGATGTAGCACTGTGACTACTTTGACGTATGGGGTGCAGGGACTGAAGTCACCGTTGATTCAATTAATTCAGGTAAGTCACTTTTAAAACATATTTTTAGTGATTACTATATTTATCTTTCTTTTAAACTGATTTTTGATGCTTGAGAAGTTGGACTCGGTCGTAATGTTCAGGTTTACAGTTAGCAGAATCAGAAAGCAGAGACGGTTGGTTGGTAATGCAGCTGTTTCCTTGAAAGCATTAAAAAAAAAGGCTTTCTTGGCATTACAACTCCATGCAGGACAGTGTTTCATGTAAACATGATTTTGTCTGGATTTTAACTGCTGCTGGTGAGGACCTCAGTATTTTTTAACCACATTAACATTCACCAACTTTTTATTTTGTGGATATTCACAAAACCTCATACTGCGTGATGAGTGGTAAGACTACCGTTGAGCTGAGATATATTTAAGTGTTCTGTGTTTTAATAGAAGGTCTCTTTGTGTGAAAGTATGAAATAAATATAAAGTTAATCGCAGGAAAATTTACCCGTCGTAGGATTTTATTTTTGCACTGAAGGTTCAATTGTTGATCGTCGAATTTGAGAAAATATTGCTCATCAAATAATTTAGATTTCTTCCCTTAAATTGGCAACTAAACAATAGGCTTACACAAATATTCTAAATACTCATTTAATACATAATAAATATGAATTATATTCATGACATCTTGCGGTCTTGGAAAAGTTCTTTATTATCAATTGCTTATGTTAGATTTTTTCATTAGTATGTTCACCTCCAATCCGTTGACAAAAATATAGTGTATATTAGATTTTGTCATATTGTTTTATAAATGTTGTCTTACGTTTGTTTTTTTACCGTGCAAGATTTCTGAAATCCATTTGATCAACATTTTAATTTAATCAGTAGCCGTTTCTTTATTAGGTACTGTTAAAAAAATATGTTACAAAGTTTTTTTCCGACAAGAGAAAAGGTAAAAGGAATGGGTTTTCATAATACCTACATTTTCTGGCTATGAAAGACAATCTGGTGTCCACGATGATGTAAGTTTTAATAAAGATAACACATTTATTTTTAATACTTTATCGACTAATATTCAGTAATAAACAAATTACATAAAACATGTCAAGCAAAGAATTAGCAGCGTAAAACAAATCATCAAAATAATTTATCCCAATGAGATAGTTTTGAGATAGGGGTGGCAGTAGATCAGTCTGTAGGGACTTGGGTTGGGAACCGGAGGGTCGTCGGCTAAAGTCCCGGTGCCGACAAAGTCTGTAAATTGGTCTGGTAGCTGGAGCGGTGCAAGTGCCATTGAGCAAGGCAGCGACCCCCCACCAGCTCAGGAGCGCTCGCTTTGGGCAGCCCCCTCACTCTGACTATTTGATTGATTGATCTAACAAAGAGCACTTTGGGTCTGCCTTTTGTAATTCTGTCATTGAAAAATCTAATCAATGTTGTTTTTGTTTAAAAAAGGTAGTTGTGATAATAAGCAGTAATTTCTATTCATTTTATTTTAACCGTATTAAATCTCTTCCAAAGGAATTGCACCGACTCTGTTCCCTGTGGTTCAATGCGGCTCTGGGACAGGAAATCAAATCACTGTTGGTTGTCTGGCTCATGACTTCATCCCAAAGAGTACTTTCCAGTGGACGGATGCCAGCGGGACCAGTTTAACTTCTGTACAACATCCTGCAACAGTCAAGGACAACAAATTCACAGGTCTCAGTCTGGCCCAAGTATCCAAATCTGACTGGGGTTCAGGAAAATCTTTTAACTGTTCTTTGACGTACAATGGAGGATCCCAAAGTGTCAAAGTGGAAAGTAGGTGATTTTTAACCTTCAATCATGGCTCTTTTACGCTTATCAAAATGCATGTTCTTGTTTTATGTTCAGAATTGTCTATATATTTCCAAATTTCATTCAGTAATAATAGAACAAATTATTTCAGATTGATCTGATTTCCACTTAATTTCCATCTCTTCTCTTTCATTCACTGCATAGTGCCCCCACGCCCTCCAAAGTTAACATTGGTATCGGTGCCAAAAGAAGACACTCAGGCTCTGGTGTGTTCAATTGATGATTATTTTCCCGACGACTTGAAAGTAAAATGGAAAAAAAATGGAAGAGAAGAAACTGTTTTCACTACTTGGCCCTCTCAATCAATCAGAAACACATTTTCTGCTGTTAGCGTTCTGAATGTGAGGAACACAGACTGGGACAGTAAAGCCGTGTACACATGTGAGGTGACACACAGAGGCACAACATATATGAAGAAGGTCTCAAAAGGTACAAGTCTAATACAACCATTTCATAATGCTGCTGTACTTTTACTACAACTAACTGTAAACAGCTGTTCAAGATGATACAAGATGAATTCCTCTAACTCTCTTTTTTTGTAGCTGCTGTCACAGTGGTACTTACCCAACCAAGTCCCAAAGAACTCTTCAACAACAACCAGGCGAAGCTGGACTGTATCGTTACTGGACAGGACAGTAGTGTTATAAACGACATTAAAATAACTTGGCAAATTGATGAACACATTGTGTCTGACAACATTACTGTAAAGACAGATTCCAGAGATGGTCAACACAGCAGAATCGGCACGTTGACTCAGAGTCTCTCAGAGTGGCAGAGAGTCAACAAAGTGAGATGTTCTGCCATGAGAGACAATATGACCCCAGTAATTCAAGACCTGACTGTACATAGAGGTATGTTACTGAGTGATGGAGACGCGTGACTATAAATCCTGTAAATGAAAGTCCTTCTCTAATCAAATGTCTCTTTCAGGTGGGAGGATACCAACTGTGACCGTCCATGTCCTCCCAGAGGAGGACATCAGCAAAGGAGACGTGGTCACTCTGGTGTGTCTGGTCTCCAGTCCTGTACAGCAGGATTACTACATCGCCTGGTCTGAGTATATCGGACAAAAGACTGGAAACTATGTTGATGGCATTAACTTCCCACCCCAGAAGACCCAACAAGGCTACTCAGTAACAAGTATTTTCTACACAACCAAGGCCAAGTGGAACACGCACAACAAGTTTGAGTGCAACGTCTGGCCTGCTGGCAGCAATAACTCCATGAATCCACAGGAAGTGTCTAAGGCCCAGGGTAACTCCTTAGAATGTAAAAAATAGAAGACTTGGCTATAAATGTTGTTTTTTAGTGCTCATGTGTTCTTCTGTCTGTTTGCAAACCACGTTATGTTAAAGCGTGCACCCTGTGATGTCACCAGTGTCTGTCATTGTAAAAAATAACATTCAATGTCTTAATTGTGTCCTGTTTGTTGTAAAATGGTGTTTTAATCTGTCTTTGTCATGTGATCTAACAGCCTGATAAGTGTGCTGAGTGTTTCAAATAAATGTTGCATTGAGAAAAAGTTTGTTACATGTTCATGAATGAATTATAACATCAAACAAATTACACAACAAGCACTAAACAGCAGGGGGTTTTATGAAGCTGTTTCACTATGCAACATGAGACATTACCATATAACGTGTCAAAGAGAGATAAATGCTAGTGTGTATGCACTTTTCCATAACGTACAAAGACTTTGTTAAGATACACACGCACACACTTACACCTCTTATCTAACCACCAATACCTTCCTCTTATATTTCCCTTCAGAGTCAAAACTGAGTTGTGCTGTAAACTGCATAGATGATGCCCCTGAAGAGGATGAGTTCAGCAGCTTGTGGTCCACAGCCTCCTCTTTCATATTCCTCTTCATTTCTTCTCTCCTCTATAGCATGATAATCAGCCTGGTCAAGGTAAACGTAAAGGCTTTTTCTGCACATTAGTTTTACCAAGTTATATATCTTTGCAATCTATAGTTTTACTATCATTGGAAGATATGAAATAAATGTCAGTGATGTAAACGATATAAATACTACTTACAAACTAATTAGCATAATTTTTATGTGGGTGTTAAAGCTTCTACGGATCTTCACAGACCAGAATGTGCAGGAAAGGAAAAGACACTACACATTTAGAGACATGGATGTGAACGTTAGATGAATCTATTTGTGCATGTGAGGGATTGAAAACCATGTATTTCAAATAAATCCACCAGTTAAGCTAAAGGAAATTTGACATGTTGGAAAAAAATCACTTAATTGATTATAAAAAGGCTGTGAAGTTTACCTTCTGAGTGGAGAATTGTACGTGGTTGATTGACCTAATTCAGAGGTAATGTGCTTTAAGATGCAATAGGGCCTGTGTCTATTAACGGCTTTTTATTTGCACTGGCAGCATTCACAACCTAAATTTCAGAGCTTCTCTCACAGCGCTCACTGTTGCTAGGCTCAAGGCACTACTGTGTCTGTCTGTAGTGACCATAAGGTCTGTTTTAAAATGCTTTGTATGCCTAATATAAACTTTGATTGCAGAACATATCACCAAGGGAAACACGAAAACACCGTAAAGGAATTATATTCTTGCACAAGCAGCAGCTCTAGACCTTTAAATTGTACTCTCAAAAAGACAAACCAGATTATTTCTCCTCCAAGACTGGAGGAGAAATTACTTTTGATTGGTCTGTGAGGGCAAAGTTGAATTTCTACCTTAGAGCGCTGTGAGCAGAGCAACAAAATAAAAACATCCAACGCTGAGGGTGAATTTGCACTTAGGTCTGAACACTGAACTGCATTGGTTTTGTAGAGAAATTGGGAACTACCAGCACAAAAAAAACTGAGTTAGTGGACACAGGCCCTTAGTGTCGGTGAAGCTGTTCTGTTTTATCAATAAAAATGGGGAATATGTTGGACTGTATTGTTTTAAAAAGCTGCGATGCACATGATATTTAACCAAAAAGGTAATAAATCCAATGCATTAGAAATCTTTGAAGCTAATTCATAATCTCATGTTCTTCCGTTGGGGGGCAATCCTGAAACCTTTGATGCAAATTCATATTGAATGCAATGAAAATGACAAATCAATTCAACACTAAAACCCCAAGAAAATCTGCCAGCCAACACTTTCTTCAAACACAGACTTAATTTTATTTAAATTTGAACTCCAGTAAGAAAAGACCAATCAAATCACGCCATTGTTCAACAATGTGTCTTTGACAAGTTCAATTCATGTATTGTTTATTCTTGTTGTACTTTATGTTTCAGATAAGGAGTCAATAATGGATGGAACGGATGCACAACACAGACAAGTTAATGTCTTCATTTGATTTTTGGTATTTCTTTTGAATCTAGTTTTGAAAGAATGAACATAATCCACAAACTACTGTATATTTTTATTTTTTAAAATGTCATACATGCTGTTTAAAAATTCTATTAAAGTGTATTTTCTGTAACCTAATCCATGGTTTTCATGTCTTTACATTTAAGATATCTCATATACTTTTTTTAGAGATATAAACCAAAAACAGAAATGACTGGGCCCCTGAAAGTCTTGGTAAACAGGCTCTCCACAGATGTCACTTAATAATATAGATAGATATGTGTTGGAACGCAGCGTTAGTCACAGCGTCTTTTACATTCACCTCCTCATATCAGCTTTTGAAGCAGACTGAAAGAAGCTAGTCAGCCTGGTATTTGTTAAGGGCCAAATAGCATAGCTATCTTTCTTTTTTGGCATCCTGACTTTTATGCAGGTCCTGGCATGGCAATCCACAGTCCAACATTGCTGGCCTGATATTTAAGTTCAACAGAACGTAAAAAGGTACATCCCATTTTAAGAATAGGGGTATAGCATTTTGATATAGGCAACAAAATAAAATGTCAAATTTTCTTGTGTCAATAACTAATGTTGAGTATTTTGGTTAAAAAAATTGTACTTATATCAATAAAATGAGGATGGACATTTTTTTACCTAACCATAATAGGCCCACCAGTGCAGCTAGGCCCAAGAAAAGCTTTCCATTTTCCCCCTATTATGGGCGGCCTTGACTATAAATGATGGTGTGCCTGTGTTGAAAAGCTTTTGAGGATATTGTGGTAGTTCGTGGGACAACGGAATCGAAGAACATCAAAAATAACTCCACATCAAGTCGACCTTTGCAAACGTCTTTTATCAGTCAAGCTCAGAAGGGTTTTATAATTCTCTGGCCTTGCTAAAGATATCATCTTTAGAGAGTCACTTCCCCCTTCTCTGTGCACCTCTGGGACCACACCTGTGGCACTGAAACTTTGTAGAAACTGTCTGAGCCAAAAATAAACTTCCTCGAAGTGAGATCTGCCACTGCATACATTTGCAAACCAATATGCATCCAAGCATGAAGAGGCAAACATGCACACTGTAGACAGCGACCCCCAGCACAACTCTACAGAATAAAAATGTCGACAAGCTCAGTCCCCAGCTCCTGCAGCTACATGTCTGTGTCCTTGGGCAAGACACTTAACTCCAAGTTGCTCCCGCTGCTTGGTTGGTGGTGTTTTAATGTGTATGAATGGGATTAGTTAATACTGAAGGACACTTTATATAGGAGTGCCTGCCATCAGTGTGAGAATGTGTAGGTGTGACCTGTGGTGTAAAAGCGTTTTGAGCAGTCAGAAGACTAGAAAAGCGCTATGCAAGCTCAAGTCCATTTATCATTTACCATCAGGGTGATCTGTGTCTGGGAGAGCTGGTTTCTTTCAATCTTTTTAAAAGTAGATTGAAGGTGTTGGAGGAAGATGATTCAGGCTGTAGAAGCTTTGACTAATGACTTATTGCTCTGTGACTCAGGACATGTTGATCTGTGTTTGTAATTACTCTGTATTTTCTGTCTGTAACTTTTTGGTTAAATACATTTTACACAAAAATAAAAATCTTATCTTATTTCCACTTTTATAGTGTTTATCTTTTTATTGTATCATTCTCTTTTAGTTGCTTTTTTATCTTCTTACATCCTTTTCGCAAACTGAACGAGGATGCAATCTACAAAAAAGAGTAACAGTGTTTAAGGCTAATAACATGAGATATCATTAAGTGTCTAAACTATCATTTTCTTCTCAACAAATTCCTTTTACTACACTGATTAGTAAATACAGGGTTACTGAGAATTGGCTGATAACATGACCTCTAAGCCACTTGTACTTACTTCTATTCATTATTCTCTCTTTATTTAACTGTCATTTTCTTCATATTTAATGTGTTACCTTTTCTTTATTAGATTCACTTCAAAAATACTGTATTAAAGCTATTTGATGAAGAGTTTGACTTGTAAAGAAGTGTGCAATAATGTCAGCTTGTTAACATAGAGGGGAACATTTTAGAGACTTTATCCTTTTAACGGCACCATTTCTGTCCAACAGACAATTCCCACCAAAGTACAGTTTATACCCAAAACACAGTCTATAAAACTGGTCTGTTCAGCGAAGCCTTTTGTTCAGGGCAGCTTTAACAGCAGGGATCAGGCTTTTCCCACGGTGAGCCCTTCTGCACCTCGGTACTCTGTACCTCCGTCCCGAGGGAAGTGTGGTGAGGTGGGTGTTTAGTGGATGTGTGATGTCCTGTTCTATTGAGGTTGCAATGAGTGCAAAGGCCCCTGTATTTGAGTTCTGTTAGGTTGGGTGTGGGGAGATTATTCTGGCAGCTGTTGTTGTGATGCTTCATGCTGCCTTATAAAGTTGACCAAAGTAAGCAAAGACTGCCATCTAGTGGCAAACTCATTAAATGATCTGTTGTCTTGATGCAGTTAACCTAAAAAATGTAAAAAGATATTCAAACCATTACTTATGTGAGATCTTATAATGTTGTGAGACATTTTTAGATTTCTATAACACATTCATGGGACTTTGAGTAAAAAAAAAGCTTATTGTACCAAAAGCAGTTAAATGAACTGCAGCAACTCGACTCAGCAGTGTTCAGCTTTTGATGAAAGTTAGGGTTCACCTTCTTCTTGATAAAGCTCCTTAAAAAAGCAGATTTTAAGAGGATGAACACATTGAAGTTTAGATTAAACATGCAGAGAATGGCTCACTCCTATTTTACTTTTTTTATTTTGTAAAGCAATCTCTATTTCTAGAATCTATAACATTTCAACATTTTCAATAGATAACTGAGTTGTCTCTTGAGTCTGGATAGACTATGTCATGTACTCTAGTCACTGTAGCTTTTGGTGTCAGCTGGGGCTAAGAAACAGTGTTACACTATAACGTTACTAAATATGTAAGTTTCATCCATATCAATCCAATTATTGTACAGTCAGCAAACCTCTGGATAAATTAGAAATGAGAGCATCAAATTGGCAAACAGAAGGTTTAGTGAAATGTTATTTCTAATTATGACAGTGCAAACATGCTATAGGGAGCATGTTTGCACTGTCAGGAAGACGGGGCAATATGCTGACAGAAGGATAGTAATGTGCAGAACCTGTGCAATAGTAGTTTTACCTGCTCAACATCACTAAAATACTCATCTGTAAACTGCCATAATGTGTGCATGTGTTAAAATGTATGTGTGGACAAGCGTCTGCACTGAATTATATTTCTGTGAAATTGTTAATTTTCCCTCGTCTGCTGCAAACTGCCTGCTGACATTTTAATTCTGTTGAATTTTTCAAACTTAAAGAAATCATTTTTTTGTTTTTAAACTTGACTCTCCAATGATTGACTAAGTTCAATGATGTTATCTAATAATTTCAGTTTTCTGGGGTATTTTAAGGAGGTGTTAGCACATCCTATTATCTCATGAAGTAGGTGCGTAGGACATCAAACTGTCACATTGAAACACACACTTGTCAAAGGTTCAGAAAGACAGAAATGTTGCGAGTTTTTAAATTGGGGATGCTTAGCAAGAGTAGTGTGCAAGATTTTTTCTTTTCAAGAGCCAGTTTTGAGGGGTAAAATCCATGTGTCTTTGCTGACAAAATGGCAAAATAGTTTGCAAATATTCACTATGATAAGTACTGAACAACTTTTATTATCTTGCAGTTTTAACATCCAGAATTAAATAGTTATCCCTAACATTGAGAAATGTAATTTAATGAAAACCAGAGTGGATACTCACGATGGAAATAAAAATCCTTATAATAGTTTTGAATTATTTAAATGATTATAACCAGAGTAGTTGCTTTGTGCACTGCAGTAAAGGATAAGAAAGCCACCCTGTGTCTTTAAGGTTTTTGTGCTGTGGTGATTCACTGTGTATACGGGGGGCCACAGTGTTTTACACCAATACAAAAACCTCTCAACAGACACAACAGTCTTTTTCTTGTAAAAAGAATGATGTACATAAAGATCATATACCATCCTGAGATTCTTTGGCTTCAGCAAAATAGTCAGCATACAGAAAGGGAAAAAAAGAAGAAATATATCCTTAAAAGTCTCATTAAATGGATAAATATGCTAAATGTAAGTGATAACATATGATGAAATTTACAAAATAGAACAGAAGAAAATGTGTCTGCTGTATATCGAGAAAGCGAGTCTGCAGGGTGGAGTTTTTGCAATGAGTCATATCACAGTGTATTATAACAACCACAGTGATGCACCCTGTGACAAAAACCTAACGACTCAATGCAACAGACCTTCATTTGGATTCATCCTGTGTGCAATCTTTTTTTAACGTGTATTTCTATTTAGTCTTCTCTGTGATTGTTAAGTTTGTTAAAGGGATTTTTGCATTTTTATTTTTAATGTATCTTTTCCTTGTTGCTGAAATGTTCGTGTACCAAATATGACAATTGGCCAAGCAGTTGTTGAGGTATAACATAAAAAGCCGAAAGCGTTATCTTTCCGGTGGAACTTAAGGAAAGTTAATGATCAGCAAATTAATTGGAATTTGATCCTCTGGTTAGCTGAACATGTGACCAGAGTTTCTTTCAAATACATTAAATTATTATTATCAGACTTTTATACCAGAACCAAAGTTGGGTGTATGGACAAACTTTCCCATCAATGTAGCCATGCTGCTAATCAGGCTTAAAAGGGACTAACAGAATAATTTAGTTCAAAGAGTAAACTAAAATTACATGATTGCTCTTGCTGCTTAAATTGTATAAATTGGAAAAAAGAAGAACTAACAATGCAAAATATCACACAGGTTTTTGTATGAGTGTGTGGCACTGTGTATGGGGGGAACCACAGTGACTTATAGTAATACAAAAACCTGTTCGTGCACGGAGTTGGGGGGAGGAGGGGAACACAAATTGTGTGTAAATCCAAAAACAGAGCATCTAAGACGAGCCTTTTCTCCCACGCTTACTTGGTATCAGCAAAGATCATGCCAACTAGCAATTTGACAACTTCTTGGCGTAAGATTATTAAATCATACTCATCCACATGTTTTGATGTGTAATTTGAATATAACAATTATGTTTTTCTTCATGGTTATAAAAAAACTATGACAAATAATACTACAAAAAGAGGAGCCAATTCTAAAAGCAACCATCAGGGAATTTCTGCATTGCTGATGCTTTCACACTATTAGATTCAATTCAAATAACTTCATCTGTCCGTTAGGAAATTCAATTGCGTAAAAAGCAGCAGTGTGCACACAGCTCACGTGAATGACAGCACAGCACACAAAAAACAAACCACACACACTTATCAACACCCAAAGTGCAATCAAAGATTCCTGAGTGAGTGAAGCTTGTAAGACATAACTAATGATGCATATCAGATTAGCAATAAATAATGATAAAAAAAATGTAGGGTTGAAAAAAGAATCAACATTCAAGTTAACACGTGGGATATTTTAAAAACACAATAAATAGGTGAATGAATAAGGTTAAGAAAGGTTAAAGAGTGGTGTTTAAAATAAATAAATAATCAGCCATTCATGGGTCTATTGGATGTGGGCACAAAGCTTGACAAAGGCTCTCTCAGTCCTGAAGGTGAGAGATCTGTATCTGTGGTCTGAGGGGAGTATAGATTGCAAAGTGTGTGTGTGCTGTCTGAGGTTTTTTCCTCCTCTTGTAAATGCTGGTTAGTGGTTCCTGCTGCTGTTTGATTATTGTACAGCTCATTGTTATGGTTCTGTTGAATGCATGTTAGACAGGGACCCAAACCAGATTGTGATATTAAAAGTTAAAATTGATTCAGTCAAACAGTTGTAGAACGCTCTTATCTTGTTTAACAAATGTGAAAAGTACTACTTTTAAATTGCTAGAATTTGTTTGATGGGATGTCCTGTGTGCAGAGCGCAGTTTTTGTATGGAGCTATTTCACAGTGCAGTATATAGCAGCGGCCACAGTGATACATCCAATGACAAAAACCTCCATCAGCTGAGACTCAAAATACTGTCACAAACAAGTACGTAGGTGACCCTACAGTCTGCAGCCTACAATGATCAAACAAATCTCTCAGATAAAAAAAATTGACAATAATGTGTTCTTACACAAATTCAAGTTTGGGAAAGTACAAAGTTCTATCACAATGTTGTGGTTTAACATAAAAAAGGAACCGTCGTAAATTAGATTCTCCGGTGCAAACATTACAAACCATGCACCCTATGAGGCTAAGGTTTTTGTACGAGTATGTAGCAACGTGTATGGAGTGGGAACCACTGTGATATGTGGTCGTACAAAAACCTATTCTCAACTTAACAGAAGCACACGGTCACCTTGTCTGCAGAAAAGGAGAAGACATTCATAAATCAAGGCCAGGCTCATTTCCTTGGGCAATTCTTCCGCAAGAATAATATCTATACTGAGAAAAAATATTAAAATGTAAAGAGAAAGGGGAATTTACAAACAAAAGCCAAATATGCCAAGTACACAGAACAATAATGTTGTTCACAAAAGGATGGATGTGTTTTGTCCATGGTTTTAGCCCTTGACACAATTATTTGAATATTTGAATTTTCTCTTTTTTCAGTTCCATAATTATTTAACAAAAAGAGTTCATTGGGATATTTCAACCTGCTGAAATGCTGGTATAAGTTAAAGCGTGTGTGCCAGCGTACAGAGTGTAGTTTTTGGTATGGTCTCATATCACAGTGTGATATGACGGCCACAGTGATACATCCCATGGCAAAAACGTCTTTCCATGGAGTTGAAAATGAAACCAGCTGGTCTGACAACTTCCAGCTACATACAGAAACTGTTGTACACTGAACGGAGGAAGGCATTCACAAAAACAGCCAAGGCCTCTGTTAGTACGAGTTTTCATGTATTCATTCATCTTGGTAATATAGTGGATATACCATTTAAATCTGTCTACCAGCTCAGGGTAACTCTTCTTTCAGGTCTGTGTAGCTGTAATACACAGTATGTGTAAGACACCTCACAGCAGCAGAGATTTATTTGGATTGGAGCCAAGTGTATGTTGTTTGCTGAAAAGCAAATGTGATTCTATGAGGTTGAAGAAATGTATATCTCCGATATTTACAAGTCAAGGTAATGTCTTCTTTCTAGCCTATTAGAAGTGAATCCAAATGAAAGGAATGTGTAGGTTGTACCTTCTAACAGAATATAAGCAAAGACTGTTAACATGAAAACTTTGTCAGCCATGTGTGTTCTGAAATGTTGTCTGATGTTTCATTTAATAATTAAATGAAACATTTTAAAATAAAACTTTATAATATACTTAAATTAAAGAATAACAAAAAGTGCAGGTATTGCATATTAAATATCCTTTGTTTCAGGTAAGAAGTCATGTGTTGTTATTATGACATCGCTCAAATTCTGATGTTCTGTTTCGGGTTTTTGTTTGGGTTCTTCTACTGTTAGTCAGATGTCGGAACCTTCCTGGTTCAACTACAGGCAAAGCTAGCAGTGAGGATAATGTGTGAAGTGAAACTGTGATTATTAAATGTGTGTTTTTTAAGAAATCAGAAATTATGAGGCTCAAAAGTTAGACTTTAAGAAAATTGGTTCCAAAGTGTTATTCAATTAAATCGGGGTTAGACTGCAAGAAGTGGGACGGAGATACAGTACATAAAAGTTACCACACACTGTATTGGACAGAGGTTTTTGTATGAGTGTGTGACACTGTGTACCACGGGGGGTGGGGCACAGTGATAAATGGTAATACAAAAACCTGTCTGTACTGAATGGTCTCCAAGGAAAAGGAAAAGATATTAACAAATCCAGGCCCACATTTTTCAGACCCTGAAGAACTGAAATAATTAACCAAATCGTGGAAAGGTGAATTGCATTATTTTAAATTGTTATTTCTCAAACTTTATTCTAAAAACCCTAAATAAAGCTATTTCTCTCCCGTACTTTTATCAGAAAATTAAACACACTTTCAACACCCAAACAATCGAATAGACAGACAGTAGATCATTCTAATTATAATACTTAAATACTTAAGGAGGGTTTTCATTTTAAGCAAATGCTATCACATACTATTTGTTATCAAACACTTATAATGCACTTTAAACAAACACTCATACATTTTGAGATTTCAAATAATAAACGAGACACTCTCAAACCGATTATGGAAATGTCAGCACGCTTTGGACTTATGGTTAATGCTTATGTAAAACACAGGAAACCTCCACCACAGCAGGTGCTTCCTCATCCAGTTACTGAACGGAAACTTTGGACTAAAAGCCAAAAGCTCAAACATGAGCACTGATATGTTTTTATATGAGAAATGTAAGCTAGAGAATTGGTATGTGTTTATTTTTTAAGTAACGATATTTTTTTCATTTTAAAATTTAATTCTCATGGTCACCATTGCTTTCATGATAATAATAACACTGAATTTGTATATTACTTTTTAATACAGGTAACCAATTGAGGCAATAAAATCAAACATAATATTTAAGCAACATAGTGAAACAAACAGACATCAAAAGCAGACTAAAAGGATAAAAGATTCAAAATGAAATCACAGGGTAAAAGTGTTTTTGAATGTAAGAATGTATTAAGTAGAGGAATAAAACGAGGAACTGGTTCTGCAACTCTGATCTCCTCTGGCATGATGTTCTAAAGTCTGGGGGCTCTGACAGCAAAAACCCTGTCCCCCTTTAGTTCTCAGCCTGGACCTTGGAACAGGTCTGCCAGAGGAGCTCAGACGGAGTCCTGATTTTTAAGGGGTAAAAAGCTGACAAATATAGGAAGGGGCCAGCCCATGTGGTGCCTTTAAAAGAATATTAAAATCAATAAAGAGTCATTGAAGCAGGGCCAGATAAACACAACAACATGCCCCTGGGCAGCAACTACAAGTGCCCCTCCAGACATCTGCTGCCCACCAAACCCCACCAACATTAGAGCCCCCACTACCACAGAATCAGAGAAGGGGTATGCAATGGTACTGTGTGAAAAGCTACTTTGACACCGGCAGAGAGGCCGTGGGCCCTCTGCAGAACTCCTGCCCCTGGGCAATTGCCCGGTTGCCCTAATGGTTAATCTGACCTTGCATTGAAGGGATGTTAAAATTTGATTAATATGGGCACACTACACTTCACTGCACAGTCTGAACCGGAACTACTGGGTGATAGCAGACATGGGAGTAAGTCACACATGTGCAAATCTCAAGCAAGTTGCAAGTCAGTGCAGTGAGAACCAAGCAAGTCATTGCTCAGGTCAAGCAAGTCACAAGTCATACAAAATTCTGATTACCCAGTTTCCACATTTAAATCAGTTAAGACAGTGGTCATCTTAAAGGTGTTTTTCTTAATATTAGCTTAATTATGTGGTACACCTAGTATCCTTCTGTTTCTTGTACTAAAATTTAATAATACTAACAATTTATTCAGCATTTTTCCTGTCATTACAACTAATGTTTTAGTTACCTGGTGCAACCAGGTAAAATGGTCATTCAAAGCAGAAAAAAAACGTTAAAGTGAACAAATGGTTGCTCATTATGATATGAATATCTATTGTACTGAATGAGTTTATCAACTCAACTCAACTTTAACTTTTATTGGCCCCGGAGGGCGATTTGTTTTGCGGCAAGTCAGTACAAGGACAGCAGTCAAGACAGTAGAAAGACAAAGGACAAAGTACATAGCCAACACGGCAAAAATGCAAAATGCAAGAGGCACCGAATACAGTATTCCCCGAGGAACAACCAAGATCATTGTCTGAGGCTCACAGCAGCTCACATCAAAATAAAAGTAAAGTGCAGAATCCATGCAAAATACAAGCAGCACACTGATTAAGTGTACTTCAATGGAATAATATAGGGACATTGTTCATGAGGCTTACAGCAGAGGTTTTGGTCCTCATGGACCGCAGCCTCTTGCCAGAGGGGAGAGTCTCAAACAGTCCATGTGCAGGGTGAGAGGGGTTGGCCACAATCTTACCTACCTTGCCTCAGGGTCCTGGAGGTTTACAGGTCGTAGAGAGATGGTAGAGTGCAGTCGATGACCTTCTCTGCAGAGCGGATGATATCCGAACACCAGCCACTGTCGAAATAGAAACAGATTCCTCCACCCTTTTTTTCCCCGGAAGGTTGTGTGTCCCGATCCGCTCTGAAGAGTTGGAATCCTGCCAGCTGCCGCGCAGAGTCCGGAATAAGTCCACACAGCCACGTCTCCGTGAAACACAAAACACAGGATATATAAAAGTCTCTGTTTCTCCCCATCAGAAGTTGAAGTTTGTCCAGTTTGTTGCACAGTGAGCGCACGTTAGAGAGAAAGATGCCTGGTAGAGCGGTGCGTAGTCCACGCTGGCGGAGACGCACAAGCACTCCAGCCCTCCGTCCTCTTCTTCGTCCTCTCACAGCGCCGAGAAAGGTGAGGGCACCTTTGACCAGAATATCCAATAATTCCACGGATTTCGTCAGAAAAGTGGGAAATAAGTCGGGTGGAGTTGTAGCCCTTATATTCATAAGCTCTTCTCTGGTGAAAGAGCTCCGTGTATCTTGACATAAAACTGACTTAACGCACAAAAACAGACAAAACAACGCTCATCAACACACCTTCTGCGGCGCCATCTCGATGTGCTCAATTAACAAACAGGCAGACTTCAGAATTTACTTTTTTTAAATGGACGCGCAGTCGAGTCCGCATCAGCACATCACATGACACCTATTTTACTGACTTAAGGACTATTTTGAGTCATTTTAATCAGATACAGCCGTAAATACATTTTCAAAAATAAAAGTGATGTGCGTAAGGTCTTTTACCTGCTCTTTTGTGAAGTGTCCTGAGATAACATTTGTTATGAATTGGCACTATAGAGATAAAAATTGATTGATTGATCAAGCTTTTTAAATGGGCGTCACAACTAATTTCATTAAAGATTAGACACTGTTCTCTACATCTGAAAGACCAAGTCCTCAAAATGTTGAAGGAGCCACTTAAGTCATGGAGACTGAGAGAGGATCAGCAAATCTGCATTACCACTGATAACGCCACAAACAACATCAGAGCGCTTGAGCTGAGCGTCAGGACAGGGTTACATGTTCTGACCAACATGATAAAACCATCCCTTCAACCTTTATCACACTATGAAAGTGCCTTTGATGTGCTTCCCAAGTTGCTAATTGGACTGTTAATAATGCAGCTGAGGGAAAAGAAAGTCTTGGTTGGAAGTTATGGCTAAACGTAGTGTTGTAGTCAAGACACTAACCGAGACCAAGAGAGTCGGAGACCAGAGTGCTCCAAGACCAAGTAATTAAGGGATCGAGATGTGTTCAAGACCAAGACCAAGACAGGGTGAGACAAGACCAAGACCATAAATATCAATGAAAAATTGCCATCGTATGTGCAGGAGGCATGTCACTCACTCAGACCGTAACATCAGGAAGGTTGCGGCAGTAATCAGGGGATAAATTATGAATGACTTGAAGAGATTTGTTCCTTTAATCAAATCACAGAAAGGATCGTTTTCCTCCTAATCACAGCGATGACGTGGAAAAATAGCCTGTCAGTGGTGGTCTTGACAGGTCTTGATTTAAAATCCGAAGTCCACCCAGCCTGAGACCCAGACAAGACCGAGTAAAAATACTCTCGATTCCGAGACGAGACCTTCAAAAAGTGGTCTCGACACCAAGACTGATTTCGAGTACTACAACACCACCTTAACGCTGGTACTACCGAGAAGTTGGGCCATCGTTCCTGAGGGATATATTGCTGTCAGATGAAAGCTGATGGATTCTGAGATTGTACGTTACCCAAACTGAAGTTAAGGACTAAAACACAGGGTATCAAATGTATGGATAGTGTTGCTGATTGAATTGGCTATTAGAGATGAATTAGATATGCAAAGACTTTACATTTATTGTTTTTAACTGGTATAAATTGTGGACTTGAGGGCAACGCAGCCCTACATCATACACATTTATGCAGGTCTAATTTAATTCAGATAAATCCATAGTTTTCTGGTTGTGTTTACTCCATGCTGCACTATCAGGACCTGAGAGAAGAATATGAATGTGATAAAGAGGAAGTGAACACTAACCGTTGTCAAACACACTTAATATTATATAACCCACACCACAGGAAATAAACATCTCTTGGGACGTGGTTAATAAATGGTACAGTGGGAAAAGCTTTTGTCAGTGTAACATGTTAGCTTTTCATTGATTAAACAACACGTTTAGTTTTTATATTACAAGCAGACTGTAATATATCACTGTGATGGCTACTTTGACTACTGGGGGAAAGGGACCCAAGTCACAGTAACTTCTGGTAAGTAATAATCCAAATACATGTTAATGAATGTAGTCGATTATTTAGATTGTTTAATTAAATGTATGTTGAGTTATTGTGTACTCAAACCAACTGAAGACTGGTTTCTGTACGTCTTCAGCGTGTACTTTAGGGTAAACATAAGGTATATAGACTGGTTTACTATGAAGTACATCGATTTATTTGATGATACAAGCTCTAGAGGATTTTTGCACTAAAGTGTGATTGAAACCAATCATTGTGATTACTACTTTGACTACTGGGGAAAAGGAACGATGGTGACCGTCACAGCAGGTAAAATAAACTCTTTCTGTTCTCCTATTGAAAATATAATAATTGCACTGGTTAATATAACATATTTAGACCTCAGTGGCACGAGGAACATCGTTAAGGTGCTTGTTTTTGTATGCTGAATGTGTTGACTTATTACACTGTGACGACTACTTTGACTACTGGGGAAAAGGAACGATGGTGACCGTCACAACAGGTAAAAAAGGCTCTTTCTGTCCTCATATTTAAGAAATTATGATATACTGTTTGATTTAACATATTAAGACCTCAGTGGCACGAGGAACATCGTTATGGTGCGTTTTTGTATGCTGAATGTGTTGACTTATTACACTGTGACAATCGTTTTGACTACTGGGGAAAAGGAACGATGGTGACCGTCACAACAGGTAAAAAAGGCTCTTTCTGTCCTCATATTTAAGAAATTGTAATATACTGTTTAATATAACATATTTAGACCTCAGTGGCACGAGGAACATCGTTATGGTGTGTTTTTGTATGCTGAACGTGTTGACTTATTACACTGTGACCACTACTTTGACTACTGGGGAAAAGGAACGATGGTGACCGTCACAACAGGTAAAAAAGGCTCTTTCTGTCCTCATATTTAAGAAATTGTAATATACTGTTTAATATAACATATTTAGACCTCAGTGGCACGAGGAACAGCGTTATGGTGTGTTTTTGTATGCTGAATGTGTTGACTTATTACACTGTGACGATGCTTTTGACTACTGGGGAAAAGGAACGATGGTGACCGTCACAACAGGTAAAAAAGGCTCTTTCTGTCCTCATATTTAAGAAATTATAATATACTGTTTGATTTAACATATGAAGACCTCAGTGGCATGAGGAACATTGTATGGTGCTCGTTTTTGTATGCTGAATGTGTTGACTTATTACACTGTGACGCTGGTTTTGACTACTGGGGGAAAGGAACGATGGTGACCGTCACAACAGGTAAAAACAATTTTAGTCTTTATCGTGAAAATGCGGTGATGACACAGACAAATTTAGATAACGACTTCAGTGGTTGGTTCACTTTTTGTATGATAATTGCTGTGACCTATACCACTGTGACGGTGTTTTTGATTACTGGGGAAAAGGAACGATGGTGACCGTCACATCAGGTAAGTCAACCACTTGTTTTGTACATTTTGTATTTAAATCAGATTTTGTATTTTGGGGTAAAATTTGTTGACACCAATAAGTACATTTATTCCTTGAATACTGTATGTTATTTGTGTTTTGTGGTGGAAATCATGCCTGAATCTATTTTTTTAGTTGATACTTGCAGAGGTAAATATAAAAATGTAAAAGGGTAGACAATCATAAAATTACAAACCGTTGAATATGTAGATTCCTGAGGACAGGTTTTTGTATGCCGTGGTTAATATATTGTCGAACTGTGACTACGCTTTTGACTACTGGGGTAAAGGCACAATGGTCACCGTTACTTCAGGTATGTATCTTTAACATTTCTGAATTTAATGTCCAATTACTGATGCAATGTGATCTTTTTGATGTGGTCACGGGAAAGTGGCCAGCGATAAAACAGCAAACTGTTTTTTGTAGCCGGGTACAGAGTTTATGAAAGACTTCAAACTCCTGGCTGCAAAGTTCCATTTTAAATTACTTCTATTCAAAGATTCATATTCTACTTAGAATTTTTTACTGTCGCCGATCTCAAAATGTTCGACAAGAGTTTGTGAGAAACTACAGTGATAGGTTTTTGTGACAAGTCCTTATTGATTTTCTTTACTGTGACAACTACGGTGCTTTTGACTACTGGGGTAAAGGCACTATGGTAACAGTGACTTCAGGTATGTATCTTTAACATTTCTGAATATAATGTCTTATCCAATTACTGATGCAATGTGATCTTTTTGATGTGGTCACGGGAAAGTGGTCAGCGATAAAACAGCAAACTGTTTTTTGTAGCCGGGTACAGAGTTTGTGAAAGACTTCAAACTCCTGGCTGCAGAGTTCAGTTTTAAATTACTTCTATTCAAAGATGCATTTTTTAATTAGATTTTTTTTACTGACGCTGACACCTAATTGTTCGACAAGAGGTTGTGGGATATTACAGTGATAGGTTTTTGTGACAAGTCCTTATTGACTTTCTTTACTGTGATAACTGGGGCTACGGTTTTGACTACTGGGGTAAAGGCACAATGGTCACTGTAACTTCTGGTATGTATCTTTAACATTTCTGAATTGAATGTCTTATCCTATTGCTGATGCAATGTGATTTTTTTGATGTGGTCACGGGACGATAAAACAGCAAACTGGTTTTTGTAGCCGGGTACAGAGTTTGTGAAAGACTTCAAACTCCTGGCTGCAGAGTTCAGTTTTAAATTACTTCTATTCAATGATGCATTTTTTTAATTAGATTTATTTACTGACGCTGACACCTAATTGTTAGACAAGAGTTTGTGAGATATTTCAGTGATGGGTTTTTGTGACAAGTCCTTATTGACTGTCTTTACTGTGATAACTGGGAGGCTTTTGACTACTGGGGTAAAGGCACAATGGTCACCGTTACTTCAGGTATGTATCTTTAACATTTCTGAATTGAATGTCTTATCCCATTACTGATGCAATGTGATCTTTTTGATGTGGTCACGGGAAAGTGGCCAGCGATAAAACAGCAAACTGTTTCTTGTAGCCGGGTACAGAGTTTGTGAAAGACTTCAAACTCCTGGCTGCAGAGTTCAGTTTTAAATTACTTCTATTCAAAGATGCATTTTTTAATTAGATTTTTTTACTGATGCTGACAAGAGTTTGTGGGATATTACAGTGATAGGTTTTTGTGACAAGTCCTTATTGACTTTCTTTACTGTGATAACTGGGATGCTTTCGACTACTGGGGTAAAGGCACTATGGTAACGGTGACATCAGGTAAGATTTGCACTGCAAATTGTCATTTTTTAAGTTACATTTAACAAAATGACACCTGAGATTTTAAATGTCACTTTAAAAGTAAAGTACATTCATGTAGTTTGTGCTTCAAAAGTCAAACAGTAAATTTGTCAGAAGATGCAATGTCGATTGTTTATAGTAAGTTTATTTAGCTTAGTTGAAGTTAAATTTGCAACAACCGTTGGTAGTGCATGAAACATAAGCAGTCTTTTTATATTTGAAGTTGCTTGAACTATTCTACTTCTTTTGACTACTGGGTAAAGTGTACAACTGTAACTGTTACATCAGTTAAGAATAAATTAATCCCTAAATTACAAGCTTGATTTAAATAGAAGTATATGTTAAGAACAAAAAATTGCCACAAAGTAATTTGCCGTAAATTCAAAGAATTTACATCTTCATCTATTCAGTTTTAAAAAAGTTGAAGTTATCGATTAAAAATCAAACCACAAAAATCATATTACTGGTGAAGGTTATTTCAAACAATAACATGTAAAAAAGAGAGATAGGAGATGAGATGGAAGAACTGTATGGAGCGTAGTTTCCACATCAGGTAAAGGTGTAAAAATGTATTCTTCAATCCAGTGCTTTAAGCCATCTGTTGAAAGTTAGCGGACTTGTCTTCATCTGTGACTTATGTTTGATAACGAATTTCTTTAATGATTCATTTTCATTTCAGTATTTTTTTTCTGCTCTTTTGTTTTTTCTATTTTAGCCGCTTCATCCAAACCAACCGTGTTTCCTCTGATGCAATGCGGGTCTGAAACTGGAAACACCGTCACTCTTGGCTGCCTTGCCACTGGCTTCTCGCCCTCCTCGGTGACCTACACGTGGAGTAAAGCTGGAACTGCCTTGACGGAATTCATCCAGTATCCTCCAGTAGAGAAGAATGGTGTTTATACAGGAATCAGTCAAATCAAAGTGGCCAAACAGGACTGGGATGCAAAGCAGAAGTTTCAATGCATCGCATCAAACACAGCAGGACAAGGACAAGGGAATTTCGTCTTGAAACGTAAGACTTCTGCTAAGTCATATAAATGCCTTAAAGCAGCTTATTTTTTACATGTAGCAGGTTAAGATGGCAGAGATGATAATATATATTATCAGGCTTTTTAAAACTCATATTTTATATTGTTTAAATTTGCATTGATAGAAATGGACATGCAGTAAAAACTGTCGTACTTGATAGGCTCACTGTGATCTGTAAAATGCGTTAGGACATAGTATCAAATAAATATTTTAATGTTTAACTTAAAGTATTACAATGTTACCATGAAAATGCAATATAGATAAAAATAAAAATAATCTGCCTATAAAAATAATCTACATCATGTAGATTAGGAAGATCTGTATTTTACTGTTCACTTAGAAAGTACTACAATACTACTGTAATGATTATAATAACAATACTACTACAAATACTTCTACTGCAAATAATAATAAGAGTAATAATTAAATAATTGTGTAAGTTATTGGTGTCATTTGTCAACAAAAACTGAATTTCTTAAACCTGATTCTGTCAGTCTACTAAAGAAATATACTCAATTTCAAAATAATTTGAAACAAATGAGATAATAAAATTAACAAAAACAACTGTTTTAATATGAGATGGTGGGAAATATCCTTTCATATTTTTACTTTAATAATTAGTGGACCTGGCAGGTAAACGAAAAAGTGAGGTGAAAAAGAAGGTTGACGCTTTCTCATGCATATTCCGCTGCTGACTCAGTCTATTTTACTCCTTACTAATATTCTGCATGTCCTCTGCACCATTGCAATGTGCCATGTTTGTTTCTATCCATCTGCATAATTATAGTTATGCAGATAGATTGACCTGTATGCTGATAATTAAGGTTTGGGTTGATCCATGTTTGCTTGCTGGAGCAGTAAATGTATATGCAGAAGTGAGCATTAAAGCTCTGCTGTTTAGTAATGTTGTGTTTTCCTTTCTGTTTAAAAGTGTTAATTTGAGGAGAAGCCAAATGTCAAATTCAGTTAACCTCGAAGTCAACTGCATTTTGCAAACATTGCTTCTGCATATATATCTAAACATTTTATTCCCTGCTTGCGCAAACATATATTTGTGCATATCTTTGTTTTACAGCGGTGATTATTAAGGAGCCAACTCTTAAAGTGTTTTCCCCAAATGAAGAGGGATTGGAGGCTTCCTTCTCATGCTTTGCCAAAGATTTTTCACCAAAGCAGCATGAGTTCAAATGGCTGAAAAACGATGGGGTAGTCCCCAACGAAATATATGTGGTCGAAACTCCTGCCAAAGAAAGACAGACAGAGAATGGAACTCTGTACAGTGCAGGAAGTTTCCTCACAGTACCAGCCAGCGAGTGGATTCAAGGCACCAAGTTTGTATGCGTGTTTAAGGGGAAAGATCAAAAGGAAAAGAATTCCTCTGTGACCTACGGGCCGACTATTGTGAATGGTGAGTAAATGATGCACTTTGAGTAAATTGTGTTCAGTTCCTTTTTTATTTCCATTGGGTTTCAGCCATTTCTATGCAATAATTCTCCCTTATGCCTCACTCAAAAGGTGGCGGATGTATTGAGGCAGATGTGGATATAAAGATCACAGGCCCTTCAATGGAGGACTTGTTTTCAAAAGGAACAGGAACAATAATGTGTGAGGTCAAGGTAAATAAGGTCTCTGCAGAAAGGATTTATTGGACAGACGAGGAAGGAAGGGACATAGCTGATGCCTCAATCACTAGCAGCAAAGGACGTAAAGGCCTATTCAAACTTCCCCTTGAAATCTCCTTTGATGATTGGAGCAATGGGAAAAAGCACACCTGTAATGTTGTACATTCGGAGCATCCTGACCTCATCAAGAAAGACTTTCAGAGGAATATTGGTAAGAAAACTATTTGTCATGCACTAAAATACTGTGTGTGTTGATGCTGTTAATGCTATAGAATATGAGTGATCTTTTTAGGTGTGATTAGTAGGAGAGATTTCCATTAGAAAAGTATGTTCTCGAATTTTTTTGGCAGGAGGTTTTAATTGTTCTCTCATGCTTGCAGGAGGACAGACTCAGCGTCCATCAGTGTTTATGCTGCCTCCGTTAGAACATACTAGAAACGACATGGTGACCTTGTCTTGCTATGTGAAAGACTTCTACCCCAAGGAGGTTTATGTGTCTTGGCTTGTTGATGACGAGGAAGCAGACTCACAGTACGGGTTCCATACCACAGAACCTGTAGCAAACCAAGGATCATATTCGGCATACAGCCAGTTATCACTCAGCTTCGAGCAGTGGAACAAGAGTGATGCAGTGTTTAGTTGTGTAGTATACCACGAGTCTCTGACTAACAAAACTAGAGCTATTGTCAGGTCCATTGGGTCCAAATCCTCTGGAAACATCAACCTGGTCAACCTGAACATGAACATCCCTGAACAAACGTGCAAGGCCCAGTAGATGTTTTTTTGTCTCCATCTGTCTTCTGTTGTTTGTTGCTTGTGATTTGACATTGTTTGTCTTTAAATGCAAAATAAAAACAAAAAAAAAGGTTGAACTCTGTTGATTTATGTTGCATTCTGTCCACGTCTTTATCTACTCAGTATTTCAAGCTACATGTCCGTTGTATGTGTACCGTCACTATGCTATCCTGACAACAATCAGGCTAACAAATCAGCAAATTAGATTTATAGCATTGTTTGCAGTAACAATAAATCAAAGTATCAACTGTATACTAAACTGCATACATATAATTAAAAGGTAATGTTTTCAGAAAAATAACACAACCACTTACAGAGTTTAGACCAGTTAAGTTAACCATATTACACTATTTGTTTGTAGATATGCATTCAGTGTGTGTAGTACTCGTCTTTGTGTGTATATGCATGTTTAATCTTCTGGGTCTTGCACCCCAAACATGAAATGATTGCTTGAGGTCTAACTCCAGCTCCGTGGTACTGCCGTTAAATGACCAGTGAACTGATTCAAAAGACAAGCCATACAAGACACACAAAAAATAGTGGGGTCTTTCAAAAGCAATTCAAGGTCAACAAGAGACCACTTTAATTAACATGTTCTCCTGATCGTGACATTTATGACCAGAAAGATGCCAGTACTGTCTTTTACTGATTTATTGTCATCTATGGGATCAAGTAACTGACTGATTGAATCCACTCTTACCGCAAAGGTTATGAAACATATTTACCCAGTAGGTAGTGTTGTAGTACTGGTCTCAAGACCACTTTTTAAGTCTTGTCTTGTCTCGGAATTGAAAGTATTTTTACTCTGTCTTATCCCGGTCTCAGACTGGGCGGACTCGGGATTTTAAATCAAGACTAGTCAAGACCAAAGCTGCTATTTTTCCATGTCATTACTGTTATTTGAAGGAAATGCTCCTTTTTAAAAGAACAATAACTTCAATTCATTCTTAATTCGATTTTTATCCCCCGGTCATGGCCGAGACCTTCCTGGTGTTTCGGTTCCCCCTGCACATAAGATGATTTTTCATTGATATTTATGGTCTTGCTCTTGTCTCGGTCATGCCCTTCCTTGGTCTCGGTCTTAAATCGGTCTTGATCCCTAAATGTCTTGGTCTTGTCTTGGTCTCTGAGCGCTCTGGTCTCAGCTATGTCTTGGTCTCTGAGCGCTCTGGTCTCAGCTATGTCTTGGTCTCTGAGCGCTCTGGTCTCGGTATGTCTTGGTCTAGGTTAGTGCGGCCTTGACCAAACACTACTAGTTGGTAAATTAATAGATTTTTAGACATTAGTAGAATTTGGTCATTGTCTCAAAGTTGGTAAAGTAAGTATTAACTCAATAATTGCTTTTAACCCTCATCCAGTCTGCAAACAATGGAGCAATGCTTTGGAGGCAGTAAAAGACTTCGAGGAAGAAAAAGACAACATGGCCGAACCTGCCCTCACCTTCATCCTGCTCTTCCTCATTACTCTGCTTTTCACCATTGCAACCACTGCTTTCAAGGTAATGAGCCCTCATGGACGCATTTAATTTAACCAGATAAAAGAACCCTGAATCTCTTGGTGTTGTCTAAGAATTTAACTAAACACTCTAAAGCCAACTAAAATAATATTTACCATTGACTACACTACCATTGCATATCAGTTTTTTATTGAAGATTAATTCCAAAAGTGATTGCAGCCAAATCTGTCAAATTTATGTTAATTGTTCAGGGGTAACATTAAGACAGAATCAGTTGTCCATTTACCGAGGCTTAACTGAAAAAGTGATAATAATACAATAGAATTACAGTGTATAGCGTTTCTGAACCATCAAAGATGCTTCACAAAGAACAAAATTGGTCTACTCTGTAAACTTGTGGAATTCACAAAGTTCAACATTTTAAACCTGATACAATTCATTTGCAAAGCATTTATTCTGCACAAACTAAAATGTTGCTCACACAAAATGGATGTTGAGCTCACTAAAAATAACTAAGAGCCCTTTTGAAATCCAAAAGTAATACAATTGTTGTACTGATGTACACTGTTTTACTGATATTTATGGAGGGCGTTATGACGGGGTCAAGCAAGCCTTCTATGTGTGATTTTATGATGCAGTAAGCCTCAATGAATTGCAGGGATGTATGTATTTTTAATGATTGTTTCTTTTCTTTGTCTTTTCAGGTTAAATGAAACAAGGTGAACTTTCTGTTGAATGTATTTTCACAGTGTTTTTGCATAAATTCAGAGTATCATGTAAGTAATCCTTGTCATTTATTTTATTACAAAAAGCCATGTCATAATGATGTTTTTAAAATATTAACCATTGACATTGAACCTGCAATATTTCTCTTTTTCATTCTTTATTGATACTATCCCATAATAATCATATTAGTACAATGTCTTGTTATGAGCAATCTGCATTTGTGTAATTTGTTTTTTCATGTAATAAATTGCTTTTCTGTTAATCACTTTTCCAGAATCTTTTAATCAACAACCCAGGAGATATTAAATACATGAATGTGAACATTTTACAGTTGCTTAGGTTCTTCAATCTATTATTAAACCTTTAGCAACGTTTGAAACCTATTTTATCATGCATGTAAAATGATATGAGATATTTAAATGTGAATTCTGTTTCTGTTACTGGCATAACCACACCTCACACCTGGTCTCTGTGATGCACCGTTGCTCTTGTCTTCGTTTCACTTCTCTAATTCTGTGCTTTTTTGGGAGCTGGGTGTTACTCAATGCTTCCGCCTGCTGCTTACCCTGACCCCTCTGCCCTGTCATACCGCCACATCTGTGCAACAGACTCCCAGCCTTATCTCCACATAACTTTTAAGATACAATTTAAAAGGTACAACTCTGCCATCTAGCCTGAAAAAAAGATATTACACTTAGTATTGAGACAAACCTGATTACCTGGAGGTATGTATCGTTGGTTATATGAAATCAGCTCATATTGCTTTTTATGCTAACATGTAATAGAAGGAAGCAAGTCATTATAAAATATTGTCTTATGTATTACAGAACCACGGGTTGTATCTCCAAACATCACATTACAACCTGTCTGGGAAGGTGAATTCAAAAGCTCAGGGGTCACACTCATCTGCACCTTGAGTGGCTTCTTTCCAGATAAACTTAGTGTGAAATGGCAGCAGGACAACCAACCTCTAATGATTAATCCAATCGAAAGGAAGCTGCAGACCGTGGAGGGAGTGAAAAAGACATTTAGTTTTAGCAGTGAGATTAAGCCAAAGAGCGAGGAGTGGGCAAAAGGCTCAAGCTATACATGCAAGGCGATTCACAACGGCAATGAATTTATAAAGACAATAAGTGTTTGTCAAAGTAAGTATGTGGCACAAAATGTGAAAGCTGCTTATATTTCCTGAACACTTTCATGTAAAAGTCCTGCTATAGCACATTGAGCAGTTGTAATTAGACTGAATGATTTTATTTCCTGCAGTCGTTCCAAGCACCACTCCTGACGTGCATGTACAAACCCCGAGCTTCAAGACAGTAATGACGGCAAAGTCTGAGATCAAAGCAACATGTTCAGTCCGCACTATTTTGGGTGCCACTGTGACATGGCGGCTGGATGAGAGTACTCCCTCTGAAGACAAAATCAACCAGGTCACTAATGCAAGTCATATAATAAGCACTCTGAAAGTTTCATCAAGCAGCTGGAAAGGACTGAAGTCTCTAAAATGTCAAGCTGAACATCGCTGCTTCTCCTCCACTGAAGTTACAACATTTGTTCAAGGTAAAGAGGCTCATCAAAATAAAGACCATTTTTTGTCAAATTAATTACTCCTCGTGTTGGGGCATTGTGATAAATGCAATACTTTAAACATGTGATTTTGCTTTGTTCTTTCTGCATCATAAAGAGTCTGCAGTGAGACCTCCACTGATTCAGATCAGAAGATCTCTCCCACATTTGCTGAAGGGAAACAGCGCTGTGCTGGAGTGTGACATCACGCAGCTCGACTCCAGGGATCTATCTGTCACCTTAAAAGCTAATATGGTTGATATCGACACACAGTTTGTTGAACTGTCTCAAACCACAGGACCACATTCAATCATTAGATTCTTCTCTGTGCCTCAAAAACACTGGAAGAAAGACACAAGTTTCTCCTGCACAGTAAACCAAGGTTTCTCTGGCAGTTCTATATCAAACTCCACTGGCAATATCTTTGGTGAGAGGACAAACTCTTTCTACTATAACTAGGTAATTTAATCTGTTATAATTTTTCATCTATGATAGTTTGATTGTCTGATGCATCGGTTCATCTCTCATTTAGTGGACCCATCAGTGGAGCTCCTTCTGGTCCCAGGTGAAGAGTCTGCACAACAGAGACTGTCATGCTCTGGATGGGGCTTTGATCCTCAAATCAAATGGTCTTCTGGGTCTCAGCAAAAATCTCCTTCAACCTATGACATCAGCATGGGTGCAGATGGACGAGTGGCAGTAACCAGCCAACTTCTTGTTCCTCAAACTGAGTGGAAAACGGGGATAAGTTTCACCTGTGAAGTCTCTGACAGGTCTCTGAACAAAAATGTCAGAAAGGATATCAACGTCTGTTCAGGTGAAATTAAGTGGAGACACACACACTTTAAGCCAAAGGCTAAAAACCATTTGACAATCCTTTAAAGTATTTTATCATGCATAGACAACATCTTTAAAAATGTCAAGGTTACTCAGGATTCGGTCTTATTCATGGTCCCTTTTTACTCAAACTTTCACAGCATGTTCCACCATCCCTCCTTCCATTCACCTGGAGACTCCCAGCTTCAAGACAGTAATGATGGCAGGATCTGAGGTCACAGCTACATGTTTGGTCCGCACTGCGTTTGATGCAACAGTGACATGGCTGATGAACGGAACAGTAACTACAAGACGCTCAGTGAAGACTAAAAATGAAACCCATGTAATCAGTAAAGTGACTCTTCCATTAAGTGAATGGAAAGAACTCTTATCTATAACATGTAAAGCTGAGCACAAGTGCTTCAAATCCATTGAGAGGACTGTGGATGTTGCAGGTAAGTGGACTTTTGAACATCAAAATGCAATGTTTTTCTTTTCATAGCAAAGTATGAAAAATATTTGTTTTTTTGTTTCACCAGTGCCATCAAGCACAGCTCCACTGATTCAGATCAGAAGATCTCTCCCACATTTGCTGAAGGGAAACAGCGCTGTGCTGGAGTGTGACATCACGCAGCTCGACTCCAGGGATCTATCTGTCACCTTAAAAGCTAATATGGTTGATATCGACACACAGTTTGTTGAACTGTCTCAAACCACAGGACCACATTCAATCATTAGATTCTTCTCTGTGCCTCAAAAACACTGGAAGAAAGACACAAGTTTCTCCTGCACAGTAAACCAAGGTTTCTCTGGCAGTTCTATATCAAACTCCACTGGCAATATCTTTGGTGAGAGGACAAACTCTTTCTACTATAACTAGGTAATTTAATCTGTTATAATTTTTCATCTATGATAGTTTGATTGTCTGATGCATCGGTTCATCTCTCATTTAGTGGACCCATCAGTGGAGCTCCTTCTGGTCCCAGGTGAAGAGTCTGCACAACAGAGACTGTCATGCTCTGGATGGGGCTTTGATCCTCAAATCAAATGGTCTTCTGGGTCTCAGCAAAAATCTCCTTCAACCTATGACATCAGCATGGGTGCAGATGGACGAGTGGCAGTAACCAGCCGACTTCTTGTTCCTCAAACTGAGTGGAAAACGGGGAAAAGCTTCAACTGTGACGTCTCTGACAGAACTCTGAAGAAAAATGTTCAACAGGAGATCAGCCTCTGTTCAGGTAAAAGGAGCACCCACAATCCATGATCAAATAGTTGACTAAAGTATAATTGAATTACCTTGAAGTAAATTATTCCAGTTATTGTTTTTAGAATTACAATTTGATAGACTGAGCATTTTCCCCCCATTAATGTCATGGTCTTTTTTAGTTATTCCAGCATCATCTCAATCAGTCGGGGTCTACATTCAGGGACCACCACTCCAGGAGAATCAGAACATGGGACAAGTGACTGTCACGTGTCTTTTGGTTGGCCCTCTTCTAAAAGATATTTCCATCTTCTGGAAAGTAGATGGAAACACCTACACCGATCGTGCACATATAGAGCCACCAGTGAGACACAGCAACGGTACAGAAACTATGCGGAGCTTCCTTAACGTGTCAGCAGAGGACTGGAACTCTTATAAAAAAGTGTCATGTGAGGGAAAGCACCCCTGTTTCAAGCAGAGCTACGGGGACCATATAAACAAATGCAAAGGTAGCTATACATTAAAACATGGATTTACCTCTTTCTCAACTGCTTATAGCCATTTGTCAATTTCAAAATGGTTCAGCATAGCTCAAAAAGGCAAGCCTTGTGATAAAACATAACTTACACTGGCTGTGCAAATATAATTAGGTTTAAGTGATAACTCTTGTGTTTTCTGTGTTTTTTCTAGACACGAGTCCACCAACAGTGAAGATTATAAAACCAAGTGCCTCTCAGTCTTCCATGTCACACTTCCTCAAACTTACGTGCCTGGTTTCTGAGTTTTTCCCATCCAACATTATAGTTTACTGGAAAAAGGATGGCCAGAGACTTCCTTCAACTGGCTACACAAACAGCCCTGCATGGAAGTACACCGGGAGCAGCACTTATTCAATGAGCAGCAGACTAAATATAACCAAAACTATGAACGAGGAGTCCATATATTCTTGTGTTGTCAGACATGAGTCATCTGAAATGCCCCTTGAAAGCAGTATAAAGGATGTGTTTGGTGAGCTGTTTATTATATATCAAGCAGGACTGCAGATCATGTTATTCTTTATACCGTAGTGAAACTGTCTTGAGCCTACGAATTTGTACTAGAGGCTTCCTGGGTATCTCATGCCTTTTATAACTTACAATGAATTACAGTGTGCTAGAACTCCAAACGTTTTGGTTGAAAATAGAAATATGTAAGTACTAAGGAACATAACCTGGATTTAAAGGTATATTAGGTAACTTTCAAACCAGTAGACAGTTAAGCACCAGTCTCTCAGACAAATCAAACTTCCTTAGTGCACTACCCTCCCTCCTCCCACACCCCTCCATTAGTGTTCTGACTGAGTGCAGCCGTTTGTTGGACTGATCTCTTTATTGATATGCAGCCCAAAGATTATTCTTTTGGTTGTTGTTCTTCTAAGTAGCCCAAAACAAAGTCTGTTCTCCAGTTCAGAAAGTATGCTGGATGTCCTTTAGTTGTACTCTTTGCAATGACACTCCACCATAATGCCTTTACATAAAGCTTCCCTGGGTGGGCGGTGCTGTCTCTCTTCCCCACATATTGGCAGGGCTAATGGTTGGAGAGGGAGGGGTATATAAAAAACATGTATGAAACAAGTTTGAACCTCTGAGTGACACAAACCAGCTGAAGGATGCACAATTCTGTCACAGAGCTCAGAACATCAAACCCAGATGGAGTTTGACTTCACTCTCTTTTCAGAAAGTAATTACTAAAATATATATATTCAATACATGCTATATTAATATCTAAAATGTGCTCCAGGGTGCTGGTTCGGCTTGGCCGATGGAGTGGGTGCTACATGTACAGAGGCTTTTATCCTTGACACATCAGTCATAGGTTCTTGTCCCGGCCCTTTCCCTTTGGTGCATGTCTACCCCACTATCTTCTCCCCACATTTCCTGTCTATCTTTAGCTGTCTTATCAATAATGGAAAAAATGCCACACAAAAAAACATTTATAAAATGAATACTTCAATCCACTTCAGGGGAACAATCTGTAGTAGCTGCTGAATCTACAAAAAAAAGCAAGCTTGCCCTGGTTAAGCAATTCAAATCCGATTCAAACTCCTAACTGCAATATGAATTAATGTGTTTTCTATGAAAATATAAAATACCTTTTCCAGATAACCTTTGCCAGATTATCAGTTAATGTAAAACTAACTCGTGTGTACTTTTATAAGTTGATAATTGTTGTCATTTTGGTAACAGTTAGTTGTATAGTTATTGATTAACAAATCTCCTTTGGTTTCTTTCACAGACGTACAGGGGAGCTGTGATTATTTTGAGGATATTGTGAATGCTGAAGGAATCCAAGACAAAGATGAGGAAAGCTGGCTTATGGCTTTCACATTTCTCGTTTTTTTCCTCATCTCCATCGTCTATGGTGTCGTTGCCACCTTGTTAAAGGTAAGCAACAGCAGTTTTAGTAGTTCTGGGCTGTGTCTGAAATCACACACTCTTTCCTTACTCCCTCCTCCATATATAGTGATTTACATGTAGTGCACTCACTCAGCAATATAAAAAAAGAATTCCGGACACTAGTCGCTGACTCACCGGTCGCTGACATTGACGTCATTGTTATCGCACAGCTTAACTCCGGCCGATGTTCAATAATAAGGGTAAATAATGACACGAATTTCAGTGATAACTTATAATATACTGAATGAATAAACATAAAATATAGAATTCTGAATATATAATGAAACATATCAATGCACCAAAGCTAATTTATTTGTGTATCTGTACACTCATTTTGCAATGCATTGTGGGATACAATGAGTGGACTATATAGGGTATGATCATGCTCACACAGAATTCGGACACCACTAACAAAATTGTGTGTTCACTATATAATGAAAAGGGAGTGATTTCGGACACAGCCTTGGAAATTAGATTTCATTTTCTAGTAGATTATTTCATATCACTTGAGTTATCTATACATCCCTCCTTTTTTTAAATGTTTACTCCAGTAATGTTAAGTGTTTTGGGAGTTTAAATGTAACTTCTTTTACTAAAATGAAAACTTCCCCACATCTTTAACCATTACCTTTTTTTCATTTCAGACTAAATGAAGACGATCACGGGTCAGAGCAAATTTCAAGATGAACTGAACTTCTGGACATTGTTGATGGTATCTGGCCTTGTTAATCTTTTAGTGGAATAAGAAATGTTTCCATCATTACGTTCCATACAACTGTTCATTACTTTTCCACATGCCAATTATAAATTAGATGTTGTATAACTTAATGCATGTAACAATTAATGACTAAATAAATAAAAAACTGAAATTAAGAATTCAATTCTAACTTTCAGATTATGCTACCAATGTCATGAAAAAACCCTGTATCATTTGTGCATTGAGAAGTAAAGATTAATAAATGGGAAACAAAGATTGGCAGTAATTTCTTTGATTTATTATGATAAAAAAATGTTTTATACGTAAATAATTTCCCCTGATGATAGGCTAATAATGCAGCATATTTGTCTCACATTATTGGCACCCAAGTATTACTCAGATTGTCCACAAGAGTGAGACAAAGCTCCACATACAGTAGTAGTGGGTTGCATCCTGTATGTGCAAGGCAAGTTGTGAAGTCATTTCAAGATACTGTCCGCTCGGAGCTGGACTGAATAAATGCTACGACACAGGAGTACATTCACTTGAAAAACAGAGACTGTTTTTGTTACCCTTCCTGTACCTGTACATACAGTTACTTTCAATGTGTGCACACTCTGTCTTTGAGTTACAACTGCATGTCTGTGTCTGCATTTGTGTACCTTGTGGGTCTGAAGGAATTCACATCTGGGAGGGATGACACTAAGCACACCCAGGCTTACTATTGGCTACCTCTAGAGTGATCTGGCACTGTGTGTGCCCTGATTGGCTAGGGAACCCTTGGCTGCCAGCCCACATCTATGACGCTGTTGCTGGGATGGAGTCCCTCCATGCTGCTGCCAGTCTTAGTGCCAAGGGACCAGCTACAGGAAAGCAGGACACCATGCCCAGCAGGCTGTCTCAAGAGTGCCTCCCTGTCTAACACCGCCATTCACCTTCCATCCTCTAATGCCAAGCCCCCTCCCTCTGGGTCCTTGCTTGACCCCTTTGCTGTGTCAACATAAACCAGGGACAAGTAACAACCAAACATCCTCACACATATAGGAGAAATATTCTTCCTACAACTACTGATGGGGCACCAATGAGCAAGGTACTCAACCACAAACTGCCCAGTGGCCGTCAGCAGAGGGCTGTGGTTTTACTGAGCAGCCCCCAGCCTTACATGCTGAATGTGAAGTAGTGGAGTTCTGAATACTACATGTACGCTCTGTCAGCTTGTCCTGGAAATAAAGATTTATCTTGATGTCAGATTAGTCAGATTTAATGCAATTAGGAGAAGCAATGTGTTGAATATTCAGATATGATGTGTCCATAACATTTTCTTAGGGGAACAGCAACAACTTTGTCCCTTATAAATACAGGACTTAATTCTAGTGACAATTCTAGTGTTAGGTGAGTTAACACTTCTTGCCAGATTCGAAAGCTCTCATACCCACTCTCTTACAGTTACTAAATGCATGGTCTATGGTGTACACAATTAATTTCTGAACTTAAAAAAGGGAGAAAAGCACTAAAATATAATCACATTTTCCTAAAGTTTAACCGATGAGAGAGCACTTTATTTAATCTTAAGTGATCCATTTAGGAGACAGAGGCTGTGAAACTTGTCCAATATTGGACCTGAACCACACCCCCACACAAAGATATAAGCATAACAAATGTACATAATTAAGATTAGCTAACAAACAAGTTAAAGGAATACATCTATACCATTTGTCCAAAATGAAGACATTTGAATAACCTAATATTTATACAAAACTATTTGACATTCTTGTGAAAAAGAGAGAACATTAAAATGAAATCACATAATAAAGTAGCCCAGATCAGTGTACAAGTTAAGTGCAGTGTCATGAATGGGGAATAAAGATCTTTACCTTATATTTAGGCTAATGGTCAAGGACTGATGATGGTTTGCTCTTCTAAATATTTGGTGCCTGTTGCTGTGTAGGGCTCCACTGACTGTGCACATACTGTAAATGACATCCACCACAAGTTGATCAAGGAGTCTTATTAAGGAAATTATTGAAAAGGTCTCTGAGTGCAAGCTACTTTTTTTACCTGCTTCAGATCAACGTACACGAGTCAGCAGTTTCGTGCTTTCTGACCTGGATAGAGTTCAGGACTTTGTCGTGTCGTGATGGGATTGGTTCTTGTAATTAGTTAATGCATTGATAATTTGTCATGCTTTGACCGTCATCCTTGAAGTTAGATTAATGAAATGGCAACTCCTTTTGCTGGTTCAGTTTTGAATCTTCATGAATTCTTTCTCAGCCGACCATTAAGATACTGTGAAGTTTTTCCACTTCAACAGTCGGAATATAATCCTGAGCAAAAAGGTAAAAACTTGATGTGGAGTCCGATTATGTGGCTGAAACATTCTTACATGAAGCAGGTCATAAGCATCCTTTGGTTCCTTGCAAAGTAAAATATGGCTTGCAGACAAGAAGAGCTTAGGGGGGTTAGAGAAATTCACTTAATTGTTAGAAACAAAGCAAAAGGAGATTTTTCTTTAGAAACACATACAGTACATGGTGCAGGGCAAGATCAAGAGAATACAGAGAGAGATATTAAAGACAAAGAATTCATTTAGAGTCATACAAGAAAAATGTTGAGTGATAAAGCAGGGCTTACAAGGAGAGTACATCCTGGTCAGATACCAATCCTGAATGTGTCCTCATTGTCATAAACGTGTGGACAACATGGAGGTTATGGTGGACAATGCTAAAATAAATGGCTATATTAGCTATATGCTGTTGGCTTCTTAATAGGGGATGTTATTTAATGAGCAACACATTATTTTACCAAACATATAATATGTACATTAGCTGTTAAAGGCTAAGCTAGGAAACTGAATGATACTAAAAAAGACCAACCTTGTTCTTCTGTCGATGGTGAACACATCACAGTAGGTGAGACGAGTCTGCAAGAAATGTCTTGTTGTTGGCTACCTACAAAACAAAAACAATGATGTTTAAAAAGACACCCACTGCATGGTGTACTCACAATTCAAAGAGACTCTGGACAAAATATAGTGGCAGCAACATCTTGAAACTTTAAATCTACAATATAAAAACAAAGCTGTATTCACTGGTCCACACAATCTGACTCGACAAATAAGCAAATACACAGGCGTTACAGGTCAGATTAATGATAGCTGTTAGATTTAAGTGTCCCAGTGAGCCCGTACGCTGTTATTAAAAGAACCCCTGCTATGTTTTTACTTTGTAAGGAGTTTTTTCATTTCTCAGGTGCTTATTAAAATAAAAACAGATCATAGATATTGTTGTAGTCAAGACCACACTAGCCGAGACCAAGACAAGACCAAGACATTTAGGGATCGAAGCTGAGTCAAGACCAAGATCAAGGCAGGGCGAGGTCGAGACAGAGACAAGACCAAGACCATAAATATAAATGAAAAATCATCATCTTGTGTGCAGGGGGCGTGTCACTCACTTAGACAGTAACACCGGGTAGGTTGTGGCTGTAACCGGGGGGAAATAAAACTACAAATAAGTTGAAGTTATTTGTTCTTTTAGAAAGAGGTGTTTTCCTTCTAATCACAGTAATAACTTGGAAAGACAGCCTGTCAGTGGTGGTCTGGACCGGTCTTGATTTAAAATCCAGAGTCTGCCCAGTCTGGCAGCGAGACAAGACCAAGTAAAGTGGTCTCGAGACTGGTCCTGGTGTACAACACTAGTCATAGGTATTACATTTTTTCAACATACACCACGTCAACAAATGCATAGCAAAAGAGACCACCCAAATGTTGTTGTACTTGCACAAAACATTTGGATTACATATTGGTATTGCATGAGTATTAATTGAAAAACTTGCCTTGCTTGTGTCTTTTCATCCTCTCCATCTTTGTTGAAAATATGGAAAAAAGTATTTTACTGCCACCAAGCAACAAATGTATTTTCTTGCACTCAGTGTGTCACTGCTATGCATTTGTGGAAAAATACATTCCAAGAGTGAGCTTTGTTGTTTACTCATTCCCAGAGTCCCCCCAGAGTAGATCTAACCAAGTTAACAACGGTATTTATGACAATGGAAAAGCCACGTCTACGGCTACAGGAATACCTCGAGTTATTATAATAGATTAATGAAACAGCTATTATAAAGTCTTCACTCCAAGCGAACTCTCTGGATGTCTGCAGAAAGTTTGCTTTCGACCCGCTGTAGAAAAGATGATTTGCATGTTTGGATAGACCCCCCCGACACTGGAGAACGTACATGCAAAGTCTGCAAGGCAGCAAGCATTGGTTGAAATTGGACATTTGACCTCATGGCCCTTGTAAACTGAAGAAGATGAAGAGGAATTTATGAGACAGAACTGATAAATGTCATTCAGGCTTACAAAATATATTGAAAACATGACGGTCTATGCTAACACGGGGTTATTTGCTAACAACTTACCAAGCGTCTTGGCCTGTGAACTGATATTGTTGTTTTTTCGAGAGCTTAGCTGACAATGACGTGTTTGTTGCACTGGCTGACTTATTACTCCAACCAAGTGAAAATAGCATCATGCGGTCTCAATGCGAGTTGTTGTACACATACAAAGCTTGTGGACATGGTTGTTATATTAAATCCAGGCAGCGAGCATCATTTGTTTATTTCTATGATTGCAGATAAAGAAAGGCTAGCTGGCTTTTATCAAGCTAGCTAGCTCGACTCACCTGAACATACCATATGTGTCTTCCAGACGGACAATGGTGTAAAATCACAGCAAGAAATGCACTGAAGATGATTTCGGTTAGTTTTAGCTGGCTTTTATCAAGCTAGCTAGGTCGACTCACCTGGAAATTCCTGTTCTTCGTTCCATTGAAGGTTGGATGTGTTGCAAACAGGCAAAACGGGTAGTCTGAGGAAGAGCATGTTTGCTCGAAACGTCACTTAATAAATCCTTCAAACAGGAGCTTCTTGGTGTGCGGATCTTGTGCTGCTTTCCTTACCTTTTGTGTTTTTTTGGATCCAGCACCCAATGAGGGATGTGCGTGTCTTTTTTTATTTTTCATTGCAGACGGGCAATGGCACAAACTTACGGCAAATATACGGAAAGTGATTTCAGTTTGTTAAAACATTTTTAGAGTTTTCCTATGAAGGATTTTTGCTTTTTTTATAGATGTCACACATAAAGCACTCAGGCTTCCCCTCAATTGATCAAATTTCAAGCTTAATACATCATCCAGAAGCTGCATCATCTGTTGTCTGAGTGTCTGTCAGACCTTTTTAAGTGTTACTTACCTTTAAGGAAGGTGGACTTGTGAGTAAGATGGGTTTCATGTTTTTTATTTTATGTGAGAGTCCAGATAAGCTCTAGTTAAGCCGTGTAGTGATCCAATGAATTATGTTGGTGACAGTAAGTGAGTAAAGCGCCTGTTTTATGCAGCATTACTATGAAGCCACAAAACCATTCTCCACTAGCTCCAACGTTTTCTAGTGAGAAGCCTAAGACAAACTGATTCATCTACAAGGTCTTCCATCTACAGCTCAGAGGGCCAAAGTTACAGGACTCTCCGTGCTGTTCTAGTTAGTAATCAAATTAATATCATAATAATTCACTGGGGGGCGCCAGTAGCCTTGTGGTTAGTGTGCACATAACAGGTATGGAGGCTATGGTCATCCAAGCAGGCGGCCCAGGTTCGAATCCGACCTGTGGCTCCTTTCCTGCATGTCATTCCCCACTCTCTCTCTCTCCAATTTCTGACTATATCCACTGTCTTATCTCTAAAAAAAAAGGCATAAAATGCCCCAAAAAACATTAAAAATATATAATAATTTGTTGACCAGCAGACGTCAAGCCTAGAATAAAGACTACTAGTCGACTAGAACACTGTTTAGAAGCGGCAGCCCTACACATATACTAACACCTTCGTAATGTACCTCTGGATGTTTGAGTCAGGGTCCAATTCCACGTCTCCATGTTGCTGGTCGGCGTCCTTTCCCACCCCACGCTCGGCTCTGATGAACACAAACAATCAGAGTAAGTGTACAACTCCTTGTATGGGAATTATTTGACTGAAAAATCATAAAAAGAGTTACCAGTTCATGATCAGAGCAACGCGTCTCTGCTTCCTCAGAAGTTCACAGGACAACTTGGGTGAAATTTCTTTTGATTTTTAAACTAAATATTTAATAACCATGGCAGATTTCCCAACAGCTTCCAGGCTAGGTGACCCTTAAACTCCTGTCAATGATTTATATATTACTGCACAACTGGGCATCTTGGACACACCTTTCATGGCACTTTGGAGTGCATTGTCAATTATAAATATACTTTGTTTTGAGGTCATTTTTTGACCAAGGCTGGTGTGGATAACCTATTCATGATCCACAGTAAAGTTTAATGTTGTTTAATATACAGCCTCAATTTCAAATGTATAATATATATTAGGTCTGTCAGCATTAACTAGTTAATTGCAATTAATTAAGGCCTGAAATGAACGCGTCATTACGTTTTTTAAAGCACATGCTATTTTGTCCCTTCAGGCTCACCGTAGATAGTGGTCCTCAGTGTCTCCCTGTAGATAGTGGTCCTCAGTGTCTCCCTGTAGATAGTGGTCCTCAGTGTCTCCCTGTAGATAGTGGTCCTCAGTGTCTCCCTGTAGATAGTGGTCCTCAGTGTCTCCCTGTAGATAGTGGTCCTCAGTGTCTCCCTGTAGATAGTGGTCCTCAGTGTCTCTCTGTAGATAGTGGTCCTCAGTGTCTCCCTGTAGATAGTGGTCCTCAGTGTCTCCCTGTAGATAGTCGTCCTCAGTGTCTCCCTGTAGTCACAGTGATGTAAAAGAAGGACACTGCTGCATATTTTAATGTCTCATTTCACTTTAACAAACTCTCAGACAGCTCAGCTGACGAGTCCAAAGTCATATCCACCTTATGACATCACACATTTACCTTTGTTACCGTTCCTTTGAGCTGTTTGACGTCAGTTTGTGATCCCTAACCACTTCCTGTTTCTGTGCTTAACTTCCTGTCCTAACCTTCCATCTACAGGTAGGACATTACTTACTTTATTTCAAAATAAAAGGATTGAGCCCAAACAGCATGTAGAATATTCTCATCTAAAGATGGTGCCAAAATTCAAAATTAAAGTTAACGGCTGTGTCCGAAATCACTTACTCATTCCCTACTCCCTTCTCACTATATAGTGAGTTTAATGCAGTGGACTATATAGTGCACTCACTCAGAACAATTAAAATACATTTCGGACACTACTTGCTCACTCGCCGGCAGCTGACAGTGACGTCATTGTTGTCGCGCAACTAAAATGCAATTAAATGCGATTAACTATTGAAATGTTGTGATTAATAAATGTAATCCTTTGACAGTCCTACTATAAACATATACGTACATGTAAAAATATATATAGTGTAAATAATGTTCCTTCTTTTTGAGGTTACTGGAGTGACAGTCTCACAGGACATCTACCATGACTAATTGGCTAGCTTCATTCTTTGTGGGCTTCACAGTTACTTTGCATTGTATTTACCTTGATGTAGTCAAATAACAGAAGCTCAAATGTATTTATGAAGGTAAAATGTGGGGGGGGGGCTGCATTAAGGATTACTTTACTACAGCCCCGACACCCTGGATTACAAATCTTACCATCCAGATGTAAGATAGCATGTTAGACACAAACCACACATCATCATGACTATAATTTTATATTCTCTCAGAATCCTGTTTACAGTGTAAACCTTGTTTTTGTAAGTGTGAGACAGTACAACTTAGCCAAATATAATAAATGTTTAATCAGAACTGACTCACCACTTCTCTTTGGTGTGAAGAGAAACGTTTACAGAAGATGCTAACTCCTCCACGAACGTTTCCGGCTAACTGCTAACGGCTAACTGCTCTCTCCTATTAAAACTTATAAATGTGTTTCTTCTTCTCTTACAGAAGAGATGCCATGTTAACATCTGGTAGATAACGACCTGTTCAGTCTCGGACATCATGGGCTACCGTGTGACGACAGACGGCTTCAGGTGTGGCCGTTCATTAGCGGTCAACTTCCGCGCGGTCAAAACTTAATGCGCTACATTGTTTACAGTCCGACTAGAAACTCGTGATACGTGATACGATAATGGAGACGGACATCCACAAATGATGTCAAAGGGTGGATTGTTTGCTGCGCTTTGTCTGCAGATATGTTTTTATGGAGATTAATAAAGCGTAATCATCTTCATTTTCTTTTTTATGTAGAATCTGTAAATCAAGATCATGGCTTATATTGGACATCATCCACCTGTGTTGACCAAAGGTGTTGACCGGAAGCAGAGGCGGAGGGGTGTGGTCATATATACAATGATTGATTTAATCCATTCCAGCTCTGTCCACACAAAAATACAGTTTGAGAATAAATGACAAATAATAATTTAAAAACTAGAATGGGAAATTCCTGAAGAAATTTCAGTGTGAGAGCTGAAGAGCATGGTTAAGCTACCATGAGAGCAGTGGCTGTAGCTACCACAGTCTCATTTGCAGCTTTTATAACATAACCAGGACCTCTCAGGACTCGAACCCATGACCTTCGGATTACCTGAGCAGCAGTTTTACCCACTGAGCTACAGAGAAGACAAAACACCATAAAACTATTCCAGAATATGATGCGATGACAAAACAATGGAAAAACTTTTTTTAACCTTAATCTTAAAACACATTTATTTTCAAAATGTGGAAAGTAAATGTAAAAAAGATAGAGCAGTGAACATATAAATCGGTGACTGTTGACACCACAGGTACAAGTTTCCATCATAAAAGAAATCCATTAGTACTCTCGGGAATCGAACCCCCAATCATCAGATTACCTGGGTAGCAGTCTAACCCACTGAGCTACGGAGAAGACAAGACACCATCAAACCATACCACAATATGAGGCAATGACAAAACACTGGAAAAACTTTTTTTAAGATCTTAAACTTAAAACATTTTTATTTTCAAAATGTTGAACATAAGTATCACAACTATAAAGAGTAGTGAACTTCTAAATTGAATACAGCTTGCAGCACAGCAAACAATCAGCATGATCAAAAACATGCTGTGTAAATATTACTTTCCTAAGGCTAAACAAAACTCTTGATGACTGACCAGATGGTGGCGCTATAGGATCATTTATGAGTATATTGAGCATACAACAAGTAACCATAGGGCCAAGTTTGAATACTATAGCACTTTTAGTTTTTGAGATATCAGCTTTCAGGACCTGCTCCAATTGATATTTAATATTTCTAAAGTTCATTTAATATCACTCAAACATTTAAGTGTTGAGAAAAGCAAAAGCCCTCACAACACACGACCAGGAGTCTGCATGTTAGTGAGGAGCTTATGTGTTTTCTCGGGAATTGAACCCAGTATCTTCGAGTTAGGTGGACTTGCCATCAGCCTAAGCCTTTGCGCCACAGTAAAGACAAAGACTCAGCATGCGCTTTCACTACATGAGGCAATGACATCACATGGGGAAAACTCTTTTAAGCTTTAAATGCATCACATTTTCAAAATTTGATCATAAAATTCTGAAAATAATCACACTATATCCTGATGCTTTCCTGAGGGCTGTTCACAAATTTGGTGAAGTTTGATCAAACATTTAGCGAAATAGAAAATGTTTTGCCTACAGTACCGATTACAGTAAAATGTTAACTGTCCTCACGGGCACACCGTTTAACCAATCTTTATGAAATTCGTTTTGTGGGGTGGGAAGCATCTCACCAATGGCTGTACCAATTTTGGTATGATTTGAGTAAAGGCTCGATGAGTTACAGTAGTTAATTGATTATACATATTTTGAAAAATATAGAGTGACGAACTTCTGAATTGACCCTAGGTTGCAGCACGGCAAATGATCAGTAGCATCCAAGGAACACGCTGTGCGAATATTATTTTCATACGGCTAACTGTTAGCAACTTATTAGCATTGAAAGCAAAACGCTTAATATCTCACCACATGGTGGCGCTATGAGTACTATCGTTCAGTATGTTAAACATTTTACCATTAGGGACCCTATTACGAGGTTTGAGTACTTTAGCACTTTTAGTTTTTGAGTTATGAGCTTTCAAAAATGCGTCCCATAGGATTCAATTCATATTTTTACAATTTAAAATATTCATATAAAATCACTGTACCATTGTAGCATCAATAAAAGTAATAGCGCACTTCTCCTCACCAAACTCTACCGTTTCCAGTTGGAACCATGTTTCTAGCACAAACCGTATAGGAGGAGATACAAGCCAAAAAACGGCAGAATAATAATAATAATAAGATATAAAAATAAAGAGCGAAGATAACATAAGTGTGAGAGCTGCAGCTCTCACACTAACTAGATCAAATAGTAAAACATAAAGAACATGAGAACAAGATAAAAACGTAAAAGACACAAGAGCAAGGACACGAGAACACACCGCTCTCATTCAGAGTTCAAAGCCAACTTAAAGTTTTCATGTATCGTGAGCGACAGAGGACAGAATATAAAAATCAAAGCTTTTTTTTCTGTTATGACTTTAGTAATTAGCCGACAATCTTTGGTGAAAATACAAATAGAGAATAAAATGTGATATAAAAGGTAAATTAAATAAGTAAGTAAATAAAGACATACAGAAAATAACCTTCCGTGTGTTGCTTTTTTTTTGCAATAAACTTCATTTTCAAAGTAGAAATGTACGCAGTACAAATATATATACTGTATATATATACAGTAATGATAGTAGTTCAAAAAATAAGTACAACACAATATAATAAAATATATAATAAACAGACATAAACAGCCTACTCTCTGCTATAAGTAGCCTGCCTATTATAATGACATTTTCAGTGTGTACCTGCTTTCCCTTTTCTAACTTCTTTAAATCACAGGGGCATTGTCAAGCAATAATGGCTCAAACAAATGCAGACTATACCTGTCAGCTAATTGGAGAATTGATGCCCATTATCTGCTGCACTGCAGATATTCTGACAGAATCCCTCTGTATAAATTGCAATGTGAAATGTACAGCATTGAGTAATTATAACCTGACCACGTGCCTTTAAAGGCAACAAAGAGAATCTGCTTTGATTTCAGTAAGCCCATTGAAACATAAACTTACTACTGGTGCAGCAACAGAGTTCTTTTATTCATTTCTACGAGTAATTCCAGGATATCCTCTGTCATTTCTGGGTGGGTGTTTCAAGCAAATGTGTGACTGGACTTGTTAAAGCAACAACAGAGGTGTGAGAACATCTCGCAGTGGTTTCACAGATTATTATAAGCTCTTCATGTAAACATAGTACACATAATCACAACAGTATCTTAATCTAATATTTAAGAAATACTATATTAATACAGTATGTGCAAACCCTGTATAATAGCTTGTAATAATGATTAGCCTAACAAGCATGTCTTTGGACTGTGGGAAGAAGCTGGAGTACCCGGAGAGAACCCACACATGCACGGGGAGAACATGCAAACTCCACACAGAGAGGCTCCTGTCAGACGTGGATTCAAACCAGGAACCTCCTCGCTGTGAGGCAACAGTGCTAATCACTGCACCACTGTGCAGCCCTGAATAACTCTCATCCTTCATAAAATCTATTTAGTTCTTTTAACCAGGCTGTAAAGATGTTCATTTCTCCTGTAAAAACTTGCTTTTTGTAAAAGGTGAGTATGCGACTTCCTTTGCTCCTGCAGCCAGCAGGCTTTATTTTACGAGACCGGAGGTTGCCCTTTGGCTGTAACAGATCTAATATTTGATTAAAACACATATATATACACATATATTTTAATTCATATAATGTTTGCATTCAATGCTAATGGATTTGTCTGTGATCTATTAGGCCTTGTCTGTAAAGCACTGAGGCTTGACTTCATATCATTAGTTAGGAACGAAGAGATGTCAGTGACCTCTCATGTTGACCTTGATATTCTGTGTCTGAACACAGAACAATGAACATGAGATTCAAACTGCACGTAAATAATTCATCAAAGTCTCCAATAGGGCAAATATAATTTGACATTGTTAAGTGAAATCAAAATTGGGATTCTGCTGCACACAAAATGGCCTGTTAGTGTCACACAGCATATTCACAATCTGTGACGCCATTACTTTAAATAAATGTTTCTAAATTAGTTGGAGGTCTGCTGAGCCTTCAGCTTCAAATGATTAAATGCTTGTATTGACACAATGGATATAAATACATGTGCACATAAATGCCTGAATAACACAGTGGAGGAGGTCTAATCTAATGTGTTGATATGGTTATGACCTATATGGTAAGGCCTTCATTCAATAAACAGCATGACTGAGAGCAATCTGATTCTGCAGCTATATCAGTTGAACACAGGTGAAAGTGTAGGTATGATAGGTGTCGTATAGCAGCCTGCGTTTTTCTCATAAGGTTTTACTTGTTTACAGCCAAAGAAGGCGCGGCTTTATCCCTACTTTTTATGCGCGCGCCGAGTTCACCCAAGTTAAATAAGTACACACACACACACACACACACACACACACACACACACACACACATACACATACACACACACACACACACACACACACGGCCTACTTTTCCCAAATCTATCGCTCATTTGCGGAGAAGAGAGAGAGAGAGAATTAGAGAGAGAGGAAAGAGTGAGATTCGGCTCCCTCGCAGGCTGCTACTGTGGTGCCAATGCGCAAACACTTTTGGGATAGGTTTCCCCCAAACTGACTGTGCGCTCGAAACGAACATGAGACTGAGCGACGAGCGCGTCATGCGTGTCTTCCTCGTCTTTTGCTCTTTGCGATCAGTGTCTCTGTGTTCCTCAATCCCCTGGGATACTGTACCGCCCTCGATGTCTCTGCTATTGGCGTTTCGCTCACATTGAATGGCTGCCTGGAGCGAGGAAAAGCGGGGAGAAAGAGCGCTGCCTCTCCTCCTTTGAACCAGCGCTGTCTGCAGCAACTTCCCAGCGAGGGGGTGAGTGTATGTCTGCCGCTTTGTGAGGCGTCCTGCCGGGGTCGTCTGAGGATCCACCGGGGATAGAGGAGGAGAATGAGGAGTGGGGAGAGCTGGTGTCCTTAGTTAGAGCCCTGGATTTGTGTTGATGATGAGCACTAACACAGTCCATCAGACAGTTTATGTTTGAGAAAAGTCTGCGATTTATTTGGCCTAGTCCTAAACTTTCTTTCACCATAGACTACCATATTATCAACTTGTACTAAGATAGTTAAATGGTTAATTTCTTGCAGTTACTCTCTGAAATATGCGAAACTGCGGTGGCAGTCAGGTTTTTTGGCACGGCAGCTCTTGAGCGCCGGTTGTAAAGAATTGTGCCTTGTTGTGCTCCCACCCCCCACCCCCCCCGCTCCGTGCCGCACTGGTTCCGTCTGGCTCGCCCTCAGCTGCTGCGTGTCCTGGGTTGACCTGTTGATGTCGGTAGAATGGAGAATGGCAGGGGGAGCGATTTCCCCCATCACCAAAATATTTAAATAAGCAACATTTGAGCTTGACAACCGGCGTCGCAGCACAACTACCTCGTCCGCACAGGCAGTAAGTGTCTCGTTTGTCTTTTGAGTGTGGGTTATCGCGGAAATGCGTGACATTGTGCAGCTGGGCTGAGTGTGCATGAGGTGGATGGTGCGCCGGGGCCAACCCAAAAATATTTAACAGCGCTGTTAGCTTAGCCATTAGCCACCTCTATAGGCCTGCTGCAGATGGGAGAGAGGACATCAAACATTTCAGCTCTGACAGTTAGAGGGGAGAGATGAGGAAGTTACCACAGATCTGTCTACTGTAGATGACTAAGATTGATTTGCGTTCATGTCATTTGATGGCACGTAAACAGGAACACAGCGTCGCCCTCACCCGGGTATCACCGGGGCTTGCTGCCATCCTGTGTCGCCCCCCTCCCCCGCCGCGTCCCGGCTCCGGTGCCAGCAGACACTGGAGCTCTCCCGGCGGGTAGCCTGGCACACAGCGTGTCCAGAGCCCCTTATCTGCTCCCCGTTACCCGGCATCCTTTTCTCGTTTGAGCAGCACTGAACATAGGCAGACTGTGGTCGGGACACTCATAATGTATTCCTCAGTAATGTGGAGTTATGAAGTTTTGAAGCTTTTGATGTCAGTGCTCTTTGATATTCAGATTATTCCTGTTATATAAGAATAAGCCAAGAACCAGGCCTGTGTGTAGGTTGTGTCTGACTTGATAGGAGTCGCACAGCCATGCAGGCATGAGCACATTAAAACCAGGAAATGCCTATAGAGGGAATGCATTGTGTGCCAGCTGCACCAATGACTCCACAGTAATCATGCTCTTAGCAAAGCAATTTGCTGTTTTTAATAGGGCAACTGGACAAACTGGAAAGTAGGTATACATTTGGAAATGTGTTGACAGCTGTCCCATCACAACACAAGATAAGCTCAATGAATGCTAACAAAACATTCTCAAGGGTTACTGTGAAAAGTCTTTGGTCTTAAGCATGTTGTGAGTATGTTTGACCTACTTTCCTCACAGGATGGTTGGTTTGAGATCTGAGCCACAGGGTGAGTTCGGGTGAATTTGATTCTTTCACATCGCTGCGCTCTATATATTTAATGGAATAAGGACCTGAGATGATCCCTCTCATCTCTGCAGGCCTCAATGCCCCTCCTTGGTGCATAAAGACACACATGCAAAATCACACACACACACAAGAGTCACATTCTCTCTCACTGTCAGGACAAACTGTGCAAACACTCCCTGCTCTCAGCTCTGTGCCTGTGTGTCTTTATGTGCACGCATGTGTGCTTACTGCGGCTCGCCAAACTGTAAACAAGCAGTATTGTCTAATGCCTGTGTGTGACTCAGTGTGCCTTTTGTGGGTTTGTTTGAGTTTGTGTGTGCGCATCTGTGTTTTAGTATGAGGGAGAGAGAGCTTGAGTGAGACAGAGACAAAGAGAGCATTTCTCTTTACCCTGGAGCTTGGCGAGGTCCCAAATGAAAGGCTTTGGATATGATGGGGCGGCTCACTCCTGCCCTCATCAGTCAGGCACACCACAGTTGGTTGTATGCCTCTCACAGGGTGGGCTTCAACCAGTTTGCTCTCGTGGTGTCAGAGATTCTCGTTGTGTGGTATATATAATTATGTGTGCGTGCGTGCTTTGCATGGATTTGTGCAACACCTTAAAGAGGTAAAGCAGCTGTGTGAAAAGTAGCTTTGTCTAGAGATTGCATGCACACTTTTGTACAGTGCAGGCTTATAGATGTGCTCATCATATGTGAAAACAGTCCAGACTGTAGACTGTGTATATGAATGGACAGCTTGTCTCAGCCTCCTCCCGTAAAACAGGATGAAGCCAGAATAACCCTGAGATGGAAGCAGACATATTCCAATATTTTCAACCAGGGTCTGCATGGTAGAGAGATCCGCTGAAAACAGACATTTAACTTGTGGATTAAACTTCACAGGTCCCTTTGGTGGGTACAGTCCACAGCAACACAGATTTGTGTGTCGGTTCGAAGCAGACACTCACTGTCATGGAGGGAGCCGCATTCTAACAGAGCTGTCAAATATTGTGTAGTATCAAATAACTAAATAAAAAGAAACTCCTCCTTCTTATATAAAAAATGACTAGAACACAATACAGCGCTAAAATGACCAACAAATGAGGAAAATGTATCTCTTAACATAGAGGAGGCGGGGTTTATGACCTATACCGCAACCAGTCAGCGGGGAGAGCTCTAAATCTTCTGGCTTCACTCCCAGGCAGCTGTTCTCCGTCCATCTTTATATACAGTCTATGGTCCGGACTGCTGTTCTGCTTTCTGGTGGATGAAAATGCCACATGTGCTTATCTCTGTGTAGTTTTATAGTTCACTGTTGTAGTGGAGGTTATATGGTCGTTATGGGTACAGAGGGCATTTAATGCTTATACATGTCAAGTCCCAGTACTCAGAAAGTTGATTCCTCCCACTGTGATTCTGGGAAACAAGGACGTTTATACAAACCCTGAATCATAAAAGAAACTATCTGTTATAAAGTAACTGAGAACAAAGCCGTCATGTGGCTGCCTGCACACACCGTGTCTGAATCTCAGCTGAGGGAGCTTTGATTCACTTTAATATTGACATAATATAGGAATCTTCGAGCGGATGCAGGGCAAGGGGGTATGTTTGCCTCTTACTGTTTAGAGCAGTGTGTGGAAACATGTTATGCAGTGTTTGTTTAGGCCACACACTCATTTGCACATAGAATAACAGAATGTGACCCAGTTATCCAAGGACAGCAGGATTTTATAGCTCATAGAAGACAGAAAATAAAAAGGCTTTTACTGAGACTGCTCCTGGCAATAACAACTTCTGGGAGGCTGGGAGTTACGTATAGGATTAATGCAATGTAGATTATCCATGGAAGCCTCAACAAAACTTTGTTTCAAATATCAACGGCCTGCGAGCCTGCCAAGAGCCCTCAGTGGGACTGTGTGAAGAAATATTTCTGGCCTTTGTCAGCTGGATATGCCAAGGGATAAAACTCAGTTTTTTCAGGACTACTTTTCTCTCAGATAGAGGAATTACGTTACAAATAATATGGACTGGAGCTAATAAAAACATAGACTTGAATTGTTTTTTTGTACATCCTTTGATTGAGTTTGCCAAGTGAAGACTGTCAGCCATTTTATTGTTAAGCTAAACATTCCTCGCCTGTTTTGTTTAGGTCTGTTTTCCTTCAACTTCCTGTCTTTTAACGTTGGCTTGTTACATTACACCCCCGCCCCACATTGCCTGCTGACCCCCACTACACAAAGACAATAGCAGCAAATAAAACACTGTATATACGAGGGCTTTAAACGGGTCTGCCCAGGTTATCCCTCCTGTGACCAGTGCCCTGCTCATACATCCAGAGATGAAGCATCAAACACAGAGTTCTGTGTAGAGCTGCAACAATCGATAAATCCAGTAATGAATGAAATGAAAACGGCCAACTATTTGGGTTAAAATGAATTCATTTCTGAAGCAGAGATGTCAAACGTTTCCTTGGTCAGGCTTCTTAAATGTTAGAATTTGCTGTAAATGGAGATTCTTTGGGTTGTTAGGTAAGCAGCAGTGGTGGAGCAGCGGATAGCCTGGCGGTTATAACGTGCGCCCCATGTACAGAGGCTGTAGTCCTTCAAGCGGGCGACCAGGTTCAACTCTGCACTTTGCTGCATGCCCACTCCCCTCTCTCTCATCTCAGTTTCCTACTCTTAGTGTCATTAAATCTTCACCATAAAGTGCTCAAACATACAGGCGTCCACAGCTGCAGTCTACTTGCATTCAAGTAAGAGAAGAGATAATGTATATCGCAGAGTAAAAAAAGTAATATTATATATACATATTAAATATTGCACAGGCAGAAAAATATTCATTGCACATTCTGTAGTAGGAAAAGATGTATGCACTGCAGGTAGAAAGTGTCTATGGTACAGGAGGGAATTATTTTGCACTACATGGAATAACATTTGAAGAAGTTACTGCGGAGGTTGAGTATTGCATTGATCATTGTCTCTGAATGTTTGACATTATAAAGACTACAACATTCATGGATCAATTCTTAACTCCAGTCCTCTGGCTCATTAAAATCTCAGAGGACATCAGAAGAGTTATTTACAAGTTCTCCAGTGTTTTTTTCTGTTTAACTTTCTTGGTTAGGATTTTCGAAATATCTCTTGCTTGACACGATGGAGCTTTGGCTGCAACGCTGTGTAAGATTACACGTTTAACTGGTTTAATCACCACAACTAATACTGTGTGGTGTAAACCCAAATTACAGTCCAGTCCCTGTTTAAGAAATGTGTGAAGGAAACTAAACCTGCTGACCTTGGATTTAAACATCAACCACACCTCTGTTTAAAACTCAGTGTCATACAAAGACGCAGGACGGGATGTAACAGTGTCCCTTATTGATCTTTTTCTCTAAATGAAAGTTGATTTTTTCTTACTTGGCTGCTCTTCTCTCCCATACAGACCCTTTGGTGGTGTGCGTTGGCGCACCATGGCCCAGACCCTCCAGATGGCGATCCCAAACTTCGGCAACAATGTCTTAGAGTGTCTGAATGAGCAGCGGCTGCAGGGCCTCTACTGTGACGTCTCTGTGGTGGTCAAAGGTCACGCCTTCAAGGTAATGAGGAGACAGCAAAGTATCAGGGTGTTTTCATTATGAACTATTTGAAGGTTCGGTGTAAACATTTAGTCCTGTGGTTTATTGGGGATTAAACAAATGGAGTTTGGACTGTATAGACGTTTTCACATCTGCACTCCTGAAAATATCTAGATAATTTCAGGAGGACTGCTCCGGTTATTCTCCTGACCTGGCTGTTCACACATGCACCTCACAGCGGGAATATTGGCCTTCAATGCTCTGTTTAATCCGGCGGAATCACAACATCAACAAAAGAGCGGAGAACAACAAACTGACGAACAGAAAACGTAATGCAGCAGTTTAATTACGTGCACCAAGATCGTAGTGGTCGTGGGCAGACAGTCAATGCACTGACTCCAGTCACAGGATGTAGTCGTCACTCCCTCCTCCCATTGGCTCCCATTGGCTGAATTCTCCGGATAATAGCAGCCCACTCGGACTTGCTGCGTAAGAAATACTAGGGGTCTTGCAGGAGAAACTCCGGGTGAAGTCCGAATGAAAAATGTGGCTGTTTGCATTCACACATAGAGCTCCTCCTGGAAATATCAGGAGTTTTTCAGGAGTTTTCTGCAGGTGTGAAAGCCCTATTTGTATGTTGAGGCTGTCGTTGAATTTTGTTGTTGTAATTTCCTAACTGTGAGGACGATGCATCATGTATTCTGTTTCACTGTGCAGCGTTTCTTCCAAGTAAACTCTCAGATTGTTTCGACATTCTTCTTCTGTAGTAGTTTGACACTTAAACGGATGTTTTGGTTTTCTTACATGAAATGACAGCTGCACCTCCTTAAAGGATTATATATTACTTTCCTATCCCACCTCTCTTGTCTGAAGTTATCGGATAAAGATGCATCTTTGAGACCCATGATGGTATGCTCAGAGTCGTAGTTGGAGGTCATATCAGATTTGAAAAATTGAATTGATAGAATTGATAAAATGTCTTAAAAAGTCATGGTAACACTTTGAATTAAGCTCACAATATTCTCCATGAACAAGTTGTTTATTAGCATGCTAACTTGTAGCATAATGGCTGCTTATTTGTGGATTTGCGTTTACATGAGGATTCCCTGCATTTATGACAGCGGATACAAAATGCATCTCAAACCATGAATAGAAGAGAGAAGGAGAAGAAGATTAGGAAATGCAGGTTCAAAAATTTAGCTTCAAGATGAAATCAAAGGGCTGCTGATGGTGGATAGGTAGCGCCCCATGTACCGAGGCTATAGTCGTCAGGGTTCAAGTCTGACCTGCGGCTCCTTCCCGCATGTCATTCCCCACTCTCTCTCTGGTGATTTCCTGCTCTGTACACTGTCCTATCTAGTAAGGGAAAAAAAACATCTTAAAAAAGATTCCCCCATTTAAAAAAAAAGGGAATAATAATGGAGTGACTTGGAAGATTTTAAAAAGCGCTTTTAAACTTGATAAAATGGGAATCAATGGAGCCCACGCCAAATCCAAAAAGCGCCTGCTGAATGCCTAATGGTGTGAACATGGTTTTAACGTTTCTTTCTTTGGGTCTTTGAAATGTCTTAAAAAGTCGACAGAATTGTTTCTTTCCAAAGACGTTTGGAGAGCTCCAAATCAGCGTTTCAGGATTCGTTTGATGTCACCACTCTTACATTTAACATTCAAACTCTGCTCTATGATCGTAAAGTCTAACAAACACTTTACTCGTCTGCTTTTGTCGCAGGCCCATCGAGCCGTGCTGGCTGCTAGCAGTTCTTATTTCCGGGACCTTTTCAGCAGCAATAACGGAGGAGGCGGCTGCAATGAAACCAGCCCGACTGTAGTGGAGCTCCCTTCAGCTGTGCAGCCTCAGAGCTTCCAGCAGATTTTATCATTCTGCTACACGGGCCGTCTCAGCATGACAGTGGGGGACCAGTTTCTCCTCATGTACACTGCGGGCTTCCTGCAGATCCAACAGATCATGGAAAAGGGCACCGAGTTCTTCCTGAAAGTAAGGATTATCTGATGGGAGAATGTCTGCTGCTTTGTATCATTGGCCAGAGTTAGCAGAAGTAACATTATAGTGTGATTAGGGTTCTTAGGGTACAAAGTGCGTTTTCACCTTTGCTAACCAGGTCTAACTAAAGACCTAGGAACTTCTGTCAGCCTGCAAAAAGGTCCTTGCTAGAAGGGTTTAACTTTCTGAAAGTCCCGCCCCAAAAGTCTCTGTATTTTCAGAGTTTCCCTAATCTTCACGGGTATAAAAACTTGGTGGAAATTCACACAACTTTGGACCTGAGGAACCTTTAAATCCCTTGAAAATAAACTCCTGGGACTAAAAGTTTTGGAGGCTTTTGGTGGGGACATTGCATTAATCATTGGGAAAGCTGTACAGAAATTCATTAATAACTGTTGCAAATGAGAGAAATCTGGCCAATGGTTGCTGAATTGTCAAACTGTAGGATTTTTCAGCCCAGCCACTAGCCTGGTGAACACATTCACTTCAGTTTTTTATGTATGCTAATACCAAGTTTCTATTTATGTTCATTTCTAGGTCTCCTCCCCCAGCTGTGACTCTCAGGGCCTCCACGCTGAAGAGGCTCCTCCTTCTGAGCCCCAGAGTCCAGTAACACAGACCGGTAACGGTGCAGCCCGACCCACGTCCTGCGTGACGCCGCTCTCTCTGGTGTCCCGAGTGAAGACAGAGCACCCAGCTGGCCAGCCAGAAGCAGCTACTCCTTACTCGGTGGTCTGCACTCCTGTCGCCAAGCGGCTGTGGGAGGGAGGCAGCAGCCGAGACGGAGGAGGAATGGGTTCGGGAGGAGGAGGGGCCAGGAAGGCAGCTCGTTACTCCCAGGAGGCAGTGCGTGGCAGTGCCATCCAGAGTCCTGGAGCTCTTGGACTGGCCATGGGTATGGGTGCCACGGCAACCAGCCTGGCCGGGATGGTGGCCAGTGGTGGGCTCAGCAGCAATGCCGGCACCAACGGGAGCTCTACAGCAGGTCTCGGCATGTCAGAGGGCGCCAGCCCCGGCACCCTGAGCACCTACGCCAGTGATTCACCCATCAGCTACCATGATGATGAAGAGGAGGAAGAAGGGACAGAAGACTGTGCTGAAGAGCAGTACAGGCAAATCTGCAACATGTATACGATGTACAGCATGCTCAACATGGGAGCCACAGGTGATAAACGTGAGACAGAGTCTTAATGTTCATTTGATCTGAACACGTGATGTTTGTTCTAAGGTTTAGAGGCCCACTTATTTTATACAGGTTTTAGGGATTTAACAGTAATCCAATGCATTTCTGGTTTTAGCCGGCATTGCATTGTGTGCTTTATTTTCTTTGTGTGTAAAAGTTCTGTGGCTTTATCCTAATGTCGGTGCGTTATGTTTCTCCAGCTGCTGGGGAGCGTGTTGAAGCTCTACCCGACCACACAGAGACACGGGGACGGATGAGAGGCAGGGATCTAACATGTCTCCCTGCAGAACTTATCGCTCAGATCGGAAACCGCTGTCATCCCAAACTGTACGAGGAAGGAGACCCTGCTGAGAAACTAGAGTTAGTCTCAGGTACGTAATTCATGTGTGCTCAAGGGAAGCTGGCTTTACAATAAATTTGAGTTTTAGACGAGAACATGCACAGAAAGGTTTTTCAGTGTCTGCATCCTGATTAAAGTTACACAACATTATTCAATATAAAAATGTGAAGGACTCTAAGCACGACAGGGCCAGTGACATATATTTGGAAGAAGCTGTCCTCGGATGACTTGGCTTGGCATCGGCATGCTGCATTCTTGTGTGACTCAGTGTGTTTATGTAAGGGAAGTCCTGTGACAATGTCTGTGTTACCTTACAGGCTGAATTAGAGGTACATACCTTTTAGTTAAGTGTATGCATGTGAGTAAGAGAAGGAGTGACACTTTAAAAAAGGAGGAAAGGTTTCGTCGGAAATAAAAAAGAAACGTATAATACTTACCGTATTACAGGACATTGTACAGCCTGTTGATGTCAGTCTACACTCTTAGTTTTAAGTTACGTAATCGATAACCTGCCGATAAAAGGCTCATCATTTGCGATGACAGAATCACGAGTAAAGCTTTTTTTAAATAAATAATAAACAAACCAAAGTAAAACTCTAAATAAACCATCACATGTAACTGAAGCAGAGCCTCTTCAGTCCCAGCCCACTGCTGCAGAGTTTGATGTGAGTCAGAGTTGTCTCTAGATAAACAAAACTCTGCACCGCTAAATCAAAGTGAACATACTGACTGTATCTGACCCACATAATCAGAATCTGAACAGGTCAAACACGCCGTGAAGTGAGACGACATACTGAGTCATTAAAGCTGATACGTACTCCTGATGTGTGGTGGTTCGTTTGTTTGTTGATTCTCTCTGCCTGTGTGTGTTTGCAGGTACTTCTGTGTATATATCCAGAGCCCAGCTGATGAACTGTCACGTGAGCGCAGGGACCCGACACAAGGTGCTGCTGAGGAGGCTGCTGGCCGCCTTCTTTGACAGGTCTGTTCCTGCTGTCTGTGTGTCTGGGTCTATTTCTGCAAGTGTTTGATGTTGAGCTAGCAAAAGCTTAGTATTTATACAGAAATCAATGTATTTCTTTTATCTGCTGGGATTAAACAGCTATTTTTGTCTTCTCTGTTCGGTGTTACTCATTCTTCTTTTCATGCATCAGGAACACACTGGCTAACAGCTGTGGAACAGGCATCCGCTCGTCTACCAACGACCCGAGCCGCAAACCCCTGGACAACAGAGTTCTGCACGCGGTCAAATGTGAGCCTTCTTGTCTTGTTTTGTCTTTGGATTTATTCTGCAAAGGTGCAAACAATATTTATGTGACTGTAATGATGACAACAGATAGAGGGGAATGTGCATGTTTTGACATTGAGCATGGACACATACTAAATGATAGATTGATAAATGTCTTCATTTAAGGCTCCTTTGGATGAAGTGTAAAGTGGAGATGATGTGCTACCTATTGTATAATGATTAACATTCTGTAACAACATGAAGTGACCACTAGATGGCACCATCTAACTGACTCTGAGGCCCTGATTGAAGTGTTAGTGTGTGTGTTTATGTGTTTAACACAGAGCTGGATGCTTCAGTGATTCAGCTTGTTTTGTAAAGCTGAGGGTTCAACACTCTAAACATTTTACAGGCCAACACAGTGCATGCATACATTTTATTTTTAGTCCTCCTGCAATCATAATCCATGCAGAGAACATCATTACACTCACATATTTAACTTTTATGGTTGACCTGGTTTGCCATTAAACAACTGCATTCATTTAACCGTTCCCTACATCTGATGCAGGACATGATTTAAAAGATACGTTTCTGAGCTGCATTGACAGTCATCATTTACAAATCAGTGCAGAACCGGCATGATCTGCAGAAGACCTGCAAATATAATCTCAGTCTGTCTGTTAAATATGTCTTTTTGTGTTAAACTTGCAAACATTCCTTTTTTTAATCGATTTCTGAGGAGGCAGATTTGAAATCATTTCTATTTGTAAGAATTGTGTCTGTACACTTATGATTTGGGAGTGTAATCCGTGGACAGACAAGATGCAGAGTGTTGCAGGACGAGGAGGATCAACCTTTGATATTTCAGAAATATCAAAAGGACGACTAATTTAGAAAAATAAGTTAGCATCAGACAACAAAGCGTTTAATGATGCCTATTCAACTTTGAATACTGTGGTCACCACTTCTTTGTTGTTAAGAGTCATATCTGTATCTTTAGTTTCAGTTTGAGTTGTGGTGCACAGCGTAAGTAACAGTCATTACAAATGTTTTTATCCCTTCTCTCATCAGTTTACTGCCAGAACTTTGCCACCAGCTTCAAAGAGAGCGAGATGAACGCCATCGCAGCCGACATGTGCACCAACGCCCGCCGGGTGGTCCGTAAGAGCTGGATCCCCAAGCTGAAGCTGCTGATGGCCGAGAGCGACGCCTACACCGCTTTCCTTCCTGATGGAGTCAAGATGGAGGACGACACCCTGGGGACGGACCAGTCCTTCGACCCCGCCTCCCTGGAGGCAGCAGGCGGTGTGGGCATGGAGTCTGGTGGCTCTTCAGGTGAATCACTACCAGGCGTGGGCGGGGACGGAGGACCCTTGTTTTGAACATTGTGGAGGGGGAGGTTGAAAATTTGGTGACACACATACCAGTATTCCCCAGCTTGCCTCCTCACTCTTTGGCCCACGCTGATTTCTCACATGTGACTGTCTGAACCACACTGCAGGGTCAACAGCTGTTGGCACCCTGACGTAACCAGGACGTGAAAACTTTAATTCTTGCTTTATGACTGTAGGATGGAGTTAGTTGAGGAGAGGGAGGGAGTAAGAGGATGTTAAGTTTTCTTCTAACTGCCCTCTGCCTCCCCTTGTCTTTTTAAGGTGTATAACGCATCCACGGTTGCATATTAAATACATTCCCTGCAGGTGGGGGGGGCTGCATGTGCAGCCTGAGGAGGAAAAGGTGGCTGGGTGGAGAGGGGGCGAGTATATTGAATGTAAGTGTCAGTGGCATTTTTCTCTATGCAAGCCTGACAACTTGTATTCCAGCCTCGGAAAGGGAACTTAAGTAGATTGAAAATGTAAAGAACACTACCTGTTCTCCTCCCCGTGCACCCTCAACTCATCAACCTGCAAGTAACCTTCACCCTGCATCCTTTATTGAGACCAGAGAATCTCACCCGAGTGTTTCACTGTGCAGTCTTACAGAAATCGATCTCATCTTTGTTTTTACACATTTTTCTTTGTCTAAAAAAAAAAGAGAAGCAGAGGGAAGGGAAAAGCTTTTTACTGCAATGATGTAAAGATAATTGAAGGGCGACAGGTTATCACAGATGGTCATATTTTTAGAGGATAAACTATATTTATACAAGTGCCCATGCCGAGAATATGGTGTGAGCGAGGAGAGTGAGAGGGATTGTTTTAAAATCTCGATCTTCATGTTTTATTGAAAGAGGTCTTGTGGAAAAAGGAAAAGTGCTATTTTTGCAGAAAAGAAGCGGTATATAAAAGCAGTCTTCTCATAGGACCCATAGTCGTTTATTTTTATCTCACTTGACAGAAGCGAGGGATGGAATGAGCAGTGGAACTGCTAAATTTAAAGCATTTCATCTCCTGTTGGCCGTCTTGAAAGGAAGATTAAGACTGATTGAGCTGGCCTGACTGTTTTCTATGATAACCATCTCAACGTTTGCCTCCTCTTATTAAACATTGGCCCACAATTTAGAAGATGACTGCAGAAATACAAAGGTTAGGATGATGTGACAAACACTCAGCTAGTTTCTTCTCTTTCCTGAAAAAACGAGAGAAATCTGCTCGTCTATCACAAACTGTTGGAATGTGCCTTTAAGTTGAAATGAACAAGCAGAAGCCTGGAGGGCACCATGACGTCACGAGGGGGGGATATCGCTTGAATCAAAAAGGCTTTATGGTACGATCATGTGTGTGTGTGTGTGTGTGTGTGAACAGATCTTTGGTTAAGGGTCTGTTCTGCATGGCTGTGTGTTTCAGTATGTCGTTTATTCATGTATCTGACGCACCACCTCTATGATTTTGCACCTTCTGTGAGAGGTCGAGCGGAGGTTTCTGCACCTTAATGAGAAGAACCAGTGGTTCATGCACCTTTTTGAGAAATGTTGTGTAGCACCTGAAGCCCTTTAGATGTTTTTTTTTTCTTTATTTGACTCCCATTTCTGCCTGTGTTTGAGAAGTGGCACAAACTCCGACTGTAAATAATCCAGAAGACTGTTGAGTTGTAATCCCAAGTGTTCTTCCTTTCTGTTGCTGGATGCACCTGATTCTTATGACACGTCAATAACTGACCTTTTTATGTGAACGTCGGTGTTTGTGGATGCATGTTGACCTGTTGATGACACGGGTTGGTACAGGGGGGTTCATTGTTCTAGTGAGGACCGGATCAAGTGACAGTGATCCGAGTGTGATTCAGGAGCTGAAAGCTTTCTAAGACGACTGATTACTTTGCTTAAAAGTTTATTTTTTTCTGAAGACAGCTTTAGTGTAAAACAAAAAAAAAAGTTATTTTTTTCAATCATGATTTAAATTGAACAAGAGGCATGATAGATAGAGCATTAATTTAATCAGGCGGAGTTCCATGAAACAGTTTGGCCAGAGGATTGATGTAAGGGCAGATCAAAAATGCAGTAAGAATTGTTTTAAGGGTAATACCAACAAAACCTCAGTAAGCTTTGCATTTGACTGTAGATGCCACATGAGCATCCCTCCCCCACTTACCTCTTTAAAGACTGCTTCACGCAGCTGTTTCAGGTTTCACTTCATCCAGTTCGTTCATGTGTTTCACAGATGCAAAGCAGCGGCTTCAGCGGTTTAATCTGAGCTCTAATGTTAAATACGCCGAGTGGCTTTTCACCAAGTTTACACAACACAACTCCAGTTACAGCTTTGTGTGTTTCTCCCATAGACTGTATAAAGACCGGACAGCGGCAGGAGGCTGAGACCTGATGTCCATTTGTGTTGACAGTCTGTGGTTTTTATCCTCACACTTGTAATTATTGCGGTACCCTAGTTAGCATCTTTCCCTGTTTTCTGTCAGAAAATTCATTTATGTTACAAAGAAAACCGGATTTTAGGTTTGAAAAATATCATACTAAATTCAATTTAATGCCAGATTTAGAGATAATTGCTTCGTGTGCAGACTTAAAGGACCAAGAGAAATCAGATAACCTGGAGCTCTGAATTTAAAGTAGGGACTTTTCTGGGCGAAAGAATGGCGTCCCAGCGTGTGAGCTCACATTGCATTATAGTGTTGTGAGATGCACAGCGTGTGAGCACACAGTGGGAGCTTCACATACACACACAGAAGCATTGCTCTGCCTCGCAGGCTCCAACACTACACATCAACACAGCCCCCCCCCCCTCCCCCATTACTCCTCTGTTACTACGTCCGATGGAGGATCAGGGGTGTAACAATTCGCCCCATCATTCTGCATCCGTGTGTTACACATTGCAAGCGAGGTGTGAAAGGGGGCGTAAGTACCTCCTCCATTCAACTGGCAGTCTGTAGACTTATTCAGATTGCTTCTCCGCAACAAAGCTGCACCATCATGTCTACACTATGGCGTGATATTGGCGTGCCAGTGTGTGATTTCACATTGCGTTACGGCGTTGTGGAACAGCAGGGGTTCCACATACACACAGCGCTGTTCTCCTGCTGGCTCCGCTGTCTTCCAGCGATTCCGTCAGGCCTCCGTTACTACCTCTGATGGCGGTACAGAGGTGGGACTACTCCGTCACCCCATTACACCTATGTGACATTCACAATGGGGCGAGGCGTCACAGGGGCGTAAATGTCGCACCTTGAACAGGCAATCTAAACAGGGTTTCTAAGCACTGATCCATCAGTTTATCCGTTGATGCGTCACAAGCAGAGTTTTTTAAATGGCGGGTTAGGATGGAGCAGAAGTAACCGTGGTTACGCCACATCAGGGGTTTTACTCGAAGTCAGGGCCAACTATCACATGAAGTTTAATCATTCATAACATCCCAATTGTCTCGTTTATTTCTCCCTCCCAGATCATTAGGAGTGAAACATGTTTTGTTCACCTTCCCACGAATGCGTTGACACCTCACGACACATGTAGACCTACACACTTGAACGGATAAGGTGCGGCACGGCATGGGGAACCTTTTGTCACTGAGCAGTACATATATAAATATGATAATACACATGTATAGATAAATACTGTATATTATATATAGACGCACACATAGAGGTCAGATTGTTTGTTGTGCACTCGCAGCATGAGGTATATACTTACCCAGAAACGACGCTTCTTCACAACCTGTGCAGAACTGGTCTGCCCATGTCTTGACCCCTGCTCCTTTCCCTCTGTAACCCTGTAGCACCAGTGGACATCCTGTACTTGTCATCCTCCTCTCTCTGTGTTCCAAGTGCCAATAACTTTGTGAAAGCCCTGTAACTGTGACCCAACATTATCAAAGGTAATTGCACATTAACGACTGTAAGATAAATAAATACAAATCATAGAGAAATGTCGACATGGATTAAATAATAAATATCTTAATAAAAGATTTGTAACAATTTCTTTGTGAGTCCTTTGTTTCCCCTGGAGTGTTTACTGATTAGCTTCTTGTTGGTTATTGTTGTTTTATTTTAAGCTCCTGAAACGGTCCCTTTTAAGAAAGCAGTGATCATAAATCAGCTGATAAAAAGTGCACATGGTTCCTCTTCATGCACCCTTCAGCCCACACACACCTGCACGCGGTCATGCGTGAACATTTGTTATGCTTAATGAACACACATAACCTCCCTCACAGCTGTTTCTGCCTTCATTTGGCTGCAGCTTCGCTCTCATATCTTTGAAATAGAGAACTTTACATATCAAGGTTTCAAAATGACACGACATACCGTGACGCTTCAACGAGCAGCCCGGGCTTTTATTCAGTCTATCAAATGACCCTGCCTTAGTTTGGGACAGGCGTCCACATGAGACGGGCCTTTTAGAACTAAACTGGTGCAAAGGTTATAAACATTTTATTTGCACCAGAACAAATATTTAACTATAAAAAAAGTACAAATCACTAATTTGATCTTACTTTGGAAGCCAGCCCATCCATACCAATGTTCTGGGGAGAGGGAGAGAAACCTGTTAACATATCTTTGATCTGCAAACTAAACCATACTTAATGAATAGAGCCCTCGAACTGAGAGCTGCCTTCATTTGTCAACACGCGCAGCAACAGGAGCAGGCTACAGGTAAAAAGACGGGGCCTTAAATTGAGATGGGCTTTTAATGGATTGAACTTTAATTGTGTATAAAAAGAATCAGAGGCGTGCAGGTAAGATTGTGGCCGACCCCTCTCACCCTGCACATGGATTGTTTGAGACTCTCCCCTCTGGCAAGAGGCTGCGGTCCATCGGGACCAAAACCTCTCGCCACAAGAACAGTTTCTTCCCCTCTGCTGTCATGAACAATGTCCCTGCCCTCCCCCCCACTCCTCCCACATAACACAGACTCTCATCAGCCCCCCAGTCAGAGAACATCACAGTAATGTGAAGGCTGAAACTGATTTTATGCGTTACATTAATGCTCACTGGACTTTAAATTCATTTTCTTTACATGCACTCTGAGAGTAGATTTATAAACACTGTAAGACTTCACAAGATGCTCCACGTTCCTCATTTTCAAACAGGCGGCTGCTCCTCTTCTCATCTAACTGTGGACTAAAATAACGACTTTAATCTCGAAATCTCGATAAAAACAAATCCCCTTTATGTGGCCCTAATACTCCTTCCTTCATCACATATCAACATCCAAAGTGCAATCAAAGAGCAGTGAGGGAGTGAAGCTTGTAAGCCGTATCAAATGATGCACGACAGATTATTAATAAATATTCTAAAATGTGTAAAAAAGAATAAACTCTCAAGTTAACTTGTGAACGGTAATAAAAGTGTGATAACTAGGTCATGAATAATGTTGTGAAAGGTTAAAAGAGTGGTGTTAAGAATAAATAAATACATAGATCATCCATTCATGGATGGATGGATGTGGGCACAAACGTACTTTACAAAGCGTCAGTCTCACTGTGATCAGTGGTGGTTTTGAGTCCGTCACAGGGGGCCCCTCCAAACAGCGTTCACCCCTCTGAGGTTATAAATAACCTGACACTGACACATGTCCTCAGCAGAAGTTATGCATTGAAGTGTCTCTCGTCCATATTGAGGGCTAGACAAGCATCATTCAGTCATTAACTATTACATGAGTGAGTACTGTAAGATGAGGCCCCTTTAGGGAGGTTTTCTACTGTCATTGCAAACGATGCACATTTTGAGACACTGCTGTGGTTTTAAGTTTATCAGTCCTCTGGGGCCCTCTACTGGCCAGGGGTCCCAAGCACTCGCCTGCCTTGCCTGTTGACAAGCAGCTCCTCTGACTGTGATCGCTACCAATGAAGGCAAACATCAAACAAAACTTTGGTGCCACTAGTTCCAACACTTGCGGTCAGGAGCACACGTGTTCTTTCTCTCTGGTCTACCTCTCAAGCTTCTCCATAAACTCCAAGTGGTCCAGAACTCAGCTGCCCGGATCATCACCAGAACCCCCTCCATAGACCACGTACCTGTATCACTCCTGTCCCTTTAAACAACTCCACTGGCTCCCTGTTAAATACCGCATTGATTTTAAGATTCTCCTTCTCACTTTCAAGGCTCTCCATAACCTCGCACCTCTGTACCTTTCCGATCTCCTTCACACCTACACACCCTCTCGGACCCTCCATTCCGCCTCCTCCATGCTCCTCACCAAACCTCCTGCCCGCCTCTCATCAATGGGGTCTCTAGCCTTTAGCCTTTGCCTCCCACAAACCATCCGTAACATCAACTCTCTCCCCACCTTCAAATCACAGCTCAAAACACACCTTTTTAGAATAGCTCACTCTGTCTGACCGCGCCCTTCTCACTATTGCTGTTTTTCTGTTTTCATGTAGTTGATTGTGTTTTACTGCTGTGTCTGTAAGGTGACCTTGAGTGACGTGAAAGGCGCCCATAAATAAAATACATTATTATTATTATTACATGTGGTTAAATATTGCAGCTGAGCTTTGTATAAAAGATGGTGAGTTGTGTTTTCTACAATGACTCACTAATGCACACTCATATTTCCTCCGAGTGAAGACTTGTGATCAAATATTTCAGTGTTGACTCACACTTCATTCGCTTCTTTTTGTACATTTTTCAAACATTATAAAGACTTTAATGAAAAAAGCGTTGGCTCTTTTTATTTGCGGTGGTTCAGTTGCAAACTTAGTGAAGCTGGAAAAAGAGTGTGCTGTGTGATTTATTTTCATTTTGAGGATGTACAGTTACTAATAAACAATATATATTTACTCGGAGACACTGATTATGTCTTACAAAAACACCTTCTTGCTTCTGTCATGTCTGTATGCCTCTCTTCATCTCACAACATTGAACAAGAGAAACCAAACGCTGATAGTGCCCTCTGGTGGTAAGAACTAAATATTTGTTGTCATCAGTTTATGCTGTCCATGTCTGTACTGATTTTTAATTGTATGGTGAAGTATCGTTACATCCACTCTGCACACAAAACAAAACTTCCTTTGACCAACTAAGACTATACAAAGTAATAAAGGAGCATTCCTGATCTCCAACTTGCTGCACTGTTGCATCCACTCAAGCAACTTTCTGCATAAATAATCTAACCAACCTTGTTCCTAGCTACAGCAGGCAACTGTTGTATTCAGAAAAACATCTGTAAAATCTCCTGTGCAGCACACAATGTGCAGACTGATACACTTACAGGAACAAGATGTATACGTCAAAGACCTAGATGTTTCTGGGGCGCACATGGCCTAGTGGTTAGGTAGCGCCCCATTTAGGAGGCTATGGTCCTCCTGTTTATCTGATGCTTATGCTGTTGCTGTGTTTCAGTGTGTGTCTGACCTCTGCTGTGTCTCTTTGGTCAGTATCTGCTGGGAACATTGCCTGCAGTTACTTTCTTATGTAGGCTGATCTTAATGTGGTTTTGTATGTATTTGATTGTGTCGTAAGGTGCACTTTTGAATATTATGTTCTGGAGCCGGTGACATTAAGAGACTGGACAAACTCATGAAGAAGGCCTGCTCTGTGACAGGCTGCAAGCTGGACTCTTTCGTAGTGGTGACAGAGAGGAGGACTCTGAACAAACTGTTATCCATTATGGATAATCCTGATCACCCTCTGCACCACCTACTGGACAGACAGCAGAGCAGCTTCTCTTACAGACTGATCTGCTGTCACAAGGACAGGTACAGGAAGTCTTTCCTACTGAAAGCCATAGCCCTGTACAACAGGTCCCCTCTTGCGAGCAGAGAACTGTCCTCAGGATCATCTCTGTCTTTTCATACTGTAACCTGTTCTGCTCATGTAAAGTTTACAAATTATCCCTGCACTCAAGTTCACTTCATTTGTCAGCCTACTCATCATTATAGTCAATAGTCTCAGATGATAACATGTCTACACTCCTGCACTTTAAAAAAGGTATCATTGATTGCACAGCTCAGAATTTGCACAGCTCTGGACAGCTCTTTTTTGAAGTACACTTAATCAATGTGCTGCTTGTATTTTGCGTGAATTCTGCACTTTACTTTTATTTTGATGTGAGCTGCTTTGAGCCTCAGTCAATGATCTTGACTTGTTGTTCCTCAACAAGAATACTCGGTGCCTCTTGCATTTTCACCGTGTTGGCTATGTACTTTTGTCCTTTATGTTTCTACTGTCTTGATTGCTGTCCTTGTACTGTCTGCTGTCCTTGTACTGACTTGCCGCACAACAAATCGCCCTCCAGTGACAAATAAAGTTAAAGTTGAGTTGAGAAGCCGGCGGCCCAGGTTCAAGTCCGGTCTGTGGCTCCTTCTCCGCATTTCATTCCCCACTCTCTCTCTCGCTCCTCCGTTTCCTACTCTATCCAACAAAGAACCTACACTTCTGGTGGCACTGCCCTGCTTGCGACCTGGACTCTCATGCTGCTTTCTGCCTGTTTTAGTTGGAAGCAGATGAATGATAGCAGCACCTTGAGTCCAAGACAAATCTCCGAAAGAGGACAATAAAGTGTATCACATCATATCGTATCGTAGCCTGTGGTATTCACTGTCCTTTCAAATTAAGGGCAAAATGCCCAAAAATAAATCTTAAAAACAGAACCAGGTGTTTCTAACAACACATTTTGAAACCAAAACACAGAAAAATGCATCCTATAAAAAGCTGAACTTGAATTGTTGGGCTGTACATTTGTTTGCTTTTTGCAATGTGATGCTGCCCCCTAGTTGTAAACTGTATTTAATACGTGTTCAAGGCATTATATTTGGATTCTATGAGCTGGAGCACAGCCTTGAAAAGTTTCTGAAAAGTAAAAACATTTTTGAATCACAGTCTTGATGATGAAGCCGTTGAAATGTCATCAAGTTCTTATTTGATTATCTCACTGACAGAGATACACCTGAGGTACTTGATTAGGATTGACTTGTAACCATGATAAACTAGTCGTGACAAAATATTTAAAAACAGGGTTACAAATGAAAAACAAATCTTCAGGCTGTGAATGAAGCCTAAAGGTAAAAATGTTCATCATCTCTTGATCTTCAGTCTCCAACGCTTTGCTTCAACTCCACGAGACGACCACAGGAGGGCGCTCTTTACTCTGTTACTGGACTGAAATGTTCGAGCACTCTGTAGTGAACCAAACACACCAGTCTGTTCACCCCTTCCGATGAGTTCACACTCAGGGGTGAACTCAGCAGAGTTTCAGGAAACTGTTGATCACTAGAACAAAGACAGAAAAAAAGTCAGATTGTTTCTTCATAGGAGAGATACTGATCAGCTCAAAATAAGGGGAGAATCATCACTGTCATCATTAACAGAGTGTGATTTTGTTCTTTCCCTTTCTCTTATCTGTGAACATGACGCTATTCACTTTAATCTTTTCCTCCCAAAGAGAGAGGAGTAAACTATTTCTGACTGCGGCAGGTTTTAGAAATTCAACATGACACCGTCTGCGCCTGGTGGTGTGTTTTTTTTTTTTTTTTTAACACGATCACCTGCATACCACACATTCCTCTGGAAGTATACCAGGCTGGTTCAGGAAACAATGGGCTCTGTCTGGTTCTCTTTAACACCACTCTGCTGCAGCAACACACTTTAAACTGACTGTTATATTTACGTTTCATTTCGTCATACTGATGTAGTATTCGGTGTATTTTACCGTAAATAAACTATAATCACGTTCCGCAGTTTCTGATGAGACGCATCCTAAAGGAATGGATTCCATTGCCCAAATATGGTCAGGAGGAAGTAGCCACCCTGACGCAGTCGTCCGCGCTGTTACTTAAAATGGCTTCAGGAAATAAGGGCTCCCACTCACGTCACGGGTTTTCCTCTGCATGTGCCACAGGAGCAGGATGTGCTAAATATGGGCATCTGACTCTACACCTCCCCCCCTCCCCTCCCTTTCTTATTTCCTTCCAGAGGAAGCAGCACTGTGGGGGATGGGTGAGCCTCTGACTGTTAAAGGCAGCAGAGGAATAGAGTTCAGCTCGGCTGTGAGAGAAGGACTCAAAACAGAAAGATGTTTCACAGATTAGACTTTTGCTGCTCTGTAAGTTTCACTCATCAAACTAAAAGCACACAGTGAATGTAGAATGTGTGAATCATTCTGAAACATGCCTTTAAAGCGTCCTGCAGACACCAAACATTACAGTAATTCAATCAGATTTATGGTTACACTGACACACAGTAGACTGAAGTATTTCCTGTTAACACTGTGTGTTATTCCATACTTCATATTTCTCTAACCGTGCACACACCTGCACAACAGTACAGCTCCTGTAATGCACCTTTTGCACAGTTTTAAGGTATGTTATTTCAGTTTCTTGACAGTAGGAGCAGTGCTGTTGTATTGCCTTTTTTACGCCTTTATTCTACTTCTTTGTCTATTGTTTGTTTTGCACTAAAAACGTCAAGACAAGTCCCTTGTTTGTGTTATCGTACTTTGCAATGAAGCTGATTTTATTTCAAACTACTATCATTGTTTCATGATACTTATGTATGAAAGCCAGGCGCTGATATTTCCTGCTACATTATTTATTCAGTCAAGCAGAGAGTTCAATTCTTTTAATGAGGGTTTCAGTAGATTATATCTACGCTTATATTCTACACTTTATTTACTCCATAGCATGCTCCTCCATAGTGAGTATTTTATATTAAACTGTGCACATCTTTTGTTACCTGTTTTAAATTGTATATTTTGTTGTTTAGAGTTACATGCACACTCTTTATGTGTTCATCTTTTTCTATTTGTTGCAAAAATCAAAAAAACTAAATCAAAAAAACTCTGCTCTAATAGAATCATTTCAAAATACGGGATACATAAAGTACATGCATCCGTCAATCCATGCATCATTACAACAATCTGCTTTTAATGAATGACTGTGACGGAGCATCATTTAAAGGACTGGATGTAATAAAGCTCAACATGCAGAACAAGAAGCTGCACTTCATAGTATTCCTCCTTACTGTTTGATTCCCCTCATCTATTAAACCAAAGCCAGAACACTTTTTCATCCCAACCTGACTCTGGTTTAACTTGACATGTGGGCAATGATGGCGAAAACAGGTGCAAATCCAAACTCAGGAGCTGTCTGCATGTACGACTCTCTGTGTGGAGCATGTACAGTAAAATGCCAAAAACTACGCTTCTGGAGCATCGAGCAGCTGACATTTCTCTCTGTGTGGTTTATATACATGATGGTGATGTGAGGCTCATTTTGTTGTATCATTTAATAGTAAATTAAGTCAAATGACATAGTGCTCCAGTTGTTTGTTAATGTCCTTTTCTTGTTTGTTTTTCCCGCCTCTGAGGTCATTCAGTTTGCTTTTTGTTCTCAGCAGATATTTATCACTTCAGAAATCCCCTCACATATCTGATTTGAGAGCCCTGCTCATTTATTAGTCTCAGCTGTCTAACCAGTTGTTTCAGGGCTGTTTAGAAATAGCAACATGACCGGGTATGAGCCTGGTGGGCGGGGCAACTTCATATGATGATGTGTGCGTGACGTCACCGAGGTGATAAGTAGTTGTCCTGTAGCCTGCTCGTATTGTGTCTGTGTTGGAAGTCAGAGGGGAGAGTCCGTATTCACTAACCTTTTGCTTCAGTGTATTTGGACTCGTTTCAAAACAAGCTGCGATATGGAGGTCAGCGCGGAGGCCAAGAGGATCATGGTCGTGGCTTTGGGAAAACTGTACAGCTCGCGCACCCAGCGAGGGGGTCTCCGTCTCCACCGGAGCCTGCTCCTGACCATGGTGATGAAATCCGCACGGGATATTTACCACGCGGCCCAGGCGACTGAAGAAAGCGCTGAACCAGGATGTGAACAACACAACTCAATAGAAGAAGAGATCACACAGCCTGCCGATGTTCAGCCGGGACTTCAGGGTCCTCTCCCCTTAGAGGAGTCCACTGGTTCCCCCACAGAGCTGCGCCATGACGCACACACGCGTCCCGGCGCTGAAAACAAGGAGAATTTATACCTAAGTGTCCCAACCCAACACTCGAGGAAAAGACGGGGCAAAGCAGCCGTGGAACCGGACTTTCTGCCCTGCAAGAAGGCTAAACTCGAGCAAGGAACCTCTGCACAGCAGATCATTGTATGTTCCGTTTTGATAGACTATGTGAACTGCAGCAGTGAGCTGAGTGTCTCCCCATCCCCCATACCTCCACAGAGAATCATTGCAGCGTGTTGAAACCCTGGCGTGGTAACGGGAGTAAAACTTTTCAACATGAGGGCCTGAGCGCGTCCGTCCAGGCCGTTTGGAAGAAGACCCGGGACACTGAGCTCTAAAGGTCCCAAACATGACTCTAGACATGCAGGGGCATGTTCCAGGAAGGAGCCCGGTCTGTACGCAGGAGCCTGAGTGACTTCTGGCCTAGCTGTAGGCCGCGGCTCATTACAGGGACTGACTGCAGCCGGCCGAAAGAGGAACTAAAGGAATTGGTTCATCCGGATGAGGCCTTGAAATGCCCTTATGAACTTTATGAACACAAGACCTGTTTCGAGAACAGTATTGTCTGCTCTGCACAGCAGACTGAACATTTCTGAGAGTGTTGAGACTTTGTGCCAGACTGAATATCAAATGTAAACCATTCAATAACTACAACTACCTCAGTATTTATTAAAGATTTTTTAATGAATTTTGACTTTTGGGTGATTTTTTGTTCCTTCCAAATTTGTTCAACATGTAGAAGAATGTTAGTGATGCAGCCTTGAAGGTTATCTGGCACACATAGCTCATGGTCATTCAAAACTTTACTGGACTTAGATGAAGAAGGGATGGGGGCTCCATTTTGAGCACATTACAGTATTTCAAATTGTGCTGCTGTTGTGTTAGTGGGTGATTTGCTTATGATGCAATAACCTTGGTGTGTGAGTGTTTGACAGGAAACTGGTTTGGGTGTGAAGAAGTTTTGTTTCCTCCCCCCACACTCATTTGCACGACAAAAGCAGGAACAATTCAGGAGACCAAGGCTTTACAGAGTGAAGGGGGGGGGGGGGGGTTAGTGGCTCTGACTGGCCATAAACTGAGGACAATCACAATCCCCTGACTTAAAAAGGAGCATTGTTATTGGGGCTTCTGTACTGTAATGACTAATAGTTTAGGCCTGGCAATAAGGGGGCAAAAGGTTGCAGTACAAAGACTTCACTTGTCAGTTGATTGACGAATGACAGAGTGTGGGAGATAATCAGTGACGCTCAAGCTGAGTAAGGAAGATAAGGAGGTTATTTACAGAGAAATGCATTTCTCCCACATTTTTTCAAATCACGATTAAGCTCCTGGAAAAACTAAACCACTTTCAACGTGACCGTTTAAAAGTACGAGTGTACATACAGATATCTGCGTGAGAGTTAAATCAAACGTTGTCTATTTAAGCACCAAGGTTGTAGGCTTTGGAATGCCCTCACAGTGGAGCTGCAGGGGGACGGTGGGACAGGGGGGGATTCACTGAGTGTTTTGGGGGGAGGGTGTTAACAACAGAAGAAGGAATGTGGGGGGAAGTGCCTCTGGGAGCCCCCTGGGGCCCCCTGCTTAGTCTTCCGGCTGAAACCAGAGCACCCAGTCTGTGTACACAGGGTGGGAGGAGGGGCTGGAACCGTCTGGGCATGCTTGTGAAAATACACACGTCATGCAAACACACACACTCGTTCACCTTCTTATCAATTCAGGTCAACCAAACACTTTCTTTACCCTTTCGCCCCCCTTGTGCTTTCTCTCGCAAGCTCAGTGAGCATAAATATGCTGACACATTCATGACCTCCACAAGGCCGAGCACAAGACTTCACACATTTTCCTCTGGATATTTTGGTCCTTAAAAATCACATAAAAGTCAAGCATCCAGATCAAAAAAGGAGTTTAGCATGTGTGCTGAATTGACGCAGAGCCATTAGTGTGTTTGAGCCTCATCAGCCCCTCCGGCTTGTTTATTTAAAGTTGCATTCGTTCAGTTTGTTTGAACTAAAAATGGTCAAATGACTCGATGCATTTGGAAGATATTTTTCAGTGCAGTGACCATCTCACTCCTGCTTATTAAGCCTCATTCTTGTTCTTCAAATGGACTTATAGTTAAGTCTAAACACTCATGAAGTCTCTCGCAGCCACAGCAGGCAGCTGTTTCCAACCAAAAAACTTGAAAACTTTCCATTTACCTTTAAGCACCAGACGATTGACACACAGAAGAAGTTAGCTGGGGAACATAGTTGGGCCTTTAGCAACTATTTTGGTAGATATATAGTGTATTCCCACCAGGGGTAAATGAAAGGCCAAGATGGTTCTACTGCCCTCCAGTGGCCACAGTGACAGACAAATTCAAATGCAGCTTTAAAACTATTGGGGAAAATGGAGCACTTTTTCCCCCAGGTAGGGTGTGATGATGTAAATCATCATCTCTCTCACCTTTCCAGTGGAGCTTCAGGTGATAAGAGCCGAGCTGATACTAACTTTGGCTCTCTAGCCGACTTAAGTCAGTGAAAAAATTTGGCTGTTTGCATTCACAAGCAAATTTTAAACCACAAGTGTGCATGCATGAATAGATAGCTGGAGCTGATAGAAAGAGTGTCACAGGTAAAACATGAGACTCCTGCAGGATGGCAGAGGAGTTAATGTGGTAATAACCAATCTGACCGACATATTTCAGAGTCGGGTGCAGCCCCACGAAACACATCCTCACATTCTGAAAGACCGAAGCAATAATGTGGACAAGAAAGGAGACGAAGCAGTGTGCATTCTCTCTGGATTTTATTCTTTAGGAAGAGTTCTGTTTGGAATTACAAAATGCACTGGTAGAAATAGCGGTGAGACAGGTTGAGAGTGTGACAGATAAGAGTGTGAGAGAGAGACAGAGTTAGAGAGAGAGAGAGAGAGAAAACAGGAGTGAGTGAGAGATCAAGGGTTCAAGGCCGCCATCATCATGAGAACATCATCATGATGGCTCGCTGCGACCCCTGACCTCCACAGAGAGGAGAGGGGAGAATACACCATCGTCTGAACTGTACTTTCTTTTCTTTATATTGATTTTTTTTTCATTAAAAACAGTTCTTTTTTTGTGGTGTCCTGAACATGGTCGTGTTGTGCCTCAACCCCATGTAACAGAAGAAATCAAACGAGACTTACTCTCACCAAAGCCTCTTTTTTTCATCTTTAGACCTTTTTTTTTTTTTTTGCATTTTTATCCTTTTTTGTTCTCAAAAATAGAAGGAAAAAAGAAAACGTTGCTTTTTAAAAACATCTATCTATTTATATATCTTTTTTTTTAATTCCTCTGAATTCATTAATCTGCTTTTTCTTTTATGTCCTGAAGATGACTGTTAACCCACGGTGTGGCATGCACATAGCACATGCATTTCTGGAACTAGATATTTTTTCCTTTTTTTAAATCTTTTGTACTTAAAAAACTTTTTTTTTCTTCTCAGTTGCGGCTTTACATTGCTTTTTGAAGACTTTGTGTGGTTAATCAGCGTGTTAGTGGATTTCACTGCAGCATTGACACAAAGATGGGTGGTGAATGCTCGGGACTTTGCCTGTTTCATTCAAGGGATACTGACATCTCACACTCACACTCACACACACACACACACACACACACACACACACACACACACACACACACACACACACACACACACACACACACACACACACACACACACACACACACACACACACACACACACACACACACACACACACACACACACACACACACACACACACACACACACACACACACACACACACACACACACACACACATACAGAAAGATCTCTGGAGACAAAGATTAGAAATTAAATCAAGCAGTGAAACTAAAGCATAAAAATCATCAGAAACACACTCACCCATATACAGACACCCACTTCAACGCGCAGACACACGCACGCACACACACGCACACACACACACACCACAACCAGGAGCTACATACCTAGTGTGCTTTCTGATTTTAAGTGTAGTGATGTGAAAAAATACTCGTCTGTGACATTCCACTGAGGTTGGAAAGACACTAATAGGCAGTTTTTTTTCTTTTCTATTTTTCGGTGCATTCCCTGGTCAACGTGTGATGGACCTCTAAAGTCAAATAAATCAAACACATCAAAGTAAAAGAAAAATGTCGGGGCTGACAGTGGTGTGCGTTAGTGACCAGTGTTAGTTTGAGGCACACAGAGATTAACACATAAGAGTGATCCACAGAACAACAGGTGCTTTCCAGGAACACAAAAAAGGCCCAGACATCTTTTCTCCAACCCGTCTGAACTGTGCCATTCAGTCGTCTGCGTTTACACGTGGTGAACACAGACAAGGTGCTCTACAAGTGAGAGAATGAGCTAAACTGTTTTCTTGGTGCACTGATTCTGTATTAACTAAAGGGAGAGACACTAAAAACTCAATATTTGTCGTACAACGCCACCGCGAGGTCACAAGAAGTGCTGGAACTCCGCTTCAGCGTCTGCAGGAGGGCAGACTCCTCCTTGAAAGCTGCAATTATTTAATTGAGCCGCTCTCTCACATCGATATAATCTTTATGTGTCGGGAAAAAATAACAACAACCTTTTGGTCTGCTTTGAGAAATCCCTGACTCACGCCTGCCCTCCTTCAGACTCATTCTCCCACAATGCATCTGTGGGTTCCGAGCTCCACCTCAGGGTTGGAAAAATGATTAGCTGAGATTAAAAATAAACACATATAACAGAATATTAGACCAATCATGGAGAACCTGTCTCATTATCACAAACATCATAATCATCAAACATTATTATATCATCTTTTTATCCGTTATTAAGGTCAGTGACAAAGAAAACAAAGATGAAGAGTTTCTCTCCTTCCTGTGCTTTTCTTTTGGTCTCTTTCTCTCTAAAGTCTCTGTTTTAACCCCCAAACCCTGGAAGACTTTAAAATGTTTCTGATTTGTTGGACCCGATAAGGACACAGCGTCCTTTAACCGCTTTACCCTGCTTCCCAGTGTTTCATTTTTCAGAGTATCACTTTAGTTATAAAAAAGTTACTTTCACAAAAATCTGTGCAATTCGAGCTGTATCAGTGGCAGGCATCTGGCACGGAAAACACGGACAAGCAAGCAAAACGTAATCATTCTGTTCCTTCTAGAAGTAGATAAATGAAATCTCCAATCCCCTCTGTCACTTGATTTGAGTGTTTGTGAAGGTACAGAGACAGGAATGTCCTACAGAGGAGAGAGAAAGAGAAACAGAAAGAGAGAGAAACCCTAAAGACCACAAGAGAAATGACCAAGTAAAGTTTCCCCCCGCATACAGTAGATTCTCATTGTTGCTATTATTATTATTTTTTGTATCATTCATGCAGGATTCAACAGGGTGTACAACTCCGCAAGTCTAAAAACCGAAGCTGTGTGGGGTGCAACAGAAGATTCAAGCTTCAATGTTTTGAAGAAGTAGAAGAGAAGGAGGAAGAAGAAGCAGGAGTAGAAGAAGAAATACTGCAGAAAACAGTTACTGGTTTGTATGTTTTTCTCGTTTCTGAAAACCATCTCCATTTTTTTTGTTTTTCTTCTCCCAAAGGTTGTAGGTCGAGGGTCGTGACATTGTTTGTTTCTTTGAGGAGGGTGTTCTCTGGTGCAAGGGGGTTTCACCCCCCCGACACACCCATCCAGTCCTCTGGATTTTGACCAAGGGGACCTGTCACCCCGTCGAACACTTACCAACTCTCCCATCCACTGAGCCGTCTCACCTCATACAGGTGGAGGGCTTATTGATAGTTTTTTAATTTAAAAACACAGATGATAAAACTCATCAATATTCAACTGGTGGCTGGGAGGGTTGGATTTGATTCTTTTTGAAGCTAACTTAAATGAAGTCAGCTTCAAGAGGCAAAAAAAACAAACAGTGGTCGTTCTTTCGTTTCAGACTGTTAAGAGTCTTTTCTCGAGTCGCGACTCTTGACATCTTGTAAGTGGCTGTAGCTCTTTGCCAGAGACATAATTTAAGACACACAAAGACTCTCGTCCATCAGCTCTCCTGCTTGCATCCTTAAAAACTGCAGTTTGAGGTTAGTCTTATTTGGCATCAGAGATGAATACGTCAACACTGCACGCAGATCGTGGAGGTGATTTGTCCTTACACCACATTTTTTCTCCAGATGCTGCCTCAGCATTTTTATTTAATCCCTTCATCCTGACACCCGTCCGTCATAAAGCCCAATGTTCTGGGACGTGCCACCCAGAGGAAGAGAGGGAAAAAATTGAACAGACAAGAACGAATATTCATGGTGTCCCTTGGCAGTCAGGGCTCTGGCTCAGAGCTTCCTATCTTCTTCGTTCCGTCCATCAATCAATTCATTTTCTAATTAAAGCCCCTCCCCCATCCCCACGGGCTAGCACCAGTCGTCAGCCTCCGTGTCGCCGTAGGGTTCATGCAGGCCCTTGCGGGGACCCCTTGGATGTCCAGCTGGAGGGGGGACCTTGTGAGGTCCGGTGTGTTGCTGTCCATGGAGATGTGTGGAAGGCGATGAAGAGCGGTAGCCGTTGGGGAGGCGGCGCTGGGCAGCCTGCTGCATCTGTCCCTGCCCAGGCCCAGTCAGGGCGGTTGTGGGTGGGGGTGCATGGTGGACAGTCCTCGGTGAGGTGCGATTGGGCTGTTGGTGGGGCGGGGGGTGAGGATGAGGATGAGGGTTGTTTACAGGATGTGACTGGGGGGGAGGGAGGGGATGGGGGTTATGTGGTTGTGGAGGAGGAGGCAGCGGGTGATTGGCCAGAGCATGTGGGTGGGGGTTGCCGCCCTGCATGGGGTTCTGCACATAGGCAGGTGGTTCATGGTGGGGCTCATAGTCCTGGTTGTAAAAGCAGGCATCCCCTTCCATGGAGCCGCCTCCTCCACCTGTGTCTCCCCAGCGAGCGGGGGGATGATGACCCTGGCGGGGTCCACCATGATGAGCCATCGGGAGGCCAGTAGGGGGGGGGGCCCTGGCCTTGTGGAGGCTCAGGAGAAAAATGGCGTGGGGCGGGGGCTGGGGGTCGACCCTGTGGTCCCCCAGGTGCTGCGGGCATTGCCTTACGTACAACAGGGGAGTAGGTCACATGAGGCCGGGGGGTCGCGGGGGTCTGAGGCAACTGTCTTCGACCTCGACGTGGCGTACTGGTCCCCGAGGTCGAGGGGACGGGACTCCCGCTGACCGAACTACTGCCCTACACGAAAAGTGAAATAAAGCAAATAAAAAGAACGAACCACAAATTCAACGACAGAACATGTAGAATAAAGTAGAGGATGGGAAAGATAGAGCGGAGAGACAGAGAGGAAGCAAAGAGTCCAGAAAGAAAGGCAAGAAAAGACAAGAACAAAGAAGCACGGCAACGATAAGAGAAGAAGCACCAGTTATGATGTACGTGGAGTGGAGAAGAGAAATGACAGGTATTGAAAAATAACAGAGGAGCAGAAGATGTGGATAAAAAAGAAGAGATTCCAAACAGCACCAGACATTGAGAAGCAACATGTTACGCAGAGGAAAGGAAACAAAAGACAACAGGAGAAAAAAAGGGTAAAGGGTTGATTTCAGGAGCAACAAATGTGGAACAGGGTAAACATGGAGACTAAAAATAACTAAAAGGTGTTTCTCCTTTTTTTCTGTTTTAACTGAGCTCAAAACCTGATGACTTCTAAACAGTATCTACTAATAACACACATGCACACATTCTGATGGGAGAAAACAATCCTTCCCCAATTCATCGTCCTGTGCAAGACCTTTCAAGTCATAACATGAAAGTGCTACGACACATTCGGCTGAACACCGGGCGTCACACAGGTTTTCCTGCAAAGGTTTGAATTTGGGAAAGGTTGCCATAGTGAGGGGAACTTTTGGGAAACACTGGAGGTCTAAAACATTCAGGGAGGACAGGAAGGGACAGAAGTCAGGTACTCAAATATACATTCATATGTATATTTGTTGGATTGTTGAAACACAGAGGGTTCATATAACAAACATATCTTTTATTCACATTATTCCCACGAATATTAAGTTTGTGTGCATGTAGTAAAATACAAACTTACTTATGAATGAGCTACAAAGGTTCATTATGCCAATTTGAACGCAGCTGATGTGTTGCTAATGACATCAACACACCATGGCCTCTAATCCAAAAACAGGAGCGAGTAATTCAAAGTCCCGTGATTGAACTAGAGACCATTTTGTGATCTTGTTTAGTGTATCCCTTAAAATTAGTTTAAAAGACGCTAAAAAACCTCATGCACACAAATTCCCAGAAGCCCACCTGTCTGTGTGTCAGGCACTCGCGACCCTCGCTAGGCGATCGCGACCAGCGCCTGTCCCTCTCTCTCTCCCGGTCGTGCTCCCTCTCCCGGTCGTGCTCTCTCTCGTGGGAGTGCCTGTGTCCGTACTCGCCGCCCCGGTCTGCTACATAGCGCTCTTTGTCCACAGAGCCATGGTGGTGGTGATGATGGTGGTGGTGCTTGCGGTCTTTGGACCGGCCACGATCCCTGTCACGGTCCTTGTCTTTGAGGTCGCCTGACTGCGTGGTCGTGCTCAGGTCTGTGCCGAGGCCTGATGGTGCAGAGACATGATGGTTTGACTGGGGGGTGTAGTTAAAACAGTGCTAAAGATTGCTTTGATATAGGCAGCAACATAATACCAAACTTAAACAAAACATTAGTGTAGGGTGTTTGTTCTGTCCAACCTGTGTCAGCCTCCGTGTATCGACAGAGGGACCTTTCAGACGCCCGATGACTCCGCTCTTTTCGCCGGTGTCCGTGTCTGGAGGTCCTCCCCTCCTCAGGCACACGCTCCATTGTGTAGTCATCCGGTCCTCCTTTGTCTCGGTGTCCTCGCCCGGACCTGCTGTGGCCCAGAGATGATGCCGAGCGCTTCATGGGACTGCTGTCGCTGATGGTCTGAGAGAGAGAGAGAGAGAAAGAGAGAGAGAGAGAGAGAGAGAGAGAGAGCGGGAGAGCACCATGGCAGGGAGGGAGAGAGAGGGAGAGATGTTTCCTTTGAATGTCCAGTTGGTGTTTTCTGAGAGGTAACGGGTGTGTATGTGTGTTTGTATTTGTATGTGAATGAGTTCTGTTGATTATACTCCATGAAAGCCAACCCGTCCTCCTCCCACATCATATCACACACTCCTGCATTAGTAATAACCTCCTAATCAATATGCTCCTTTAAAAACATAAAGGGCAGGCTCAGCAAAATGCAGCCCATGGCTCTCTATCCCTTTCCTTCTGGAAAAAAGAATCGAAGTGGCAAGTATGTAGTCTTCAGCCTTGGCTTGCTTTGTGTCATGAAACGGCTTGTTTAAGCATATTTTTGAAATATCCAATTGAACACAGGCTGTTAAGTCTTTTTCCTGAAGCTTGTATTCTCTTCCTTTTGAATTTCTTTGTGTGCTGCAAAGAGCACCTTCATCAAACTGTGTTCTTACCTGCAACACAGACTCCTCTTTATTCTTTAAAGGTATAATATGCAAATGTCGTGCCAGTAGATGTCGCACTTTAGCACCACTCAGTATGTTAACACGCAGATAGGAGAAGTGGAACTATTTTGTGAGTCGGACTAAAACTGGACTTTTTAAAGATATGTTAGCCCGACTGAAATCGTGCTGAAGATACATTTCTCGAAGACACACATAGATAACGTGGTTGCATGTATACACCTCAATCGGACCAATCTGGACTCGGCGTCCCAGCGCCGGCTCTGACCTGGAGGTCAAACTGCGTAGATGTGTAGCACAGCAGAGGTCGCATTGTTGTTTGCCTTCAGACATAACCATCACCTAGAGGGTTAGCCTTCATCGCATTTGTACCAAAAGTAAAGCATAGAGTAAGTATGATATGTAAAGAGCTGTACAGTTTCACCTTTCGACCTACAACCAGTTTGCAGCTTGTTAACAAGATCAAACTGGAACAGGTCCAATAGTAAGCAGCTGACAGGGGGCACCATCTAACTGAGTTTTAACCGTAGCTCAACATGGCTGTACATGTAAACGTACCGAGTCCCTCAGACAAAAACAAACTCCCTCAGTGCACGCCACCCGTTTCCTTCAGTGTTCCGACTGATTGCAGCCGTTTGTAGGTCTGATCTTCATTCTGATGTGCAGCCCAAGTGGATCAATCACAGTCTTTTCTTCAGCTCAGAGAGTCTGTTGGTTGCCCTGCAATGTTACTCTACTCCATCATGCTGCTACAGAAAGTGTCCTTGAGTGGGCGGAGCCATCTCTCTACCCCCACATGGTGGCAGGACTAACGGTTAGAGAGGGAAAAAACATGCATGGAACAAGTTCGAGCCTGAAGGAAGCACTGTCCCGTCAGTATGAACACAGAGCTCAGAACATCGAACCCAGAGGGAGTTTGACTTCACTCTGTGATATCTGCTAAACATGATAAAAATGTTGCATATTATACCTTAAAGAAGTTTAGAAATTACACCTGTGCGAGTCCCCAAATATCTCCTCTGAAAAGGGCTCAGGGTTTAAACTATAGCAATAAAAGCAATAAAGCAATAAAAAGGTGCATAAGAGAAAAGAATAAAAAAGAATCAGATAGATGATGGCAAATGGCCATGCCTTCCATGCGTCTGGAGTTGCTTTGTAACAGAAAAAAAGGGAGTAGAAGGGTCAGTACGACTCGCAGCAGTCCTCCATCCTCACCACCCCTAAGCTCCCGAACATGGAACATTCCGGGCTGCACAAACTCCTCTACTTCTGCACTTTCAATACATGTTATCCAGCCATGCAGGTAGCTACATAGGTGTTGTCCTGAGTGCTCATGCTCTGATGTGGGACAGCAGGACTGAGCCTATGGAGCCACACGTTTCTGACCTGGACATGTAAACCATATCAGGCTACTTCAGTGCTAGATCTTTTAGGCAGCTAGCCTGATTTTTTAGATTTTGTGACAAATCAACTCATGGATGTTTTAAAAAACAGATGATCTGTCCTCAAAGAAGTAGCACTGAGAATCCCAACAACGTATCCATTCATACGCGTTCATACCTGAATCATTCCTCTTTCATACTCTCATCATCTTCACAAAGTCACACACACTTTTAACTCATTTCTTGCATGCAATAGGCAGGAATGAATGAAGACTCTAACACAGATGGGGAGACATAGACAGCATCGAGTACACAGGCATGAAGACACAAAGCAACAAAGCACAAGCAGCTGAGAGAAAAAGAGAGATACAGAGAGAGAAAAGACACACAGAGGCCACGAGACAGTGTGGCATGATGGTTTACAATGACATGAGACGTGCAAAGTACAGCCCACACCCAAACACACATTGCGTTTGCTGCATGACAGAGGAAGCTAAGGATGCTGGGATTAGTTTGGAAGCTGGGCTGGCATAAGATTTTGTCATGCAAAACAGAGTTCTCTGAATATATCTTAGAGACGAAAAAGCTTTCCAGGATAAAGAGACAACATGGAGACATGACGGATGAGGAAAACAAGTTTCACAAGGGCTCAAGAGAGCAGAAGAGAGAGAAAAGAGAAGAGAGAGAGAGAGAGAGACGAGACAGGGAAGACAGGGTACATACACTGAGGTTACTGCCACGTTGTTTCCCCTTCCTCCGCTGCTGTACGAGCACAGAGAAGACACACACACACACATACACACACACACACACACACACAAAGAGCCACAAATACACCAAAGGAGTGGACACACATGGAGCACGCACACAGAACCAGAAGAAGAAAGAGGGAAGGGAGGAGGAGAGGATGGTTTGATACACAATGGAAGAGAAAAAGGGGACAGAGGAGTACAATTAGGTGGAGGTTCAACCAAAACAGAGACGGGGTGCCAGGGTGGAGAGGAGGGACAGAGAGACAGAGAGAGAGAAGAGGGACAGAGAGAGAGAGAGAGAGAGAGAGAGAGAGAGAGAGTGATTAGACACTGAAGCTGCAGTGACGGTGGAAGAGAAACACTTACCACGGACACGAGGGTGGATGGTGCCCACACAGGGTCATAGAGACAAGGTCACCATGAAAATGCTCAATCAACAGCAGCGCGGTCACAACAGCAGTGACGACAATTAGCAAAACACACGCACAAATGGATATGCATAGTCGCAAACACGCACAGGTACAGTTAATTCACGCAGCAGACAACAGAGTGACAAAAAACAGAGCACAGTGAAAAAACTACAGAGCACACTCATGTAAAAAACACACACGCCCCACACACTTCTGTAACACACACACTTGCACACATACACACAATGACATGCTGGTTCCAGTCCTGCTGGGAATAAAACCCCCCAAAATTCATAAAGAGTTCAGCACAGGCAAAACCTTCGATAGAAAGGAAGAGACAGTTTAGTACAAAAAGATAAAGAAATCAAAAGAAGAGGAAATAATGGAGGGCACAGAAGTGTGTAAACTATAAGTGTGCATGTGTGTGTTTTTGTATTTATAATTATGTTGTGTGAACATGACAACCAGAGCGCTCACCGGAATATGAAACAATATAAAATGGATGAGTGTGTCGGATGGAAAACGGGACGATCAAAGTTAAAAACCTGCATGCAGGTGTCAGGATGACAGAAGACAACAGGGGAAGAGGAGAACAAAGAAGCACAAGGTCTGACTTTGTCTTGCTGTGATTCCTTTTGAATCCATGTTTTCAAGTTTCAGAGAGCTTGTCGATGTTTTAATCGGAAATGTTCTCATGTCAATCATATTACATGTTGATCTATAGCAAAAGACAGTACCAACAAGAAATGCAATCATCCTAAACTTCCTCCCACTTGGATTAGAGTGACCACAGCAATAAATGTTTGAGCAACAAGTCAGACCTTTGAGAACATGATCGTTTCCAACCAAAGCAGGTGAGGAACACAGAAAATGGGGGAGAGTGGAAAGGTGAGAATGCTGCTCACTTGGTTGTCGCCTGGGAGGCGGGGCATGGAAGCGGCCCTGCCATGGCCTTCCATTGGTGGAAAGTGCTCAGTATCCGAGTAACCATCCTGCCCCATCTCTCTCATCTCTACAGTCTGCAAACAGAGCAGGAGAGCAGGAGATGGCTGCCATGAAAACTGAGAGGGAGCAGGGGGACAGGTGGGAGAGTTTGTTATCCAAAGAAAGCAGAGAACTTGAGGCTCCCAGAGAGGTCAGAGTGGTTAGTGGGAAAATCTGAGTGAGTGTGTGTGAAGAGGGTCTTTATTGTCTTTATTTGTCCTCATGTTTCTTAGTCTAGCAATGAATGTAAACAAGGGATTTGTGGTCGGGTCTTACAGATCATTTTCAACATCTTTGTCTGTGTTTGCACATGTTGCTTTTAGAGAAGGAGCTGTTAAAGTGATGAGGGGGATTTAATCGAGGAAAACACATCTGTTCGATTAACATTATTACCCAGGTGCATGGGGTGAATGAAATTCTGACGACTCTGACTAGCTATTTTAATTTACATAAAAAAGAAGTGCTTTAAATTTAGAAACGATGTAAGCTCTACAATACATGCAAAACTCCAAAACAAACGCTACGACAGTGAAGCCCCGAATGAAGACAACATGATGCAAAGAGCCGAAACTACTTCATAATCAGCAAACATGCTGCAAAGTCAGAAACAGACTCAAGCCATTTTCAGATGTGTTTAAAATGTCTTGAAAATTTCAGGCAGACTGCCCCTGAAATCGTCCTTAGTTGCTTGTTCACACATACGCCTCTCAGTGGGGGGCTATCCCTGTCGGATGGGGTCCATGTTGCGCTGGTCCAGATTATCAACATCACCACCCCCCTCTCCTGCTTGCTCACAGTGAATTTCTTGCTGCTTTCTCACATCAGCTTAACCCATCGTCACATGGAGAATTCACCAGGTGGCTGGCAGGAAAAACTCCAGGTAAAGTCGGAGTGAAGAATGTGCTTTTTGTGTTCACGCATGCAGCTTATGTGCAAGTGTAAAAGCACTTACAGAAAACTACAGAGGTGTGTTTTTAGTTGTTGCATTTGTTTTGGACTTTTGCACGTTTTTGAATTACCATTTTTTCTGAGTTCTCTTTATGGGAATTGTTTGGGCTCTTGCAGATTGGTTGCCGTCCTCAAGCAACATTTTGGTTTCCAAAGTGTATTTTGTTTGACCTATACTTGGAGAAGTGGAGCTAAATATGGCAGCTAGGGCTTCAGTTTAACCGTTAACTCTTCAGCAAAACTTCTGTTCAAGTTTAAATAATTAGCTGAATTAGCCTCCGTGCTGACAATTAGGAAATTCATTTAATTTGCATGATAATAAGTGTTCTTCTAACACACGTGGTGTTTGCTTGCTGCCCAATGACTCAGTTTCACCTCATTGCTGTTTGTTTTCATCCCCTTGTTCTTCTTTGTGTTTTATGATTAGCCTCTTATTTAGCTGTGTGTAGACTATCATTCAGCCTCAGCCGCTCTCTTCTATCAAACTCAGTTTAAACATCTCCAGACCTCTGTCAGTGGATGTGCAGAGGTGACTTTGTAACAGGGGCTGATTGGTTCAGAGACCTGTCGGGCCCTCCAGCAGGTCTACAAACAGAGGTTTCATTTGATGACACCCTGAAGAAAATTCAGCAAGGTAAAAACTGTGTGGAGAGACACGTTTGAGAGACGAGACTAGTTAGAGAAAACTTTATCCACACAACGATGCTAACTGAAAAATCAAGGAAAGACAAATCGCAGTAAAGCGTTAAAGATGGGCCAGTATGAGCTCTGAACCTCTCTTCAGGTTAAACAGTACATGCAGTATTTAGAACTAGTGCTTTTCTTTTCATTAATGATGATGGTGCGTTGCCCTGATCGAGAATAAGGAGCTGTATTTTATGTTTGTCTTAGTTTAAATGGAGGCAAAGGCAGACCTCAGGCCCTAATTATAAACAAGGAAGGGACGCTGGTTTCCATGGCGATTTAAATCTGTTACTGTATGCAAATCACCGTTTATTTTCCCGTTGTATCGTCCTCAGTGGTTCTTTTGGATTTCATTTGGCAGCAATGACATGAAAGTCAGGACAAATGTTGAATGGATCGAGTGTTTGAGTACTTGTCACACAAACTTAATGAATACAATCGTGTGTGTGTGTGTGTGTGTGTTTTGGTGTGCGATCCTCAGCGTGTGTGTATCTGAGCTTTCTACCTGAGAGTTGCTCATGCTTCCCAGGCCGTCCTCAGGGTGTCCCTCAGGACTCCAGCTGCCCACCTTCTGGGACATCTCCTGAGCACGAGCCGTCACCCATGATTGGCTCTCCGGGATCCCGCCTCCCACCGGCCTACACACACACCCGCACAAACACACACACACCATCAAAGACACAACTTTCTTAACAGCACTGCTCTCATGTCCTGTAAAGTACAGCATGTCATCATCACACTCACAGGCTGTTGGCCGTCTCTGTTGTGTTAGGTGGAGGCAGAGCGTTGTTAAGTCCCGGACCCCCGTCCTGGGCGGGGGAAGGTGGCTCCACGCGCTGAAACAGTAATGGCGTTCGATTCTGTGTGAGATATACAACATGGCCGTCGCCAGCTATCAGGCAGACTGACAGGGAAATGGAGGGAAGAGGAGCAGAGCAGGAACAGAGGACATGTAGAGAGAGAGGGCGGGCTGTCGGCTGAAGCAGAGCGAGGCAGAAGAGGTAATGCAGGAGGAAGAAACGGGGGGGGGGGGGGGGGACTTTAGAGCAACTGATGCCCAGCAGCGGGAGAATGAGATGGGTGGACTCAAAGTGCACTCTGGGACCTGGAAACCCTCTGAGATGTCCAGGTCCAGATGTCAAACCATAAGAGTGTTTAATAAGATCCAATAAGGAGGTATGTGGATCAGTAAACATTGTGGGTTTCATCTGATTGGTTTAATGTCGTAACATCAACTGAAAAAAGAAAGAAAACCAAAGACGTTTGCAGAAGCAGAGGCATTGCATTAAGAATAAATCGGGGAGTGATATAGAAGGGGCTTCGGTCAAAGGAGGGATGGTCATCATGGGAGATAAACACTGCAACAATCCTGCAGAGGGGAACATAGCAGGTGAAATGCATGATGGGACAAAGGCTACATTCATTGTCAATCTAATATGAGTCCTCAGAACGACACAATTACCTTTTTCTCATCAGTTTAAAGCGTTATACAAACCTCCAGTGTCATTCTATACATTTCTTCTAACCTTCTCTCCCTTTCAATACAAGCTGTTGAATGAACCTATGATTTATGAGCACACCGCCAAATATCACACACATGGTGACAAAAGTTAAGCTTTTGGACTGCTGTGATCATGAAACATTTCCACCCAAGTCAACAAAGGCAGCAGTTTACAACGTGTGGTGTGGATTGGAGAGATGAGATTATGTACAGAAGGGGCAAACCATTCTGAATGAACTTGACGAGGAAGAAGGTGCAGAACAGCACTGAGTTGCAGCAGCTTCGCATAAGTTCAAACGTAGCCTAGTTTGAATGTAATGTTTAATGAAGGACAGAGTTTATGCACTAACTAACATTTCAGGTGTTGCACGAGCTGAGATTGAGCCGACGTGGGCAGAAGTTACAGCTTGAATCTTACACCTAGCTCCTAGTCCTCCATGAAGTACGGTTGTCATGGTGTCAGCGGTGCGTCCTCCGTGCACTCTCCCTCTTGTTTTCCATGAGCAGAGATAATTTCATCCACCCTACACTGAGTAACGTTAAATCACCTCATGTTGTAGTGGATCATTTCCCCACTCGCTTCACTGTTGTTATTTTACACTAGCTTTAGTTAAAGGGTGTAGACTTTAGTTATCACCTCATCATAAGGCTTTTACAAACATTATTGTCGCTGTTTGTGGATAAACAAGAGCTAACGGGAGTTATTTACCGTCAGCCTCTGCAGCGCCAACTAGACAGAAGAGGAAAGACTGTAACAAACATGCATTACAACGCCATTTCTGCAACGATATTCTGGTTAGTTTGGACGTTACGCCACAGTAAGATGAACCTTATGTCTCTCTGCTGCAACCAAACAACGACACAACTTTAGTTATACACTAACTAGAGTCAGTGCAGGATGAAGTGTGGACACTTTTACTGATACAGGGGTGCTGCAACAGGACGCAGCACACCAGGTGATATGGACTGAGCTTAACCTGTAATGACCTTTAAAACATCAGTTCTGATAAGATGCTATAATATGATATGAAGATGGAATACAGCAGAATTCATGTCAGCTAACTTTGTCATATCTGCCTTTGACAGGGAACAGTTTGTCAGAGTACAGTGCAGCAATAACACGATGCAAATCTTAACTGTCCCAGGTTACAGGCATGGGTGAAGGGGAGTGAGGAGGTACAGTATCTGTTCAAGCAGTCGACACGGGAAAGAATCAAGCTGAGGAGAAGGAGCCATAATGAGCGCTCCTGTGACGTAAAGGCATGGGCACCTCGGGGGCTGTGACAACTCTTAACCTGCTTAACACCAAACCCGGATATCTAAGCCATGTAATCCACCACATAGCTGTAGATGTATGAAGAAGCGCTTTAAATAATGAGAAAAGGATAAATTCCTAAGGGAGTTTTTTTCTGCACCATGTCAATGCTACAATCCCTGTGAAGGCAGGAAGTTACACATTTGTGCCAGCAGATGGCAGCACTGGTTACGGTGTTAGAAGGGGGGCAGTGCATATAAGAGACAAAAGATTGTTGAGTATTTGCATATACCCCCTGAATGCCCATTTTAAGTGGCTGAATAGTGATCCCTGGATGTGGAGAAGGGTTGTCACAGTCCTGGATTTTATGAATGGGGTTGCAGCCCGTGAGCCTTGATTTCAGTGCGTCAGTCTGCCTTACACTTTAAGGAGTCGGATGCAAAGAGAGGAGAGTGTTGTTCTCTTTGAGACACCAGTACCTGCTCATCCCGTAGTGCCTGTGAGCGCTTGATTTTGCTCTGCCGGTAGTACTCCATGATCATCATGGCAGCGTAGATTTTTCCCACTGTCAGGTCTGTCGCTGCTGAGAGAATGACAAGTTACCCTGCAAGATTAGACCTTTTGGAATGGACCCTGAGCGCGAGGAATGGCAGAAAGGGGTGAGGCGTGCACACAAACACAAACACGCTTAAACTCACACACACAGACACACACACGCACACATGAACATTGAGCATATAGTCTTTTCACAAACAGATTTTTTTTTTAACTCTATCTTACTTGATTGAAACTCTGTATTGCATTTATATTTGTCACAAGTAAACTCTTGCAATCAAAGCAACTCATTCTGATAAATGAAACAAAATTCAGTCGCTCCAGAAATCGGCAATCATCCGATCGCAAGAATCAACACAAAATTAAAATTTATGTCATTTCAAATGAAACAAAAATAAATCAAATCTGTGATATCTGATTGAGACTATCACTGTCTTCTTTTGACTCGAATGCAAATGTAATAATAAAAGCATGAAATGTTTTCATAGCTTTTGTTTATTTCGATAGCATATCACATGCATTTCACAGTCTTAAGCATTCACTGTATTATGCAACTAGTGCATTAGCACACGTGCATTTAGTCTCAGTGTAATGACACTCAGTAACTTCTATCAAACAGCCAGCCAGTAACTGTACACAGCTGACCGCCCCTGGAGTGAAAAGACGTCTATAGAGAGTTGATCTATAGTGAGGCACCCTCTGATCTCAGGCACACACAGGTGAGGTGTTGGGGTCTCGGTGGAGCTGGTGGAGGGACTGTTCTGGTGAGTGTTTCTGTGGCTGAAAGGAAGGAAAGGAGGTGTGTGTGTACATATATAAATGTGTGTGTGTGTAGCTGTTTGTGTCTTCCATGCAGCCTGAGCTGTATTGGTGGGTCTATTTACACCTGGTATTAACCATAGACTGTATAAAACATGGACGTAGCCTCCATGACATCACTGGTTTCTGAGGAGGCTTTTGGAAGCTGAAAGAAGGTGGTGGCCATATTGAAAATGCTCGCTCTTCCTAACTTTCAGAAAATCTAGAAAAAAGCATAGCAGTGAAGTTGAGGCGGGCCTTAAGCCTACTAGCAAACAGCTAAAATACGCCCGCCTTCCTTGGCTTTAGGAGCCAGCCTCAAGTGGACACTCGAGGAACTGCAGGTTTTTGCATTCCTCAATGGTTCATTTTCAACCCTGTAAGCTGCAGTTTTTTTTTTTTAACATGTATCCTGAGTGACCTGATCACAGGTGGACGGTCTCAACTACATGTGTAGAAACAATGATCACCCAAACAACTGTGTGGCCACATGTGTCTGAGACATTCATGTATGTGCTCCACGCTAAGGGGCTGTATCCTCACCATATTTAGTGCAACCCTAACCCTACTTACCTGTCATTCTTACTCATGTCTTGTCAACGTCTTTTGTCTTTAACTATTCCTGTTAGTGCAGATGAAGAGTATGCACTAGTAGGCCGTGCACAAATCACAGCTTACATCAATTCAGCTAGGATGTCAGATGTTTAAAATACATGTAAACATCTAACACATCTAGATTAATGATAAAATAAACTGGCCCATGCTCTTCATTTACCATGCCGGGCTTTGACCCCGAAAACAAACAGCATAAATGCGTAGCATAGCAGAAGTCGTGCTGTCGTCTGCCTTTGGGATGCATGAGCTAAAGGGATAGCATGCATATCATTTGTACCAAGAGTAAAGCATCAAGTATGTATGAAATTTACAATGTAAAGCTGTCTATTTTTAACGTTCGACATACTGTACAACCAGTTTGACGCTTGCTAAATTCTTTGTTAACTGTTTGGTGTGTGATGCAATAGGTCTGAAAGGGGGCATCATGCCACCTTCTGTAGTGGAGTTGGACATACTTCAATAAATACTAAATACTTCAGTACTAAAATAAATGTATACCAGGACTGGGACAAGGACAGTGGTCCAATGAAATGACCTAATCGAGCCATAATCGTGGCTCAATTCATACTGCACTCACAATCAGATGTCAGAGGACATATTTAATACCAGGTGTAAACATCTCAGAGCCATTGTTTGTCTTGCTCATGGCCACATAATGACGTCTTTATAGACTTGCAGTATGTGGGTGTGGGTAAGTGGGGTCATGTGCCAGCTGTATCAGAGGGTGCAGCAGTGACAGAGACTGGCTGAGAGAAGCGGTTCCTCGGGTGGCGTGAAGAGAAACATCGTTGGAGCACTGGGCGGCACAGGGTGGCTGCATCCGAGGCCACATTTCTGCACCGTCACCACACTCTGCAACTTACACTTGTGCGGTGTAACCAGCAAATCCAGAGTCTTCTGGGACAGATTGGGCCAAATCGCCATCATCTCCTTCCTCAGCTCTGCGTCCATCTGGTGCTTGTCGACACCACCTAGGCAGATTCAACAAGCACGTGCACGCACACACATACAGCATACAAAGAGGTACACAAACACCAAAGTGCGTGGACACATTGAAATTCAGACGCAAATGTATGTAAAATAAGCACACAAACCATTCACACCCATTCAGATTGATAGAAAAGGTATAAGAGGACAAACAAACAAGAAAACAGAGACACACAGAAGAGAAGAGAACTTATTACAACAGTCAAATAGCAATGATGTCAGCACTGAATTCAAATATCAACCCTCAGCCTCACACACAGATGACATCATAGACAGGATGTACTGCCATATCAAACATTGTACTTAAGGTACAGAAGGAGAAGCATCAGGGAGAGCTGACGGTTTCTGGATTCTAGCAGACAGCACTGCACCAAGAAGGAAATAAGAAAAAGAAGAATAGAAAAGGTGAAAATCGGAGAAAAGGAAGGTAAAGGGGGTTCCAAACCTTCCGCACCCTTGGCGATCTTGATGTCCAGGGCCGTGCGGATCAGGGCCATGAGCGTGGAGTTGAAGTGGACCGTGTTGTCGTCGGCCACGGGCAGATCCATACGGAGGAGTCTCTGTGGGGGAGCCAATCAGTGTGGGCAGTGAGGAAAACCAGGAAGTAAGTGGGATGTATGTGGAACCTCCAGGTGACAAGGGGGAGTCAAGAGGGAGGGGGGAGAAGGAGTTTGGGTAAGGGGGGTTTAAGGGAGCATTGCATAGTGTCTGTAGCTGACTCTGACTCCGTCTGCCTGTCAAACATGACTCAGACTATGAGGATTTTCTCTGCTTTGGTGAAAAGAAGCTCACGTGTTAGGGTTTAACTCTTATTTTCTGATATGAAAGAAACCTGTGAGTTTAAAGGTATTTAATGAAGCATTTTCTTCTTGATTTGTCCCTTTACTCAAATTATTACTTATTTTAAAACGGTTCTGTTTCTAGGTAGGTTTTCTGACCTCAAAAAGATCTCACAGGTTGTTTACACAATCAATCCTGAGCCTTCTCCTGATAAACATTAGGACAGACCGAGAAGCAGCCACTCCTATGCAGAGCTCCCCCTGGGGGGGTTTGGAGGTTCACAGTGAAAACCACAAAGACCGGATGATAAACCAATAAAGCAAAAACAACCAAGGGACCAGTCTAAGGAAAGGGAACACTCTAGTTTTCGTTTATTGGTTTCATCCGTTAAGGTCCTGTTGGTTTTTAATTCAAACAGACTTTACAAAGACACACACCAACTCACTGATGCCAGAGTGAAGTCAGTGTGTGTTTGGTGACAGGATACGGCGACCACCCCAACATGCAGCATATCATGCCTCCCACATATCAAGCTTAAATGTCCCTCCTTTAAAACTCTTTTAAAACCTTTATTCCCCCCCCCCCCCCCCCAAAGCCTTCTTGCACATCCCACTCCCATGCAGCATGCGATGCACATTATGCCTCACAGGACAAGCAGCTGCGCAGCCGTACACAGAGAGCATCCTCTGTTGGCGACATTAGAATGAGTTTGGGAGTTGTTTTAAGCTGTTATTGAAAGAAATGAAAAATTGGTAAAGTATGGGGCTAAGCTGGAGTGATAGAGTAACTAGCTCTATCTCTGATTATCTGAAGTCTAAGGTGTGACGAATGGGCATGGACTTAGAGGGTCAATAGGTGAGAGAGAGCAGTGTTCTGTGGAAAATAAGAAAAAGGCCTCCATGGAAAGCAACATGGTTGATCATGTGAATATAATCCAGAGATATATGTTGGAAATATGAGGTGAGGAAATATTTCTGCTGCTGGAAAAGAGATAGTTGAAGGGGAAAGCTGATGATAGAGGATTTAAAATCAATAGGTTAATAGGTTATGATCAGGAGCGTGTAAAGAGAAGAAGTGACTAAATAGAAAATGAAAAGAGAACTGATAACGAGGAAATAATCAAAGAAACATCACCACACTGTGTTGGCTGTGTCTGTAAGAAAGCGATCCTGCCTGAAGGCTCTGCTGTCTCTCTTCAGGACAGAGAAGATCAGAGGTAAAAAGCAGCGGAGCATTGTGGGTCATTGTTCTGTGGACGGGTTGGAAAGTCAAAGGTACGGTTTGGATTCATCTCATTGGCGTAGGGAAAGTGGGGGAGGAGTAAGGCATGAACACAGAAATGGCAAACTTCTGGAAAAGGGATCCAGAAAGGATTATGAGTTAAGTTTTGCCAAAGTCATGCATGCAGGGTGTGTTAAGGCTGCTGGACAGGGGGCACTGAGGGGATTCCTTTTAGTTCAGGGAGGAGGCTTTTCGGGGAAGTGTAGGATTGTAAAACTGAAAGGACGAGGAGAGAAAGAGAGCATCTACTGTAAGGCTGGGATTCAAAATGAAAACATGATTCTGTAAGAAAGAGACAGAGATAAAGTAGCAAAACCGGGTCAAATAATACGAGTTGGTCCAGATAGTAAGGATAACTTTAGACTGCAAAGTCACGGTAACGTCACAGGAGTTGCAGGAGTAGCTAGTTGCACGCCTATCATGGTGGCTGAAAAGAGGAAGCAGGTGGATAGAAAAACGGAGAAGAAGGACTGATCCCTGGTATGAGGGGAACATGTGTCGTTGTGCTGTTTGATGTCTGCAGAATACCGTCGTCCAAAACGTCGTCCCCGGACATCTATTGTTTCTGTAGCACGACCCTAAGCTGCAAAGATTGGCCTACATCAGAGCATGAATTAGATGTAAACAACAGCTCTAGGTGATGTTCAGTTCATAGAGAACGTACTGTATTAGCCCTTCAGTTACAGCATGACATAATATTTAGGCCCTATGACTAAAGATAACCTATAGATAGTAGATCGGAGCAGCAGTACTTACAGTGGTCTACATGAATCTAACGTGCATCAAGCGAGTCAGTAAGTCGTTGTTGGAATAGTTTATGATAGACTTCGTCCTCTGCAGCTGCGTTTTATGTCCCTGCCGCTGTGCTTGTACACGTCTGTCATTAATACACAAAAAACGTCAGACAAATTTTCTATTAAAAGTCCTGGACATGACCGGCAATTACACAATTCAAAACATCAAGAGATTTGTAGTTTTTCTTCAGTATAGGCGGCAGGTTTCTCTAGAAGGTGTACGGAGATGTCCGGTCACTGTAACGTTGAGCCGACAGTGAGTACGGGTCAGGAAACCTCACCTCATTGCTAAGCGTGAGCTTGTCACTGTGAGACAACTAGTCTTACGCTGCCAATCTCAAATAATTGGAGAAGGGGTCCAAAGGGTTCAGCAAGCTACCCCCGCTAACTTAATCTTCTGATTTGACTTCACGTCAAACATGGTTGTTATGTTCCTCGACGGAGAGCCTCTTTAATCCTTTATAGACTGCACTGATATTAAAGGAACTGCATCTTTAGTAATCAGTACTATTTGGCCCGGGTCTACTGGAGGAGGAGGAGGAGGAGGAGGAGGAGGAGGAGGAGGAGGAGGAGGAGGAGGAGGAGGTTTGATGAAGCGATGGTCAGCGATGGAGTGATCTCCTGTGCCTACAGGCTGTGTGGCCGGCTGTCCCCTGAGGCTCACAGTGATCTGCCAATGATGTCTCGTGATGCTGTCAGGTTGATCACAAGGGGTGTTACATGAACATGTCGTGACGTAAAGGTACATTTTTTTGTTATGGTTATAAATCTTTTACTCTGTGTCTGTGCTGGTTATTTGACAGACAGGGTGTTGGAGGTTATCGGCCATGCAGAAGGCAGGTGAGGGAGTGTGTATGTGTGGGGAAGGGAGCAATATGCAGAGATGAAAGGGGGGCTGGAAACAGAATAGAACTGCATTGACGACAGAACCAAAGGACAAAGAGAAGATTGGACTTGCAGATAGAAAAGGCTGCTTGGGGGCTTGGAGCTGCTACATGAAGGGTAACAGAAAAGGAAACTGCGTCTGTATGGCAACCAAAGGCTCTCTGAGGAAAACACACCACCAACACAAGCCCGTCTGCTCTCTCTACCATTAGAAATAACACCTACTGTACGTGAAGGATGAGACAGCTGTAATTCTGTGTGTGTTTGCATGTGTTTGTGTGTCTGCCCCATCCACAGGACGGGACGAGTCAGAGGACGTAAGTCTGGAGGACCTTCCAAGCCCTGCTGCACATGCATGTTTCTGTGTGTGTGTTTAGAAGTGTCTACATGAGGGAGATGTCTCTCTTATAAATGAATATATTGAATATTAATGTATGTAGATGTTTCAACAAACTAGCATCACAAAAAACATGATTCCGAAGTTATCATTGTTGCTCATAGTGTGCAGGCTTTTGCATGGATATGTAATAATGTGTGATCATTGTGCACTATGCAAACGAGCTGAGAAGGTCCCTCTTTTCATCCCCTCCTGTGGATACACATCCCCGCCTTACCCTTTACCCTGTCTTTCTACCTCCACCCACCAATCGCACACCACCACACAAGTCCACAACACCGATGAGCCCACCCCCACTTTCCACGAGGAGAAAAGGAAACAGAACCAAAGAAACCACAACACTAAAATTTACACCACGTTGAGCGCTTAAATCCCTGGCCCCTTCCCTCCCTCCCAAACACCTAAAGGAGACTCGGGTGAGGATGGGGTCCTTGCTGACCTTGTAGGCCACCCGTGCTGGACACCTCTTCCCGAGGCCCAGAGGAGGACACATGTGCCTCAGCATGTCATACATTTCCCTGCAACTGATCCTGCCACTGCATCATCATCATCAGCCAGTTCCATCAACCCGCCAACAAGAGCACAGAAAAGGGAGAGATGGAGATGTTTAGAGAGAGAAGAGAGGCAAAAAGATGGAGCAGGAGAGAGAAAGATTGAGAGTATCACAGCGTCAAAGATTGAGAGGAAAAATAGGAGAACCAAAAAGGAAATGAAAGAACAAAACAACAGAAAGACAAAGTTATTGGGTTGATCTGGAGGGACTGTGAAGGCGTGGCGTCTTAAAGGAGCTCAAGAACTCAAAGATTGTCACGTCGAAAAAGAGAGGGAGTAAATGACAGAAGGAGGGGAGACAACAAGAGGAAAATAAGGATTAAATGTTCTCTTGTAATTTCAGAAACAAAACTCTGCAGTAGGAAAAAGATATGTGTATATGTGGCAGAGCTTGACCTGCTCGGACGAGGAGGGAGGGGAAGGAGGAGGAGGAGGAGGAGGAGGAGGAGGAAGGGGAGTCAATGCAGTTTCTGTCTTTCCCCCAACCCCCAAAAACCAAGAACAATGCAACACTACAGTGGGCAACCGTAGCTTGCTACATTATAGCCATGGCTCCACAGCAAGCAAAAGAAAAGAATACTCAAAAGGAAAAAGAAAAGGTCTTTTTTTTTTTTTTTTTTTACAGTGTTCAAACTTCTTAATGTGGATTCCCCCCGCCCCATTTCACTGAGTGCATTTCACATGCTTCTCTGGGTGTCTGCATTGTCCCGCACATTCTCTCAGCAGTTCAGAATGCAGGTCGAAAATGGTTGTAAAATTGAAATGAAAAAGATAAAATAAATAAAGCGGCATTCATTCCATTCCCGAATGCTGTGGCTAGCAAGTGTGGTTGAGAGATTTTGTTTGAATGGAAGTCAAACCTTGCAGGCCACCCTATGAGGGCATTTCTTGCCTAAGCCGAGAGGCGGGTCGATAACTCGCAATAAACTGTACATGTCCTTATAATGAATTCGCCCGCTGCAAGAAGAATACAGGGGAGTTAAGAAACACACACGCACACACACACACACACACACAGAAAAAACACACACAGATCCAGAGAGAAGAGAAAAACATTGGGAGGAAGAACACAAGATTGACAAATACACAGCATCTGAAAATACTTGAATGTGTTTATTGTAACTAACAGGCTCTGTGGAGTTAAGTTTATTTCGACAGCCCTTTCCTCCCTCTCTCCAGTCCAACCCCTGACCGGTTGTGTGTAATTAAAGGATTGCAAACAGAGTAAAAAAGCATGTGCTTTGTAAACAGGGCCTCCCTTAATAGCTGCTTGTAGTGTGCCGTTTCCCTCCCTCTTAAATATGTGTTCAGTGTCAGCTGTGTGACTTTGTTCCCTTTGTTCTGTGGCAGTGCTGTGGTGGTCGTGTTATAGTCAGTGAAGAGGGGTTAAAAAGAGCGTGTTAGCATGTTGGGGGGAAAACACAGGTATCATTTTAAAGCACCAACCCAGCACAAAGGCAGGGTTGGTAATTCTGGACAGCTAGCAAGATTGGAAAGGTAACATCTCCTCAGGGCCTCCAACGCCCCCCAACATGCATGCACGAGCGAGGACCTCAACTATGCTACCTCACTTCTCATTCAGCGATATGAAAACACCGCACATTATCAAACTGAATGTAAAAAAACAAACCCATCATGGGGTCACTTTTTAGACGCTTCCACTCCCTCAGTTGGAGCTTAATGATTATATCCTCTGGTTCATCTAAACTCTCTCTTGCGTCGCCTGATCGGCTTCTGCCTCTCTCAAGTAACCATGGCAGCGGTCATTTGAGCTAAGCTTTCTATGCCATCCTCCGGTAGACGGAGTCTCAGCGGCAGTGAAACGCTTGGCGTGCAGGCTGGTGCACGGCAAGGGTAGACTATGCACAGGGAGTCAGGGAGGCATTTGATTGGTTACTTTCCATCCGGTCCTCATGGCTGTGATAGGTCGTAGTTTTTACAGGATTACAGCAGTGAGAGATGACGGCTCTTTTTCTGTCCTGTCTCAGAGTGCATGATTTATTAACTGATGTCGGGGTGTAGAGACTGTTTATACAAACATTAAAAACAGTGCATGCTGGATTAAATTACCAGTCCTGAACAATTATCTGTCCTTTCTTAATATTGCCATGGATCCTGCCATTCATTTTCTTAATTCTTCTTCCTTTCCTTTTCTTCCCCTGGTTAGAGCAGTCCATGTGCAGTCTACAGGACAGCATGAGGGCAACACACAGGCACTGGAATACAGATACCATCAAACGCAGCACGTCTACAGCAGAGACTACAGAGCTGCGACATGGGGAGCTTTGTTTGGAGTGTAGACGTCGCCACGTTAATTTTTTTAGCAGTATGCAGATTCCAGAGGTGGGGACACGATTTGGAAGGGCTGGGAGGTGTTTGAGGAAGGAGAGGAGGAGGAGGGAGGGAGGGGTTGTACGGTGTGAGAGCGAGATAACCAGATGCCTGATGAGGTTATACTCAGATCCGTTACAGCCCCCTTGCAGCTCTCTCATTTGAAAATGATCAGAAGGTCACTGTTTTGCTCATATTTCTATTTCTACACTCTTTGAAACACATTGAACTCACTTTTATGCAATAAAAAGACACATCATTACTTATGAATTGATTTCTTTGGCTGTACAAACACATCAAACAAACTTGTGTTATTGCCTGCCAGTTTATAGTTAGTTGTGTGTATCCATGTGTGTGTGTCTACGTGCACCTGAGGGGCGTGCACGTTACCACTCACCAGGCAGCAGGATCATACTCGGCCCATATCCTGACATACTCATCCAGGTGGTGAGGTCCCAGAATGGATGAATCTCTAGTCAGGTACTCAAAGTTGTCCATGATGACGGCTACAAACAGATTCAGCATCTATACACACACACACACACACACACACACATGAAGAGTTACACATCTGATGGGACACATGATAGAGATCTCTGAATCCTTAACTAGCTGTGACTAAGAGCTGCAAAGAACCAGAAACACTGCAGAAGGAAAAATCTGACCAGGTCTGGTTTTAAAGATTAAAACAGAATAAGAGGGGGCTATCACAGTTGGACTTTTGGGAACTCATAAACATAGAATGTGCTCAGACATAGTCTTATTATTTAATGAAATAAGTATTGCATTCACATTTTTTGCAGGATGTCGCCTTATGTAAGTATTCACCCCGTTTGACTTTCCCACATTTTACTGTGTAACAACCTTGAATGAAAATCGACTTATTTGGACATTTTGCCATCAGACTTATAAACATGAGCAGTCCAAAAAGCAGATATCTGTTGGGATTCAAAGCAAAGTACGGAAGCCTTAAGCAGACATGCATCAATACATTTTATTTGACTCCGTTTCAACAAGTATATTCTGGTTGTTTTTCTCGAGATCTGGACTTGCGGATCTCGTTATCTCATGATAACAATGCTGGTTTCCTGTGACATACGAGCTAGTTTCTGGAAATCCTGAGAAATTGACTCGGAGGAAAAGCAGGGTTGTTATGCCAAGATAAAGAGGTCAAGATCTTGAAAAAATGACCGAAATGTAGGGTGACCCGAAACACCCGATGACCCCGGGACATCACTGTCGATGTGTCCAGGTTGCACCACTAGGTGTATATACATAAATAAACTGTTTTAATGTACGTCCGCTTAGCGCTTCTGTAGAACAGATTTTCATGCTTGTATTTGTAAATGATTCTGAAAACCATCTAATGCCCCTTCGACCTCAGAATTATGGTCTATTTCATCAATCCATGTTAGTAATTTATTTCAGTGAGAACAAGACCCAGTATGAAGAAGTAAAAGGGGAAGAAATCATTTTTATTTCATTAACATCTCATGCACAGGCATGTTTCTCCCATGTATGCAAAATAAAAACCCAAAATCAAAATGCTTCTAAATGGTACTGCGTCATAGCACAGTGACATGGTGCAGATGTGGGCGATGCATTATGAAGCCTGAACTCACCAGGAATGAACAGAAGAAGATGAAGGAGACAAAGTAGAGGTAGGCGAACTGGCTGCCACACTCTGGATCTGTGTTCCCTGACAGCTCGTCACAGTGCTTACCCCCCAGACACGCCAGCATGATTTCATGCCACGCCTCCCCTGTTGCACTCCTAAAACAGACGAGAAAAAAGGGCCTTAATTTATGAAGGATTTGGAGGATAAATGGTGAAAATCTGCCAGGGGTTTAAGATTTTAAAACATCCTGCATTTTGTTT